>JAACJM010000041.1:0-523025 GCA_013368315.1 Tetrapyrgos nigripes
TCTAGGAAGCAGCTAAAGTGAGAAAAATGCCCTAGTCACAGCACCCCATGACGCGGGGACTTTATAAAAGCTATGGTTCAACCATAGGCACTTTTATAAAACTTACTGCCAAAATAACCAGAGCTATCCATAGTACGCGATGCTCAGGCCTTAAGGTCTCAAGGAGAATCAGGCCATGTACCAGCGAGGTCCATGACCCTGGACCTTGGTCCAGGGTCATGCGTTGCATTCTGAATTGCCATCCAGTGCGTTGCACATTCTATTTTTATGGTACATTATTCTTGTAACTACATCGTAGACTGTACAAATGCGAGTGTCTTATGTTCTAATTTGATAGCGCTTTCACCGGCGAGGAACTTGGCAGGCAGCTTCTCGCACCTATTCCTATATGTACAATTGTCCATCATCCTCAGTCTCACACGCACATCACGTTGGCACTCACCGTACGCTTTACACCCCTCTGCACACTCTGCCAACGAAATAAGACCTTCAAGATCACTACTATACCATATTTTCACCTCATAATCCAAACTTGGATGTGGGCCGCCGCGTATTTTCTTGTCAGAGAACAAGAGTGGAGGTCATGTTGAGGTCATGTGCCAGGGCTGATTGCAGAGCTGGGTGGGGAACACTCTTGATCCTTGAGTAAGGATTCCGAGTCTGGCAGAAAGAACGAGAGAAGGGAAAGGTGGAGAGCAGAGAGTAGGGGAAGGAGCAGTGTTGATGGGAAACTGATGGGGAACCCCATGCGTCAGCATCACGTGAATGTTGGCGTGTCGACGCGTCACTATGCGTCTGCTATACGGTCTGTCTTTGTTTTCTACTACATGATTTGTCACGGCGAGGGGAGATTTACTCGGGCAGATAATTGTAAGATCCTACTTCACCAATAATCTGAACCACAGCGGGCATCATGATGCAAAATTTTGTATGATCAAAATTCGGACTCTCGGAGTGTATGACTGAAATTTGGGTATCCTCTTCACCAGTTGAGCCATACTTCTCCAGAGATTCATTTCATGAAAAAGACTGTCCCTGTTGTCTGTGAATGTAACTACAGCAATAGTAGATATATTGCATGTATGATCAAAAATCAGTTGTATGACTGGAATTCAATCTCTGACCCAAATTCCCCACCTTTGCATGCCCTGAGCATGGTAATAATCCTCTATGGTGTATAAGTATTGCATGAAACCTCAACATGTAACATTTCTGCATTTGTAGCATTAAGATCTATGTGCATTTGTTTGTTATCATTCACTCTAGTACTGGCATCTTTTGGCAGAGCAAGTTGGCAAGGCGGGCCTTTTAACATGGCTTAGATCTGCAATGTTCAGATATGATAGAAAAATTCTACGCACTGCTGTTGGCTACACTATGTTCTGGAACTTGAACTGAAGAGTTTGTGTGTTCTATGTCTGGTATTCAGAAATAGACATTAGTGCAAACTGCATGATTATTGTAACATCAACAAAATACACACTGTTGAAGTCAGCAGTAACAGATTTGCATGTTTTATGAGGTGGTTCCTCATCTCTTTGAAGTCTCTCTGTCTCCAAATCTGGGTACAGAAATACGGCCAGCTGTTTGGGCCAGCCTCGCTATTTGAAATTACATTACATACTGGAACTGTGCATATTGTAAAGTGATACTCACAAACAAGCCCATTTTTACAAAAGCGGGCCACCAAAATGTAGAAAGTGTTGTAAATCAGAAAGTGTCAGAGTCACAAGTCTGAGACTTAGGTACATGCACGAATGGCCATCATTCTTGTTATTCATAGTAGGTAGAAGAAATGTGTGTACTATACAAGAAACTAACAAGAGCAATGATTTTGACAAGGTATGAGTCAGTAGTGATAAGAATCAGGATGTCTGCAGGGTGTCTGCAGGGTGTCTGCAGGGGGTGTCTGCAGATTTCTGATACCCGGTAGAAGATCAAGAGTCTTCGTCGTGCGGATTTTTTCGGAGGACCCTCTTTTTCCACCTTCCACCTCACTTTTACTTCACTCAATGCATGACTACATCAACCCGGATCTTTCCTGCATCGAGTGATCGCAGCGTGGTTACCACTGGTGGGATAAAATGGAAGCATGAAAGGGAGGCAGTAGAAGATCAAGAGTCTTCGTCCTGCGGATTTGTTCGGATCACCGTCTTTTTCCACCTTCCATTCGGTCCCCAAGCCATTGTCGTTCACTACTGCCTCAGAATATTGTCCAAGTACTGTACCCAGTTAGCTGTTTTCTTGATTGTATCTTCGCAGTTGCCAGGAGTAGATGAATCTACAACAGTTTAAACGTACTGCGAGCTCGTCCTCCCTGGGAGCAGTTGATCCCGGCGCAATGATGTACCTATTACATACAGTAGCTACATCGGGTTTTCTCCCGGACCATCACTGCATCCAGGCTCCTTCCTATTCAATCTTCAACGCGCGCACATCTGATTGCTTGTGGAAACTTGAATCGCCCTCTCCGACATCAGGCCAAGGCATCAACGGCAAGGAGATGCCATATTGGAGTCATTGGTATCATGCAGATCATTTCTCCGCTCTGTTCCAACCCTCAAATCACTTCATATCGAAGGGAAGGGGCTTCATCTTCTGGACGATCCATCAAGTATCTGAATCCCGAAGTCAATCATGATGGAATTAACGCCGATCGTTCAGTCGATATCTTTGGCAAGCTTCCGACAGTCTCGCACCGCATCACTTCGTTGACAGACGGGTTGTTCACCGTTCTAAATCTGCTGCAAATATTCTTCTTAGTCTCTCTTTCAAGTTCCGATCCGAATAGATGTATACGTAGACAACATACACCAACAGTGGGAAAACTCCGAAATCAAGATCTCTAATAGCTTCTTGCCTGGCGCAAGCCTGGGGTTACCACAAGGAGTCACTATTGACCGTGCATATTAGTAGTACTTACCCGTGATGAGATGCACAAACTCGCAGATAACCGCTCAACTGTGGCTCAAGGATCAAGATCATGGTTCTGATACTTATGATGTGCTATTTCAAGGTCTTATTCAAGAACATCTGAACCAGTGTGCAGGCGATGGAAAGCAAGTCACTGCTCCACACCGTTGGCCGGGCCATTGAAAGTTTTTTAGAGAGGGATTTGGAATGAGATCTGCTTTGAGGGGGGAGCACTTAAATTTGTGTGTGTGATCTGTTCCTTTTTCGCAATGAAAGTTTGATATGGCTAACTGTGAGGGCAGATATCATGACCATTGGTGTATCATGTCAGAGTTTGGGGGTCTGCGATCCTGGTGTTCTTCCACATAATTGCGATCAAAAGTGTCTGCTGTACATTCAATAAAGGGTTATTTGGGTAAAGCCTCAAGTTGAATGATAAACTGAGGCCAGTTAGGATAACTATTTAAAGCTAAGAAATCAGTGCTATCACTATCTGATTTCCACAGAAGATGGATACAAAGTTAGCACACTGGGGACAATATAAGTGCTTGAATCTGTGCTCTTCTCGTTCCACGTCTCTTCGATGCTACAGGCCCAACAACCAGCTTCCTTGCCCCTCTCCAACAATGATCTTGCTGTCATCAAAGGCTGGATATTTGAAATGGCTATTGCGTGGCTGATTCATGGTGTCAATGTTACACTTGCCCTCACAATATTGTATGCCATTCTGTAAGCCTGACTTTTCATGTTGTTTTCTCTCCGACTCTGACCCCATGGATATATTTATGTAACACATTACACATCAATTCGTTTCTCTCCGCTCTCAGATCACAGCAAAAATATCCCTCACGACCACAGCTTCTCCTCCTTGCTGTTGTGGTCCTCATGCTAATTCTTGAAACTACACAGGCTACTCTGAATGTGCTATTTTCCCTGGTCCAGATTCCACTGAGTGGTTACAATGTTGTCAATGTTGCAAATGTTATACAACAGTTAACAGACATGGAGATAGCCCTAAACATGGTGGTAAGATTGAATGTAAGTAATCAATGATTACCTTGAGATTAATCTAACCCAACGTTGATACTTGCACATATCGTGACAGTATGTTATTGGTGATGGAATTGTAGTCTGGAGAGCATGGATTATGTTTCCCCGAAATCTGGTTGTCAAGAGTGTTCTGTTTATTTGTTTTATGGGATCATTAGGTGAGTAGACAAATCTACATAATTAGAGGCTTCATTCTTATCTACTGAGCATTAGGTGGTGCATTTGCAGATGGAGGATTGGGTGCTGTCCGACATCTTCATAACATTAATGATAATGGACAGAAAAAGGATGCCTTGATTATGACTCTCCCACTCCTCATCACAAATATGGTTGCCACAGGTCTCATTGGATGGAAAGCTTGGTGCGCATTTGAATGTTTCGTCTGACTACTTCCTCATGATTATTCAAAGGCTTCATGGTCAAGATATCAAAAAGACTTTGAAGGACTGTGGTAATCAGGTTTCGAAGGCTCAAAAGATTCTGATGCTATTGGTTGAGTCTGGAATGATCTATTGTGGAATTTGGGTCAGTAGCCAGAGCTCTGCTTCATTTATTCTAAAATGAACGTTAACTGTCAATATTATAGATCACATACATCATCATCAACTTTTCAACTGAGGGATTATCTGTAGCATTTCAGACTATTACTGCTGCTCTGCCAGGTTTAGCTGTAGGTGTATTTACATACTCCTTGGACCCTCTGTACTTGACTGACAATATTTCAAGACACTTTATCCAATTTTCATTGTTCTCATTGTAGCTGTGGAGAGGTCTAGGGAGGAACTCAGGTCTCAAAATGACATGTCTCTTTCTCAGTCTATCAGATTTGCCTCGGTGGAGACGGCAGCATCTCAAACAGAGAGTCAGGTTGAGAGACAGACTGAGGTCATGAGTGAATAGGCCACTAATAACAGACATAAATCCTCTAATTTTTTAATATTATTCTTTTTATCTATACACGTGTACTTGTATCTCCCCAAAGTTCCAGTTTCTTCCTATACCTAGTCCTCGTTAAGTGTTGTAGTTGCCTTGTCCTGAAGTGTTATTTTGAATCTAAGTATGCTATATGATGAAGTACGACGATTCGTAGGAAAAGAAATGAAGAATGATTGCAAAGTTGCGTTTCCTGTGCATCACTAACAAACAAAGGCCTCCTGTAATTGCCGAACCTTTGGTTTGGCTACTTACAGAAAGTTGTCGATAGACTATTCACATGGTCCCATATATATCCAGTCCCCGAACATCTCGGAAATTCCAGCAGCGACACGTCACCAACAAACGTCGCTTCTTCCCAACGATTATACAGCTCCGCTATCCTCCTACGTTTCTCCCTTCTGCCTTCAAAAAATGTTCAGCTGCTGGGATTCTCGCTCTTGTGACTATTCCTCCTCCTCTGGTTCTCGGGTCGTATTTGTCGCTCGGTTCTCGGCTTCGGCTAATTGTTGGTACTCTCAGTCTGTCTTGGGGCCAATGTCATCAGTTAATCCATACTTCTAACATGGTGCATGTCCCCCCGCTTGTCTGTATATTGCATATCCACCCATTTCAGTCTGTTTCTTTTTCCACTGTATCTCTCTTCCTTTTCGTGTAAATTTCTTTATAACTACTGTGCTGGTACAAATGCCAGTGATTTAATTTGAAAAAAAAGGTTCGGCCCTTGCCGCTAGCGGCCATACCCCACCGTCATGTGCTTATGGTGTGATGTGGCATGGTGTATGCCTAGTAGTGTTTGACTATACGTACCCGTATTCACTGCACCGTCCTTCCTGCACGCGTCAAGTTACCCTGTACTATCACTCCCTCCATTGTTTCCAGCTCTTCTGTCATCGACTTCATTACAAGAAAGATGTTTAAGTGGTGTTAGACGCCTCGGACTCGGTATATTTGCTACTTTGTACTCACTAATGCACAGTTATGATACTATTAAGTAGTAATACAACATACTCTATCGAAATCGCACAGATTTTCGCAGATCGTAGCCGAAATGAAGATCAGTATGTACTTATTCTCTGCTGCTCCATTGTGGAACAGCGGGTACTTGGTAGCTGCAGTAGGGGCAAGCGACGGCAAAGTTGACGAAAGAATAAACTTGCCACTACGCATCCCAGGATCTGACGGGCGTGAATCATTGTAGTAAAATTGTGGAAAGAAAAGCGAAATTAAAGTACTCAGTACTCTCTCAAGTCAGCAAAATCCCTTTATTTTACACCCCCCAGCCATTCTAGACCGTTTTTGTCAGCCTAGACCCGAACGAAAGTGGTGTTTCGAGTGCATCATGATGTGTGATGGGTGGCGTGGCGGGCCCACGCAAGGCACGGATGTAGACAGACGTACTTGCTGGTTGCCGTTAACCCGTGGGCGGTCGTTACGGCTCGTCGTCCACAATTTGCAACGTCACGTCTTTCTCAGAGCAGGTCTCTTCCCACCCCCTCCCTCGACACCACTTTTTTACGTCCCGGTACGAAAGATTTGTACACTGTCCCACCGAACTTTGAAATAACAAGTTTTACCTATCATTATGTAAGAAAGGGGTAAGACCATCTACCACTTTTCAGTTATTCTTGTTCCCTACTCCCCACCGGATGACAGAGGACGAGTTCCCCACACCGACAACCAGAATATAAAGTCAAATTGTCCATATCTTCAACATACAAGACTCTATTTCCAAGTTATTCTCAAAGAATTCCTAAAAAAGTGAAAAAGTGAGATGACCATAGACAGGGAATGGTATGGCATCCAATATGACTATGGATATGTTTAGTAAGGTAGTCTGAGCCCCTGAATCCAAATATCTACTTGGATAGGCTTAATATTCTGTGGATACCTTGCTGTTGAACAGTTACCCCTCAGCATATGTACCTGTGGCACCTGCAAATATGTATGTTATAAAATAGGTTGAGTGGGTTTAAAAGTGTTGATCAATACCCCAAACATTAATATGAAGTAATATATTCCATATCCCCAAGTTCCAAGACTCTATTCTCAATTTATTCCCCAGACAGCAAAGATAGCCCTATTTTCCACCTTTATTGGCACATATACCTATCCTTTGGCTATGGGACTGGCATTCTGACTGCCTTTCCACTGTTATAGGCCATTACTGAGAGTTTAGGGATGCTCATTGAAAGACATGCTCAGATATAACCTTATGTGCTATAAGTATCATTATGTGTAACTCAATTTGACTTTAAGCGAGTGCATGTGCCTAGAACATCTGCTAGATAGTTTGGATGACTCATTATCTTTCAAATGATACTAAAAGATCAAATACATAGTTTGAGTGCCTGTGATATCCTCTGGAATGAGATATGCCCATGTTTGAGTAATAAATTGGGAATAGAGTCTTGAATCTTGGGGATATGGAACATATGACTTCATATTCATGTTTGGGGCATTGATCAACAGTTATCCACCTACCTCCACAATTTTATAAGTTACATATTTGCAGGTGCCACAGATACCCATGTTTGGGGGTAAGTCTTCAACAGCAGAGTAACCACAGCTTATAGAGCCTATCCAAGTGGATATTTGGATTCAGGGGCTCAGACTACCCTACTAAACATACAGTGGGTCAAAAAATTGTCCACATGTTTCGCATTTTTGGAAAGATTGCCAATTTAAGCAATACTGAGTAGAGATATTAAAATGTGGTCAGTGATGGGCAGAAAGCCCTTGATAAACGCTACAATATTCTGTCTGTTTTGTCTTATTTGGCTTAAAACTCATGGAGATATGACTGATTTAAAATGGTATGTCATTTGGACAATTTTTTGACATGCAAGTGAAAATACAGAAAGTGCTAGCTCAGTACTTGGTATGCCCTCCTTTGGCCTTCAACACAGCCTCAATCCTTCTAGGCATGCTCCTGATCAATTTCTGACAATCTTCTTCTGTGATTTCATCCCACTTTTCAGCTGCTCTGTCCCATATTTCCCAAACTCCAGAGGGTGCTGTGTCATATCCATTGAGCTTGTGTTTGAGGGTTGTCCAGAGGTGTTCAATGGGGTTCAGGTCAGGAGATTGAGCAGGCCAGCTCATGCAATGGATGTTGTTGTCTTCAAACCACTTGGTGGCCAGTTTTGACTTGTGTTTAGGATCATTGTCTTGCTGAAAAATGGCCACCTCTGGATCAACACCCAAAATATCCATGCTCTCCAGAAGGTTGTTCTCCAAAATGTCCACATACTGCTCTGCATTCATCCTGCCCTCCACCTCTGCCATGTTTCCAACTCCTTCCCACCCCATACATCCCCACACCATGATATTTCCTCCTCCAAATTTGACTGTTTCCACCACATTTCTCTCTCCCAAGGATTCACCCTTCCTCCCCCACACATACTGCTGTCCATCTGACCCATATCGATTGATTTTAGTCTCATCTGACCAAATAACCCTTTTCCAGTCATCCACAGTCCAGTTTCTGTACTTCTGTGCAAAGTTTAAACGAGCCTTCCTGTGAGCTGCAGTGAGTTTGGGCTTCTTCTTCGTTTTAGATGTGTCCACATCATGCCTGAGAAGGGAATTTCGAATGGTTTGGGTGGAGACAGGTTGGTCAAGGAGGGGATTGATGTTTCTGGCCACTTCTGTAGCATTTTCAGCTTTGCCAGTGTTGATTTGTTGGATAGCAGCACGTTCATCAGTGGTAGACAGCTTTCTAGGACGCCCTGCTTGATGGTTCTCCTTGTCAGGATACATCTCTTTGGCCAGAGAAGCAATCTTTGACTTGGATACCCCAGTTTTAGCAGAGATTTCCCTGGATGAAGCAGAAGTTTGGAGGAGAGAGAGGATATTGTCTTTCTGGGTGGATGTGATGGGTCTCATGATTTGATGAGGGCTATAGAACAACTGGATGCCCTTATATATGGTCCAGCTGGCAGCTATGATATCATTATGATGTAGCCATTGCATCATTGTACAACTCCACTTATGATGTCATCTATGAGACATCACATAGTTACAATACTGATTTTGAAGTGGCAACTCAAAAAATTGTCCAAATGACATACCATTTTAAATCAATCATATCTCCATGAGTTCTGAGCCAAATAGGACAAATAAACCAGATTATTGTAGCTCTTATCAAGGGCGTTCTGCCCATCACTGACCACATTTCAATATCTCTACTCAGTATTGCTTAAATTGGCAATCTTTCCAAAAATGCGAAACATGTGGACAATTTTTTGACCCACTGTATCTGTCATGATGTCTATATTTGGTACTATTTATTTCTTCTTATCTCTGTATCCTCGGATCTTTACACCATATGACTCTTGTTCCACATGCTACACACTGGACGTTTCATTTCTCCAATACAGCTTCAATACAGCTTCCCTTACAGCTTTCTTTACAGCTTTCCTTACAGCCTCCCTTACAGCTTTACTTTTACATATATAAACCCTGTCCTGACACCTGGTTCCCCATCTTGACCTCTTCGTCGTTGGGACCAGGTGTGTATTCCCCTTTTCATCACTTCTTTCACCTTTACTGATGGACACTGTAGTTCCAGTACTTACTGCTGTCTGTTAGGTATTTAATACATTCTTCGTCGTTGGGACCAGTTCCAGTACTTACTGCTGTCTGTTAGTTGAGTCGAGCCTGTAGCTCCTCGTTATTGCTATCTAAGTGCTTGCCTCTTAGTGACAATATCCATAGTCATATTGGATGCCATACCGTTCCCTGTCCATGGTCATCTCACTTTTTCGCTTTTTTAGGAATTCTTTGAGAATAAATTGGAAATAGAGTCTTGTATGTTGAAGATATGGACAATTTGACTTTATATTCTGGTTGGGAGCATTAATTAACATTTGTCCACCTACTCAAACAAATTTATAGAGGTCATATTTGTAGGTGCCACAGGCACCTATGTTTAGGGGTAAGTATTCAATATCACCAGAACCACAAAATATAGAGCTTATCCAAGTAGATATTCGGATTAAGAGACCAAAAATACCCTAGTACACATATCGATAATTATATTGAATGCTATAACATGCAGTGTTCATGGCCATCCCAAGTTTTTGACTTTTTTGAGTGTAAATTGAGGATATCTCATCAGGCTTTGATTATATAATAAAATAAATGTTATTCCCACATTTATGGAGTCTAAAAGTAGTGTTCTACCAATTTACATGATGATCACAGCTGATTGTATGCAATGGCCAGTACCCATCCTGCTCTTCTGCTATATTTTGGACAGTATTTTGGCCATATCTCTATAACCACTGCATATATTGCAAATCCAATTGCATATCTGGATTCAGTGACCCAAAATACACCCTCTTATATACCCACACTACTTTTCATTGCTGGCTGTGAGAATTTATTTTGCATTTTCTGAGCCAGCCACAGCTCCTATCCCTATTCCATTTGCAGGATCTGGGCCCTACAGCTCGCCTGCACCCTCCCATCAAATTCAGAGTTGTGGGAAAAATCTGCCCCTAAGGCCCCACTCCTGCCAGAGGCAATGAGTACAAAAGTCCACTTTTTTCCATAAAAGGAAGCAAAGATCCACAGAAAGATCTGCGCTTTTTTGGCAAGAGGCTGGCTCTTAGTCAGCAGCTTGATACTTGGGGGTAGCTACCACAACATGCTAGGGAGCTACCCTTATACTCCCAGGTAGCTACCAGGATGACCAGAAACAAGTCTGGTAGCTACCACATACTACCAGGTAGCTGCCTATCTGGTATGCATGAGCATGGTAGCTACCAGTGGCTAGAAAGGTAGCTACCATGGTACTACCATGGCCTAAGGGTAGCTACCAGTGAACTCAAAAAATCTACTACCAGGACACTACCAAGTAGCTACCATATAAATGGCAGGAATGGTAGGCTATGAGACCTACAAGGTGAGAGGATGACATGGTGGTAACCCACCTAATAGGTCCCCCAGGGGGGGTTGCCTGAGGTGATGAATCCTGATGCCAACGCTGATTCCATTTATAGAATTTGTCCACTACCAACCAAGAAACCCACAAGCAACTGACTCCTCCTCCTCAATGACGGACTCAATGACCTCCTCTACAGCGTCTTCCACAACGTCCTCAACTACCTCTTTGTCATCATCATCATCATCATCATCCTCTCGTAGCAGGAGACTCAGAGATATGGAGCAAATGTGTAGAGACTCAGAGATATGAATAGAGAGATCATAGAGTGAAGTGTGTATGAGAGAGAAAAGAAGAAAGGAAAAAGGGAAGAACACCACCCGCCACCAGCCTCATCATTGATCATCATCATCATCATCATCCCCTCGTAGCGGTGGCAGCTTACCAAAGACATAGACAAGGTGTTTGGTCACATTGATGAACCGGTATAGGGCAGTGAGACATGATTGACTGTTGATTAGCGAGTGCAAATTCATGTTGTGGTGGCTGATATCCTGTCGTAGTCTGGTTCTGGCAACATGATGAGCAGGACACTCCAGTAGGTAGTGGTGTACAGTTTCTGGGGCCTGACAGCAGCATGGGCAGGTGATGTTGTATAGATGTTTCTGCAGTGGCACATGTCCAGTGCGTAATTGGGTAAGTAGACTGGTGTGGTGGTGAGGAAGTCCCTTAGCAAGCTTGAGATAGCTCCTGCTTGCCTTGGTAGCACCTGCTGGGTTGATGGACTGGAATGACCAATATCTCGGAGATCGCTCCCACTGTTTGTCATGTTTGGCCTTGAGGCAATGGTGAAAGACTTGTACTGTAGCAGTGCAACTGTGTGGTAGGCGTTTGTGTAGTTGTTTGGGGAGGTCTCTTTGTGGACTAGTATGTCCCTGTGATGCCTTCTTCGATTCTTGATCTGCACGCTCATTGCCCTCTACACCATTAGTGTTGCACGTGGCTCGACTCGACTCCGGCTAAGCCGAGAGCCAAGCCGATGTTTAGCCAAGCTGAGTCGAACAAAAATGAGCCGGCTCTGTGTACCTCAGCTCTGGCTGGCTTTGTAGCCTAAAATAGAGAGCCCCATACAAAGACCCTGCAACGATGAATACAGGAAATGACCCAAGGTCTAGAGCTGTTTAATAGACCTGTATACAAAATCATGTAGCCGCTGTATGATCTGTATTCAAATAAATAACTGGCGGCTCGATTCAGCTCAAGCTGGAGTCAACGAGTTGTTTATGGCTCGAAAGCCAAGCCACGGTTATGACTTCATCAAGCTGTTCATAGCTGAGCCGGAGTGAGCCGGAGTCGAGCCAGTGCAACACTATACACCATGATGGCCTGGTACCCAGGATATGGTAACTCACAAATGGGGGGTGTCGTTTCCTGAGTGTGATGAGTATGGTATGGAATATGTCATGAAGGTAGTGTGCCAGGCTGCGAGTGCTGGTGTCTGTCGCTGTTATTGCTGCAGTGTTGTCTGCCCATATTGACACTGAAGTTGGCTGTGCTACCTTTGTGAGCATGTGGAGGGCTAGAATCAGCCCTATGCACTCTCCCTCGTAGACCTTGTGACTGTTCTCGCTGCCCAGGTGGTATTGTAGTGCTCCTTTGTATTGCCCGTCCTGGTAGTATACCACTGATGCTCCAACTCCTCTGTCCTTGCCTGACCCATCCGTGAAAAACTGGAACCTCACCTTATCCTCCCTCAATGCCTCCGTTGCTGCCTCCTTATCATCCCATACTTGTAACTCCAGATTCGGGTCCCATTGTGCTGTGAACCTCACCACTTTTCTCTTCTCCATCGTGTCTGGCTGTAATCCAAAAGATCCCATCAGGTCGTGTAGTGGTGAGAAGTGATGATGGATGTTGGGATGCCTGGCCACTGCTTTAGCCCTGGCAGCGAGTGGGTGAGAGGCATCTAGGGAAGCAATCCAGGTTGCTGCATGTTGGTGATAGCAGTCAACTTCCAGGGGTAGGGGTAGTAGACCAGCATGGATGTCCAAAATATCCATTGCTGTGGTGGACATGGCTCCCATTACCAGGATTGCTGCCCGACACTGTATGGATGTGAGCTGTCAGATAACTGCTCTGCCAAATGCCTTTCCATCTGCATGTCTGGTGTTGGTACCTCGCCTGGCTTAAGGAACCAAGACAACATCAGCTGCGTAGAGCATCCTTGGGAGTGCCTTCCCCTTGTAGAACTGTCAGATGTGGTTGTGAACCATGCCATCCTTTACCTTGGACAGCTGCCAGAACTGTACCAGCCATCCTTGGCCCTTCCTGACCAAGGTTGCATGCTGTTGCTTCCATCGTAGTTGAGAATCCACCAAAACTCCCAAAAATCTCACAAAACCTTCTGATCACACTAGTACCCCATCTCCAACTTTTATGCCTGGACGTCCTTCCTCATCTCTCAAACCCATCTTCTTCCTTGTGAGATCCACCACCTTGAACTTGTCAATCCCAAACATACAGTTGTGTTCCTTCATCCACTCCATCACTCCTCCATGCCTCATTATCATGAATCCCAACTGTTCATGAATATCCTTCACTCTTTTTTCCCATGAGATCACTACCACATCATCCATAAAGCCAAACCCCTCACAGTTTGCCAGCTTGTCAATCAACCTTAGCAACCCCGCCACATAGAGAATGTATCCCACCACCAAGAAAGGGTCACCCTGGTCTTCACCTCCATTCCCCATGAGCTCCGGAGACTGAAAGTCGTCAAAGACAAGAGTCATTCAACGATTTGCATACCGGCGCCATAACCAATCTACTATCTCCATTGGCACTCCCACCATCCTCAGCTCATGACAGAGCATGTCCAGGTCCACACTTGGGAATGCCCCTTTCATGTCCATGAACAAGGCAGTGACCACATAACCCTTCCTCCAAAGTGCCTTGATGCAGTCAATTAGAAGGTGTATAGAGTCCATAGTGTTGTGTCCTGGCCAAGCACCAAATTGTAGTGCTGGAAGAAGACCAAGAATTTCTGCACACTTGATGATGTCACCAGCTGCACAACTATTAGCCAGTCGTCCATGACCATTTGAGAGGATGATTGGTCTGTAATCTGGTTTGCCCAGTTTCCTCAGAGACCAGTCATTGGGGTAGATTTCAAGGTTGTAGATAGCACGATGGATGGGTCCTAGGTATGGGACAATGATGTCTCTGGCGGCATTGAACAAGTCATTGGGTATTGTTCCTGGTCTGGTGGCCTTGCCGTTCTTCATCTTGGTGATGGTGAGGGAGATTTGGTGGTTGGAGGGCAGTACAAACTTCCAGGCTGGCTGAGGGTATCTTGCACCTGCTGGGACATTGGTGGATGCCAGCGGCAGTGGAAAGAAAGCTTCCTGAAAGATCCTCCCCTTCTCCTCATTCTCTGTTACCAACTTCTCTTTCCCATTCTCATCAACCACTACTAAGCTCGGAATTCATCCCCTTGTCCCATCACTGGGCTCCCTTTCCACCAACTTCCCAATGTCCCACATAGTGCTTGAACTGGCCTCCTCTAGATACTCCAACCACATCTTTGCCTTTGCTCTTCTGATTTCCGCCAAGTAGGTTTGTCACATGCATCAGTATTCTTCATGTATAGGGTGTCCAGTGTCAAATCACGTCTTGTATGATTTGGCACCTAGGCTTTGAGCTCACTGTCGCATGGCTTCCAGAGTACCATTCCACCATCTTTGCTGTTGGGGACACAGCTTCTTCTTTGACACCATCGCCTCTACCATCCACACCACTGCTTCATCAAACCCTTTCAGCGCATTCCAAAATTCCTCCTCCATCTCCAGCTCCCTAGGCTCAGCAACCTCTTCAACTCCTCTATCAGCCTCTTCCTAAACTTTTCCCAATCCACCTTGCTCCAATTCCATCCTTCCCTCGGTACAGTGTTGTCCACTGATATGTCGAGAGTGGTTACTATGGGTATATTGTCATGGACTAGACCACATCTGTTAATGTCAGTATTGCAATAGATGAGCCGCTCCTTCAGATCATCAGAACCGAACACATTGTCAACTCAGGTATAGTTCCCAGTGGCCTTATGGTGTATAGTGGGAATGAAGGGGGGAAGGAACATAGAGAGCTCGTGTTTCGCAGTGAGCTCAATTAGCTGTTGCACTGCATCAAGATTTGGTCCCACACACAGGTGATGGTTCCATTCTTCATCCCACATTGGACTATGACGATTAAAGTTGCCTAGCCATAGAGCATGTAGAGGACCTTTCGGTACCTCTTGTGCAACCTCTGTGATGCCACCAGTCTACGCAGTCCAGGGCATCATCATTCTTGCAGGTGTTGTAAATGTTGATGACCCTTAAGGTCTCAAAATCTCCAGTAAATTGTACAATAGTAATGTCTGGGTGCTCAATAGGGAGAGCCACCCAGGTGTTAGTGGCTAAGCAGGTATGAATGAAGAAAGAGAATGGGAATGAGGACCACCATTACAATGGTTGGTAGGGTATACTGCTTGAAAGTGCGTCAACCCTCTTGATTGCCCAAGAAAGTCTATAGAAGGCTCCTGGATTGCTATGACGTCGAAGTCAGAACCAGCATCCTTTAGCAGGCTATGCTGGACCAGCTCTGACTTATCCATGTTGAGCTGCAAAATGTGGAACTGTCTCTCAAGTTGATGTTGGGCGTCATTCATAAAGATGGAGCAGGCAAAGATGCACTACCCAAGAGGTCCAGGAGTGTGGGGTCTTGTGACCCCTAACTGCCCCTACGCTGTTCTGGAGCATTGTGATATGCTCCTTGGGCCACAGAAGAAGAACGAGAAGAGGAAGGGAAATTGAGAGTTGTTTGAGTCATACCTCCAGATCTACCAGCAGTTCCAGCCTTGGGTCTAGGAGCAACTGGTGGTCACCTATTCCCTCCATCACCTGGTTTTCCACCTGTGAGACAACCCTTGCCCCCCCCCAGGCCTGACCATATGCCAGCTTTCGTCATACTGGGTCTGCACTGTAGTCTTCCAGGCCCCATCAAAATCTTCTTGAACTGGCGTGTCATCTCGTACCCAGGTGTCAGGGTCTTCGGTAACATAGAATCGATACCTCGCCTCAGGGTCCCTGGCCTTCCTTTGCTCTAGTTTGCATACAAAGGCCAGGCAGGTGCGCTCAGCAGCCCCATGTCCATCCATGTCACAATTAGCACAATGCTTCGCGTCATCAGGGGCTAAGCATTGTTGGGTAGGATAGTGGTCCCTGCAGTGTCCACAGGTATCATGTTCTGCATCACATCTCCTTGCAATATGACCCCAGCCTTGGCACTGCATACATCATAGTGGGTCCCGGACCTCTTTGTGGAATTTGATGTGCATCCTGTTGATGAAAAGTCTGTGCCAGATGGCATGGTTTGCAGTCTCCCGAGTGACAAAGGTGAATGCAACAAAGGCCTTTTGTTGGTTAGGGTGCCATTTGGCAGGGTCCTTGATGTATGTAGCAGTGAGCAGACAAGCAGTTGGAAGGTTGTTATCAGCTTCAATCTTCACAATGTCCTGTGGGAGAAATTTAGCAGTAACAGGGACACACGTCCCAATGGTCTTGTAGCTGTTGGCTTTCGCCTGTGCCACAGATCCCCAACCCTGGGTGAAATGTGCAAGCCTCTCCCCTTGTCACATCCACATCACTTCTCCTGCATTTCTCAGAATGCAATGCATGCCCTGTCCCCGTAATTTGCTGACACCAACAACCTTTGCCAGTATATCAGTGACACCCTCCAGCTTGAAAACCTCTGCCAACGCCAAATTGGCCTTCATCACCAACTCCAGCTCTGTTAGTGCCCAGTCGGAGGCCGATTCTGAAAGCACCAATAACTTTTGGTCATCCAGCCTTCCCTTCTCAATCATCTCCCTATGTTTGGGCCTTTCCAGCTGTGCAGCGATGTCCTTTGACTGCACTGCCTGGGAGTACAGCTTACACTGGTTCATGCCCTGGGCAAGCTCCATCACTTCTCCTTCCTCCACCCCATCTCCCCCAAGGGGTGTAATACAATTCTCCAGTCTCGCCGTCACCTCTTCCAATGTCCTCGTGGTACTCAGAACCCCCACTTTGCTGGTATCCACCATATCCATCAAAGGAGTCAACTTGTCACTCACCTCCTTCACAACCTGGTCTACAATGCGGTCTTGGACTTGTGTCAGGTCCTAAACAGTCGCTGTAATGATTTTCGCCATGAGATCAATCTTTTCCCATGCTTTCTTGCAGGTGTCTACACAGTGAGTTGTCTTGCAGGTCTGTTCTGTGAGGAGTTGTCATAGTTTGCTAGGGAAGACTAGAAATGGGTCGTCATCATCGTCCATGAGTTTTAATGCCACTGCCTGAGCCTGTAGGTCTTGCAAAGTGTGATGTGTTTCTGCGTCTTGACTCAGAGAAGGTGTCATCAATTTTGATAACATGGCACTTGTGAGGGTAGTCTGTCATAGTGTGCTTGTCCATTGTGGTCTTTGGTTCAGGCTCATGGTAGGTGTAGATTGTATAGTTATTGCTATCTAGGCTGTAACACCAATCTGCCAAGGCTTCTTTTGTCCTTTGGCTTTTTGGGCCATGGGAATAATGGAAGTGGTGGTGGTGTTAAGTCAAGAGCTCCTCCTCTCATAAACCAGTAGTACCAGTAGTACTAGTTCGACGAGCAACACCTCGTCCTTGATGTCTTCAACATCCTTCTCCACCTCCAGCTCTTCCTCTTCAAGCTCAGCAGCTACTTTGATTACAACAGGAAGTGGAGGACAGACGATGATGGTGGTAACAGTGGTGACACCTTCATTAATGGCAGGTGGAGTTGGGCCAAGTCAGATGAAGGAGAGTGATACTAGTGGGTGGGTATTGTTTTTTCTTCTCTTTTTCCTATTTCGTTTCTCGCAATTCTTGTCTTTCATTGCTTCAATATCCCTCCACCTATCCCTCTGCCTATCCCCCCCTGTCAAGCCCAAATGTATGACACAATACACTAGAGGGGACAAGGAAAAACGTCATGGTGTGTGTGCCTCACAAACCGCGTTTTTCTTTTTCTCATTCTCTCACACTTGCTGGCTTTGGCTTTTCCTTTCCATTGGGGCTTCGGTAGCCAGTTGGGGAGGGTGTCATAGTCTTATGAAGGATATGGACATGGACATACACATATATGTCATCATCATGTAGTAGATGGTAGATGGTTGACAGTTGATGGGTATGCATTGGCGTTGGCATTGGACAGGTCAGGGTTGGGGTTATGATTGATCACTGAGATGGTCATTGTCATATAGCCCAAGTGCTAGCTCCCCTTGTATTCTTCAACAACATTGTCGGTCAGGCAGTGTTGTGTGTTGTGTGCTATGTGGGGCGTTGAGAGGACACCAGACAGGATGGTTATGTGGGGTGTACATCCAGAGCTGAGCATATAGGGTGGGCTTGGGTTTGGGCTTGGAGGGAGGTGCTGATATCCTCCTATCCTATCATCCTATATTCCTTTTTGCATGTTGTGTTCGAGGTTTTCTTCTCTTCTCTTTCTTCCCCACTACATTTGACTAGTCTTTCATTACACCCAATTCTCTCTTGCTCCTGCCAATTTTGTTCCCCTTTCCTTCAATGTCTCCAGCAACTCCTCAGTGTTATCCCTCAACCTCTATATCTCATTTCAGCACATATACCTCTCGCCTGAGTTTACTTGTCTCAGCATTTGGCGCCATGCTTGCCTCCCTCATCTTCACAATGCAAGCTGAGACACCCGATGTCAAGACGGGGGTTTGGACATATGCTGATGTTCTCCTTTGATGATTTGTCTGCCATCACATTTGCTGGGAGTGTGTGGTTATCCTTATTTCTGTGAAGGGGTGAAGACTGCCTTGATGGATGAGCAGGGCGAGCATGAAAGTAGTCTGTGTCTTCACCTCTTGGTGAAGTCAAGGATACATTGGAGCTGGAGCTGAAGCTGGGGTGGGGTGGGGTTGCGTTGGGCTTGCCTGCTTGGTGTGGAATTGCATTGATGGCTGACTACCCTCATGTTCATCTCCATTGGTCGTGTTCTTTCAAAGGCAATCTCAGGTGTATGTGGGTGGAGGCAGGAGACCCCTTTCTCATCAGCAGAGGTCTGGATGATCACAGTTTTGTGTCTGCCAAATGCATTCTTCTTGTCTAGTATTGTCCCCTCTTCTTTGGCTTTGGCTTTGGCTTCACCACCTCTGGCAGTGGTTGTGATGACATAGGTGTGAATAGGTGTTAAATGGCATCGGAGGTAGGATGGAGTGGAAGGCAAAGGTGGGGGTGCAGACTGACATTGGCAAGACGTTGGCGTTGATGTAGAAGTTGGAAGTTGAAGGTAGTCAATGGAGATGGAAGTTGGAAGTGGTTGGTAGTGGAAGTGGTGGTGGGGAACCTGCGTCTGCCTCAAAGTCGCCGTTGTTACCATGCTGCCAGTCGGTGGTAGCAGAGGCAGTTGCCTTTCTTGCCCTGGGTAGTTATGGAGGTGGAGGCGGAAGCAGGAACTTCTATTATTATACCGTCGTGTTCATCCACTGTCCTGTAACTTGTGCCTTTTATTTGTTTGTCCTCTTTTCTTTTTTTAAAGAAATTTCTTTCCTATACCTCTTCTTTTCTCATTTTCTCTTCATCTTCGTCTTCCTCTCTTCATTATTTCGTCCCTATACCTCTGAGTTGACCTTCGTTGTTCCAGGAAACTATGCCTGAGCCTGCATATGTCAGTGTCTGTAACCCTACCTGAGCCTTCAGAGGTCATCCAATCATTTGTTCGTCGGATAGTATACAGCTGCTGGGTACCCCTGTTCAAGTATAGCTTGCTTGAGTGCCGCTTTCTGAGGCTCCATTTTCCTCCAGCGACCACTTGAATGATAATGAATGTTCTATCAATCAAGAAGTTGGATGTCAGATGCTATGAATCTACTGTAGTACTGCATACATATGTTATGGTTGCCAGCTCAGTATAAAAGAGTGGTGAATGTAGCAGTTCGAAACCCTTTGCCTCTTCTGGGCCTGGCTCAACACTCGTTAGATATTGCCAGTCAGGACGACATCACTCTCCCAGAACTGTGGACATCAACTCAATGTAAGTGACGTTAACCTTGTGCCTCATGGATTGCTTATGCTGAGGGCTATTTAAGAGTGTAGACAGCCCTCAAATACATTGGCAAGGTAGTGCTGCTGCGCCATTGAGGAACAGCAGTACTTGGTGACTGCAATATGGGCAAACAACGCAAGGTACACTGTAATCATGGAAAAGAAAAGCGAAATTAAAGTACTTAGTACTCTCTCAAGTCAGCAAAATCCCTTTATTTTATGCCCCCCTTCAGTCCAGTCATTCTAGACTGTTTTTGTCGGCCTAGACCCAAACGAAAGTGGTGTTTCGAGTACATGATGTGTGATGGGTGGCGTGGCAGACCCAGGCAAGGCACGGATGTAGGCGGACATACTTGCTGGTTACTGTTAACTGGTGGGTGGTCATTACGCTACTGCCTCTCCCCCCCACAATTTGGAACATCACGCGTCACATCTCAATACGACTTTTCATGTCCAAAGCATGATTTGTACACCACTGAACTAAAAATAACAAGCTTTACCTACCATCACGTAAGACCATTTGACCACTTGTTGACACAGAGCCAACTTTTTTTTGGTTGTCTCTCCCCTTGTATTCATTTTGTTTCATTTTCTTCCTCACATTGGCTCTGGCTTTGACGTAGAGGTAATCGTCAGTCAGTCAGGCCAATCAGCTTATGACTGATGTTAGGTAGTTTCGTGATTTGATTCTTGCACGTTCCACGAACTTGTCTTGAGGGTTTGTCTAGACCTGGAGTGTGCTTAGAGCAAATTCGAAGCCTGGAGTTGGAAGGATAGCTAGGTTCATGGTGGTGAAAGCGAGAGATGAGTCGGCGCATTGGCATGACTCGGACATCATGAAAAAAGTGGCCGACATGTTGGTCCTGAGTTGGACTTGAGTTGGACCTTCTTTTTTCTCTAACTCTTTTTCCAACTCATTTCCAACTCTCGCAATGCCCATCTTCTGAGATGTATTGCGGCCATGTCCTCTGGTTCCAAGGAAGAACAATTAACAAGCCATGCCGAATACTTTCAATGACTTTAAATGGTGACCAACGTATCAGGACTCAGGAGTTAGTAGATGAGGAGATAGGTGGGACTTGTGGGTGAAGTCTGTGGTGCATATAGAGGATGAAGAGAGGATGTTTCACAGGCTTGAAGGGTGGGTATGTGAGTTGTCTTTCTGACTACCTTTATTTGAGATTCACCTGCGCTAGCGTCTTTTCTGGTTGCTTTAGGAGATCTGCTACTCAGAAGCTCAAATCAGTACTATAGTTTACAAGCATGTCCCCTCCTCCTCTCTTACTGTGATTGTCATATATCACTATTGTATGGTCCCTGACCAGCGGTCCATATTTATATACAACTCCTCCAAATTTCGGAGTACAAAGGCATAGACTTATCCCACTCAAAACCAGTTCTCATCTTTTTAGTTGGACAATTTTGGTGCTGAAGCAGAATGAATGCTTTACAGCTCCAACCGTCAGCCAAATTGACACGAAAATGGAATACATTTGTCACTACCAAGAATATCTACGTGATTGATGCATGAGCTTACTACTGATAGGGGATAGGACACGCACTGCTTTTGATAGGTACCTCCATAGTCCGATAGATAGGAACCTGGAAGCTTCATCATTACTATTTACTGGGGAAAGATGCCACTGCTTTGCATGGCAAGTTACGAGGCCCTCCTCAAAAAATCATATCAAAATTTCACTCTTGTATTGACTACATAGCAGCTACTTACAAAGTAGTATGAGCAAAATAAAAGTATGTGTGCTAAGCCATGCAGCTAATCATCAATGTAGAGCATGGACGCACAGGCTGTAAACACACAACACAAAAGAAAGACATGCCTATTGACTAGCATCTAGTGAAGTTCATAGTGATAGTCAAGAATAAAACGATCATTAAGACGGGGGAGGGTGGTTGCAGTGGCAAAACAAAAGCAAAGATAAGGAAAGAAAGAGTGATACAAAAAGAATATAAGAAGAGGAGAAAATTGAAACTAACATTCAAAGATCATCAACACACTGCCAGACACCCAACGCAACAGCTAAATCCAACTCAACTCTAGCTTCATGCCAGCACCACAATCACGCAGTGAAGAGCACAAAACCCAATACAGCCACTAAGTCACCCATCACCGAATAGAGGCATAAGAAACCAACAGCAACGTCTGGCATAGGTGAGGACCAGGGACAAACCAAAATATCAATCACATGAATACTCTAGTCTCTCACAGCCAGACCCTAACGAACCTAACAAGGTTAGGGTCTGTCAATAACCTGAAGGGCCGTGGGTTGTGTGAAATTGCTTACATAAATATAGTCACATTTTGAGTCACATGTACAATTTAGACGCGTACGCGTCCTTTAAACAACCACTCTGCTTCCTCCATTTACGCTCTTTTCGCCCGTCCTGTGGCTCTATTTGTATGCCTAACTCCACCTCTCTAACATGGAAGAGTACTGTGGGTCTGGAAGCCATTCAAACCATCGTCAAATGCTGTACCACTTGGATGGAAGGATTATACCCCTGGCAGCTCCCTCTTATTGCCGGAACGCTTGATGGCGACGACTATCTATGTATTACAGCAACCAGCGACGGGAAATTGGCCCTCTTTGCCATACTGATAATTATACTCCTCGAATACAACCGCAACCCCGAACTTTATCCTCAAGGTTTACGGACGCGCGCAAATCCACTTTCTGTTGTTATCACTCCAACAAAAGGACTAGCTAGCTCATTTGTGAGTGAATAGGACGAATGATCTCATGCTATTGAATAAATTTGGTATACATACATCTAGGTACACCAACTTAAACGAGATTTCGGTCTCTCTGTACTCTCTTACGCGTCCGAAACTATAGGAGCCGCGCAACGCGAAGGAAAAAACTTGGTATCAATGATCAAGGAATGTAAAGAATGGCAAGTCATCTGTGTGGATCCGGAACATCTGACTGGACGAGACTGGTGCAATATTACAGATTCCAATACCTTTGCGAAGAACCTTGTGAGTGGGACAGTTGACGAGACACACCTTATTCTGGAAGGGGGTCGAGATTTCTGAACGGCATACCGTCTCATCGGTAAATTTATGCGTGGACAATTCCCTTCCCATGCGTCTATCTTCGGACTAACAGCAACCCTGTTACCTGGTCCTTCTACCACCGATGTCTGCCGCTCCCTTGGACTGTATCGTGACCAATTCACTCTCGTTCGACGTTCAAATGAACGAAAAAACATGCAACTCGCAATTCTCCCAGCTACCAAGGCATTGTCTGGATCCTCATTACCTGATCTTCTTCCATTTCTCAATCAAAATCGGAAGACAGTTATTAGCTGCCAATCACTTGATGTCCTCTATCGAGTCCTAGTCTATCTCCTGCGATGCTTGGAGCATTCACCCCATGGATTTTCAATTGTACGGCCATACCATGCTCTCCTTCCTGCTGAATTTAATCAAGAAACCATTGCTGTGATGGAAAACGATCCCCGGTTCATGATCATCGTTTCGACAGTTGCTCTTTCACTTGGAATCAACATGAAAACCATTGTCGATAACATTGGTATTGATATACCTAAAACACCTGAAGGGTGGGTTCAAGAAAAGGGCCGAGCTGGTCGAAATCAGTCCTTGCTAGTGCGAGGAATCTCTTTCATTTCGAAAAATACAATTGCTGCAGCAAGAAAAGGTATGAGTATGCTTCTCATGATGATTTATTGTGCTGTACTTACATTTTTTCTAGTTGTTGCAAATCCTTCAACGCAACCAGACATTCACACACCTTCGAGACTTGGTCCTGGTTGCCGTAACAATGCAGGTGGAATGGATATTCATTGAGCACAGTTGATTGTCGACTCGTGCACTGAATCAGCATGCCTCACTGCTCGGTAGAATATTGTCTTCCAAAATCCACCTCTCGATATCTCCCAGCTTGACTGCATCATGGCCCAATGCGAAGTGTATTGCTTTAATTGTGCAAAACAAGCTGGTGTTACATACACATTCCCTCCATCTCCACAGCCTGCAGGTTCACCGTCTCTCCCTCTATTCATAAACCCCGAGGAAGCTTCTAAGCAGAAGAAGCTCTCAAAAGCAAATGCTGCTCGCCTTCATGAAGAACTGGTTATTTTTGCGAAACATGTGTGCGTTATGGAAAGAGACAAGTCATGCTTTTGGTATCTTCCTGACGATGCTCATTTTCCAGCTGAACTTATTCAAGAGATCATCGATAATTTCCTTATCATATGCTCCGCCAGTGGCAGTCTCCAGCCATATATCGAATCTTGGCTTCACGCAGCAACATATTCATCAGAATTAATCGATATCATTCTCAAGTTTTATATCACAATCGGATCCGAAAAGAAGAAGCGTTCAAAGCGAAGAACTCGAGAGGATCGGGTAGAAATTTTTGATTCATCAGATGTTGATGCAGAGATTGGGAATGAGGATGTGGATATGACTGTTGATGAAGACGAACTTGCAACAGTTCCAGAAGAGACTTTGATTGCAAATCAACCAAAGTTGGTATTGACGAATCAGGGAACCCTTCCAGAGATAAGTTTCAATGAAGATGAACTCACGATTGTGTCCCCAGAGACGCTAACAGCCAACCAACCAACATTGTCTACCAGTCGAAAGCGCCATGCACCTGCACCAGCAACTCAGTCTTGATCAAAGCGGCAATGCAAGAAGCCACAGTCATGCAAAGAAGTAATGTCAACATACTCAAGGCCTTACAATGTTAGGGAACGAAAATCGAGGGATTGATGTACTATAATGAGGGTACTTATACTATAGAAGTATTTTTAATGTATTCTACTCTGCCTCTATAACCTCCTTCTCCGGCTCCAATGTATCATTGTTGTCCACATCAGACTCTCCTTCTGAGTCAGATTTGAATAACTCTTCATCATCACAGCTCAATAATAATACACCATCCTCATCAATTACAAACACCGCACTATCTGAACCTGGGCGCGACTTGCCACCATCTTGATCTTTGTCCAAATCCAGTGATTCTTGGAGAGAATTATAGGATGACCGAGAATGAGATGAAGAATCATCATTATCACTGGATTCCGAACCATATTCAGATGATTCCCTTGCTCCTACATCAAGGTTTGCATGTGTAATGGATGGCGTTGGCTGTACTGGGAGTGTAGTAGTTGGATCGGAGATAAATGAAGTGTGAGCAGTTGAATCAGTGGAAGGATGGGCAGTGGAAAGCATTGCTAGTAGCTTTGCACGTTCACTTGATTTTTCTAAATAGTCCTTGAGTTTCCCGCTACCAAGGGCATCACGTCCAGCTGCAAACGAGTTTTTGGCAGCATGTCCTAGTGTTCGACCGCTTCTAAAGAGATGGAGTTCCTCCTCTTTATATAATGATAGGATATTTCGGTACTCAGCAGCGAGATGAGGTGATGTATGGGTCAGAGACCTTTGAGCAAGATCGAATGCAGAGCAAATAGCTTCTTTCAGCCAAAGGAAATGGTGAACATTGGGTGAAATAACTCTGCAATAGAGCAGATCATTGAAATTGCCGCCATGTTTGCTGATCATGTCCTCAACCCATTTGTTGTAATGTTCCTGCATCAAATCCGCCTCGATCCAATGACCAAGTTCACCTTTGAGATTGACAAGCCAATTGTTGAATATTGCGTCTTTGAGGCCTTCAGATGCTTCATAACGCATCAAACAGTATACGTCCAGTAGATACGAGACGTAGTTGAGATGTGATCCACCGGCAAAATGAATTATCCAGATCTGTATGTCAATTAGCATTTACTAATATGCAGGAAATTCAACACATACTTTCATGACCTCAAACGCTTGCCCAATGTCACCCTCTGGTATTGCAAATGCCACCTTGAGCCAAAGGACAAACTCGGCTTTGAACAAAATGGAATTTGCAAGTACTCGATCACCGTCAAAATGATCTGCTTCTGTGTGAGTTTTTGGTGCATCCACCTGAGGAGGTACCTCAACATCAGGTGTATTGGCATGATCATCCCCAGTCAATTCATGCTCATTGTTGGTTATCCCTGTCCAGTCGCTTCCCATAGAAACTTTCTCATTATCGGGTGCAACATTGTACTGAGATTGGTCAATCGCTTGAGCATAAGCATGCTGAGTGAAATACTTGTTGTGTATCGTTTCAGCAATCGAAAGAAGTTCCTTGAGCGTGGGAAGTGAAGACGAAGATTTGAGAGATTCAAAATGATTTGACAGGTTGGGAATGTTGAGTTGAAGCCTTGAAAGTTGCTATAGTAAGTACAAAATTAATCATGTAAAGATTGAAGAACATACCGCCAGCAATCAAGAACTTGTGCTTCAAAGATTGTGGTCATACTCCGCACAGTTGGATAGAAATCGCAACTCTTCGGGTTACTTGGAATCTTGAACCCAGCACAGTTATACGCACGAGATAACATTGAAGGATCCAAAGAAGTCGCTGGTCCCTGGTGGTTTTCGGCAATGTGATTGAGTTGGGTTGCCTGAGTATGCCACCACTCAGGAGTCGACAAACGATGGCGACCAGAATCGTAATTGCTAGGAGCAATGAAGCAATGCTTCTGTCCTCACAATACAGATGCATGAGATCCACCATCTCCCCTAACCCAGGTCAAAAAGACATCTGCAGCTGCTGATCCCAAACCCATTTGCGTATCAAAATCCTGCAAAGCATCAATCATGCCTTTCATCTCAATCTCCCGAGCATCATTGGTACCCAGCGGCTGGACTTCAGTTTTTTGGAGTGGAATTCATCGCTTTTTCAGTTCATTGCGGAACCTGGAGCAGATTTCCTTCCGCAAGTCCAAGGAGCGAAGTGAGTGAATGAATTCTATCAAGATCCTGGCAATGTGGGCAATGGAAATAGATTTGATATGTTCCCAATCTATATCATTGATTAGAGAGCTGATCATCAATGATTTCTGTTCATTCTTGATGAGGCGTTCAATGTATGGTTGAACGTCCCAGGCTCCTTGAGAACAGTTGTAGAGCTTTACCGCAGTTGCAAATGTCCCACAAATCAAAATGTTATCCCTTCCTATTCCATACTCATATGCCCTCCCATACTCCTGAACATTATCTGGAACCATGCACCATCCCGGCCCTGTCCCCTCTTCAACACCTTTTTTCACACTCTTCTGCAACTCCGCAAGGCTCGATTCTGTCATCGAATTCAATGCTTTCCGAGTCGTTGTTGTACTGACACTGTGACCCATGCGACATAAGATCTGGGTCTCATTGACATGGCTCTTTGTGGCAAAGTGGTAGATACCCATCGGAAGTGCGTAAGTACCGGTAGTGTATTGATTCATACATGTAATGAAGGAGCTGATAGTCGTGACCAGGGACTAGAAGAAATTATTCTATAAGCAATCATAGAGATAGATAAGTAAGTACTTACATGCTCATACAGTTGTCTAACAGAACTCCTTGGTAAACGAGTATACTTGTCTTTGCGAGCACTCATTGATTCGATGAGAAAGTAACAGACTCCAGCTTTGGTAGAGTACTGTGTCTGTAATGCCTTGATGTCAAATGAATAGACATCTTCCCAAGAAACGACGTGAGTATTCGGATTTCGCCCGTTCATACTAGCCCGAAGTTGAATTAAATCATTTGGGTTTTCCGGATCTGGCTTTGAGAGCGCTTGAATCTCTCTGTGGCATTGATCCGAGACTTTATGACATGCCCAGGTAAAGAGGCAAGGGGCGGCGTAGCGAAAATGAGTTGGAAGCTGGGTAGGAGTGGGATTTTTCGCAAGCTCTGGTTCATATATACGAGTAGTGCCAGAGTGTGGGTTGCTACTGGGATGGTTGTAGATCATATCAAAGAAAGTACTGGGCTTCAGGAAAGTGTATCCGCTCAGAAAGCGAGAGACAGCTCGGATGTGAGTGGTACCGCGAGGATCATGGCCGTTGCGTTTTTGATGGTGATAGAGAAGGATCTGAAAAAATTCCCCGAGAGAATCAAACTCCCAGGTCTGAAGCAAAGTATTCATGTAGTCAAAAAGACGATCTTGCTTTGCCTGTGCGGCCGAGACCTTTGGGCTTTCTGTATCAGAGGGGATGGGATCAAAAGATTGAACGGGATTAGAAGGGGCTGGGACTGAATCGGGCTTATCGGAGCGCGATGCCTCAGGCTGTTCAGAACCAAAGGAGATATCAGTGGCAGATGGTATCGAAATTGGAGGGTTTTCTGTCAGGAATGAGGTGGGTAGGTGCTTAAGCAAGTGAGATGGAATACTGGTTGGGACTGTAGGTATGGATTTCGGAGCCTTTCCGGGCTTTTTTCGGGTAAGAGGAGGGTTTGACATTACTAAAAGAGGCTATGGGCAGTAAACCGAGTAAATACGGTATGATACGAAGCGTAGGTAGACGTATGAGTAGAAGAAAGTGAAAATTTTCCTATTCACACTCTGCTAATGTTACGTAATCTCGTCACACAACCCACAGTGGTCGCGCTTACTCTCAGACTAGGAATACTCCCCAGTCCTCCCTTTGCACTACTTGTTCCTCGATCCCATCGAAAAATCCATCCAACAAGTCATTCCACCCTGAAACCGGCAAAATAACTCCAAATGTAACGTTGTAAAAAGCAACCAAAATGTCCAAACATATCTTGGCCATGGATATCAATGATTGGCATTCTGGCCCTCAACATCGAGAATCAGCAGAAGTGACAGCGTGCGGCTGCCAGTCCCCGTCATTCCTCACTCAAACTCATGCGTGACCCTCCCAGAACCCTTTTCCTTATCATACTCATCCACCAAAAAAGAAAAAGAAAAAGGAAAGACCAAGATGAGACAAGATCAAGGTAGTGACGAGATGGCTAGAAAAGAAACAATGGGAATTGATACTCACAAACATGCTAGGTAATACCCCACCAAAAACAACTCCATAGAAAGCGAGGAGATTGTATCGGTCAGCAATCAGGACCGGTGCCAGATTGAAGGTTAGCAACAAGACTGAGATTCCACACTGCACCTTTAGCTGGCAAGGGGGTCTGAAAAAAGAAATTAATGACCGGGGGTCAGAAAAAAATTTTCGGCCTCAGGCCACCAACCTACCTACCTAGTATTATGTAATATATACCTAATATAGTAATATGCTGTGCAGTTCTCGAGCTTTGCCTCCATTTTTACTTCAGTCCACAGCAGAGTTCGTACTGTTTCTTCGTGTTCTGAGAGATTATAGCAATGTACCATTTTCCTTGGAGTGCACATTGGTTTTGCACCTGCCTAAGAGTATATTCGACCAATATCTGGTCATTGCCAGTGGATATAAGTACACTACATTTACCATGTAACTACCACAGCGCAGCCTGCAAACTTGGCTAGAATAATAAGTAGGTACAACACACTTTTTTTGTATCAAGACTCTCGTGAAAGCTATCTGAGAGTGTCCGAAGAGTGGGTCCAAGGGCTGGTCAGAAAAAAATTTTCAGCCTTCAGCCATGGACCTACCTACCTACCCCCGGTGCGGGATTTCCCGGTCCGGGCACCCTTGTTAGCTGGTTCCTCCAAATTAAGAGCAGCAAGTGTTTGTTGGCTCTAGCAACAGTTTCCAAACTCCTCAAGCTAGTGGTAGAACAGATGAAGGGTACAACTAGATGCAATGGGGCGAGTTCACTGTCTTGACCAAAGATACTTTGGGGACCGAGAGAAGCAATGAGAATGGGAGAGGGGTACTGGACACTGAAGAGAGTAGTAGAGAGGGAACGGGTGTTGGTGGGATCAAGCATGTGTGGAACAATGCGCAAGGAGTGGAGGACTGTAAGGCTGGCATGGTGAGCTGAGGAGTTACCATTGGAACGATGAGTGTAGTCGAAAGCACCTGTTAAGATAACTGAGTTAGTAAAATGTCAGCACAGTGTAGAAATATGTAGAAAAAGGCACACACCAGGCCACTGTTTCAGTCTTTCTCTGGCCTTTTCTCCTAAGTATCTCTTCCAAAGCAATGGTTTCTAGCGATTGAGGTCCTTTTTGACCAATATATGCAAAATATATGTGCTTTTCCTGTTTGCTTCTAGGAGGCATTTGAGGTGAGGGGAAACATGATGAGCAAGACGAGTCAACACACTGGCATGACGTTGTGGTTATCGATGTCAATGGTCCTTGGACCCAGTCCAGACCGAGTCTGGACATTCAGTTGTCGGGATGGCCAGAGACCGGCTTAGGGGTGGGAGATTGAACCCGCAGAAAATTTTTCGAGGTCGACCTAAGTTAACTCGGGCACCTGGTTTTTCAAGCTAACAGTCAAGCTACTCAAGCCTCAGTGAGCTTGAGTTAGCTTGAGTGTTAGCTTAAGTTAGCTTGAGTTAGCTTGAGTTAGCTTGAGTGTTAGCTTGAGTGAGCTTGAGTGTGAGCTTGACTTCCATTTTGGGTATGGCTGTGCTTATCATACAACTTCACTACACTTCATTTCATAACAAGATTTGAACAAGATACTTGACTTTCATTGTGGCTGTGGTTATCCCAGCCTGTCCAACTTCACAAGATACTTACATTTAACTTCCATTTTGGGTGCAGCTGTGCTTATCCCAGCCTACCCAACTTTACACTTCATTTCATAACATTGAATGGCTCATTTGACTTCCATCTTATCCTAGTCTGCCCAACTCTTCACTACAATTCATTTCATAACAAGATACTTACCTTAAATGGCTTGCACTTGCATTTTGTGTGTGGCTGTGCTTATCCCAGCCTTCATTTTATAAAAAGATACTTGCATTAAATGGCATAAACAACACTTATCCTCTATTGAGTCCTTGAGTGAGCTTGAGTTGGCTTGAGTGTTAGCTTGAGTTAGCTTGAATGTGAGCTTGAGTTAGCTTGAGTGAGCTTGAGTGTTAGCTTGAGTTAGCTTGAGTGTTAGCTTGAGTGAGCTTGAGTGAGCTTGAGTGTTAGCTTGAGTTAGCTCGAGTGTGAGTGGGCTTGAGTGTAGCTTTGCATTAACTTGAAGGAGTAGATATTGGGGACTCCCAGTGTAGGAGAAATAAGTAAGTCCCAGGAGGTCCCAAAAGGTGGCTAGGTGTCTGGGTGCTACCCACCCTTGAGCCAGAAGTGTCTAAACTGTGTGAGTGACACTACTCACACAAGGATCCAAACTTCAGGTGGATCAACCTACATGCCTACATGGCAACTAGACTAAAGAGAACAATGAGATAAAGACAGTTATGTGTTGCCAATGGCAACTGGCATGATGAATAAAAAAATATGATGAAATGGCAAGGCTTGGCATGGTGCCAAATGGTGACAGTGAGTCTTGGTCTTGACACTGGGGAGTCCCAGGGAACATTTTGATAGAGTGTGTATAGGCCCCTGGTTACTAAGGCCTCCTAGGCAGGTTGATTAATGGGACCCATCCACTTTAACTAGGTACCTAGATATGGGTGCCTGAAGTGATAGCTTGACTGTGAGCTTGACTGTGAGCTTGACTGTTAGCTTGACTGTTAGCTTGAGTGTTAGCTTGAAAAACTGGTGGCCCAGTTAACTCAGCCTAAAGGCCTCGTAATAACTTAGTGGTGAACTGCGACCTAGAACTGAAATCAGTTCTCATCCTTTTAGCTGGACAATTTGGTGCTGAAGCAGAATTTTCATTAATGCTTTCAAGCTTCAACCGTCAGCCGGAGCGAAATTGGCATAAAAATAGAACTGTCACTACCGAGAATACCTACATGGTCAATGTACGATCATCACACTACGATGGAGTTTCATCAAGCGTACTATTGATAGGGGATAGGAAGTGCACCGCTCTAGATAGGTACACACATAGCCAGAGGAACGTGGACGTTTGATCGCTACCATTTATAACTAGTGATGTGCGGGCTCGGGCTCGGCTTGAAGTCCTGGGCCTAGGCCTGGTATTGTAGTGCCTTGGCTTCGTCAAATTGAGGCCCAACCCCAAAGAAGGCTTACCCGTATACGGGACAGTTGAGAGTCCTAGTTTACCGACGACCATACCCGTCTTGCCACAGTAATTTCAAAGATTTAAGTACGCCCAAAGGCTCTCGAGTAAAACCATCTGAATCTTTTTTTTTTTCGTAACTGGAATGCCATGGCTGGACACCAAAATTCACAAATAAATATCCTGAGCTCTTACTGAGGATAGCTGGACCGACCGAGAGACCTATGAACTTTGAAAAAAAGGCAGGTTGAGTGTAGTATCAGGCGTTTTGTGTCGATAGTAGAACGAGAAATCGAGAGGAATCATAAAGTACTCAGTACTCGTCACAGCTTATTTTAGAAGCGACAAGGCGACAGTTCCATCAATCCCTCTGACCAAGCAGGCTGCAAGGCAAAAGTTAATGTCAAATTAAGCCAGGACAGACTAAAAACGGTCGATATCGTTGACGGATGGGTCGTTCAAAGTTCTAAATCTGGTGCAAATATTCATCTTAGTCTCCTTTCAGATTTCGATCCGATTAGACGTGTACGTAGAACACATACACCATAGTCTCAGTACCAGACTGACTACGCGGAATTTCGTCCCAAAAAGGAACTCATTGCGTAGCAGTCTGGTACCGAGACTACATACACCAATAGTGAGAAAACTCGGAAATCAAGATCACCAATAGCCACTTGTCTGGCGCAAGCCTGTAGTTACCGCAAGGAGTCATTATTGTACCTGTCTCAAACCTGTCAATTTGTAGTACTTACCCCTTGATGGGATGCTCAACCTCGCAGATAACAGCTCAACTGTGGCCTAAAGACCAAAATCATAATTCTGATTTAGGATGTGCTATTCCAAAGTCTTATTCAAGAACATCTGAACGAGTGTGCAAGCGATGGAAAGCAATTCACTGCTGCACACCGTTGGGCGGGCCAGGCTGTATTATTTTGAAATTTTCAGAGATCTAAAATGATAACCAGGCTCTCTGACTTAGGATCTGCTTTGAGGTGAGCAGTTACGAGGTCCTTTTAGGCCGAGTTAACTTATGTCGACCCCGCAATTGGGTAGCAAACTTTTTGGGTTCTAAGTTTCACACGCCACCTCAGCGCTCCGAAATGATTGGCATTTCAACTGACATGTCATCGCGTCATCCCTGTGGACCTTCGTCATGACACAGGCCCCACCAACCAGCATGACAAACTTCAGACGCATTACCTTCCCTCAGCAGCCGTCACAAGTCATCGAGAGGCGCTCTCTGCACATCACTGTTGCGACCTCGAAACCTTCCAAGGTCATTTTAAAAGCGTGGATAGAGCTCTGTGGGGAAATTAGAATGCTTTGGCTGCACAACAGGTGCGTATCTTTGTCGAGTCTTGAGCCTTCTCTGTGTGTGATGTGTCAGCCCTTTCGCTCGCAATACCTCCAAGTCTCTCTCCTTCCTTCAACGATGCCGCCACCACACGTCAAACGTCATCAAGAACTGCTCACCTCGCTGTCGCTCATGTTACTTTATGGTGGTATCATTTCCTTTCCATCGTGTTACATATGTCCATGGTCCAGCAGTATCTTTGGCTTCTCTTTGATCATGTCTTGTCCCTCCTCGTGTACGTCTGCATAGCACTTGCTATTTGGCACGCATTATAGACCACAAGAGTTGCTTTGCAATAAGAGAATGAGAGGCTGAGAGCCGTTGAGCCCAGTTAAGGATGGAACAAGAATTTTTAAGTTGCGTGTTTGATGTTATGCAATGGAGGTTTGATATGGCTTAACTTTCGGAACTGTGAGGGCACACATTATGACCACTGATGTATCATGTCAGAGTTTTAGCGTCTGTGGTCCTGGTGTTCTTCCACATAATTGCAATCAAGGCTGTCCGCTGTACATTCAATAAAGGGTTATTTGGGTGAAGCCTCGGGTTGAATGATGAACTGAGGTCAGTTAGGATAACTATTTAAAGCTGAGAAATCAGTGTTATCACTATTTGATCGCCACAGAAGATGGATACAAAGTTAGCATACTGGGGACAATATAAGGACTTGAATCAGTGGCCTTCTCGTTCCATCCAAATCTCCTCAATGCTACAGGCACAACAACCATCTTCCTTGCCCCTGTCCAGCTCTGATCTTGTTGTCCTCAAAGCCTGGATATTTTTACAGGCTATTGGGTGGCTGATTCATGGTGTCACTGTTACACTTGCCCTCACAATATTTTGTGCTATTCTGTAAGCCTGACTTTTCATGTTGTTTTCTCTCCAAGTCTGACCCCATGGATAACACATTATGCATCAACTTAAATCCACTGCTCTCTGCTCTCAGATCACAGAAAAAATATCTCTCAGGACCACAGCTTGTCCTCCTTGCTGTTGTAGTCCTCATGCTAATTCTTGCAACCACAAATGCTATTATGAATGTGCTATTTGCCCTGGTCCAGATTCCACTGTTGGGTTACAATGTTGTCAATGTTGCGAATGTTATACAACAGGTAACAGACATACAGATAGCCCACAACATGATGGTAAGATTGAATGTAAGTAATCAATCATTACCTTGAGATTAATCCAGCCCAACATTGATACTTGCTCATATCGTGACAGTATGTTATTGGTGATGGAATTGTAGTCTGGAGAGCATGGATTATGTTTCCCCGAAATCTGGTTGTCAAGGGTGTTCTGTTTATTTGTTTTCTGGGATCATTAGGTGAGTAGACGAATCTACATAATTAGAGACTTTATTCTTATCTACTGAGTATTAGGTGGTGCATTTGCAGATGGAGGATTATCTGCTGTTAGATTTCTTCATAACACTACTGATGCTGGACAGAAAAAGGATGTCTTGATTATGACTCTCCCACTCCTCATCACAAATATGGTTGCCACAAGCCTCATTGGATATAAAGCTTGGTGCGCATTTGATGGTTTCATCTGACTACTTCCTCCTGATTATTCAAAGGCTTCATGGTCGAGATATGAAAAAGACTTTGAAGGACTGTGGCAATCAGGTTTCCAGAGCTCAAAAGATTCTGATGCTATTGGTTGAATCTGGAATGATCTATTGTGGAATTTGGGTCAGTAGCAAGAGCTCTGCTTCATTTATTCTAAAATGAACGTTAACCGTCAATATTATAGATCACATACATCATCATCAACTTTTCAACTGAGGGATCATCTGTAGCATTTCAGACTATTGCTTCTGCTCTGCCAGCTTTAGCTGTAGGTGTATTTACATACTTCTTGAAGCCTCTATACCTGACTGACAATATTTCAAGACACTTTATCCAATTCTCATCATTCTCATTGTAGCTGTGGAAAGGTCTAGGGAGGAAATCAGGTCTCGAAATGACATGTCTCTTTCACAGTCCATCAGATTTGCCTCGATGCAGATGGCAGGATCTCAAACAGAGAATCAGGTTGAGAGACAGACTGAGGTCATGAGTGACTAGGCCACTAACAACGGACATAAATTCTCCAGTTTTTATATATATTCTTTTTATCCACACACGTGTACTTGCCTCTCCCCAAAGTTCCAGTTTCTTCCTTTACCTAGTCCTCGTTAAGTGTTGTAGTTGTATTGTGTTATTCTGAATCTAAGTATACTATATGATGAAGCACAACGATTCGTAGGAAAAAGAAGGAAGAATGATTGCAAAGTTGCGTTTCCTGTGCATTGTCATCAAACAAAGGCCTCCTGCAATGTGCTTTTGGTGTGATGTGGCGTGGCGTATGCCTAGTAGTGTTTTGGCCATACGTACCCGTATTCACTGCACCGTCCTTCCTGCACGCGTCAAGTTACCCTGTACTATCACTCCCTCCATTGTTTCCAGCTCTTCTGTTGTCGACTTCATTACAAGATGTTTAAGTGGTGTTAGACGCCTCAGACTAGGTGTATTTGCTACTTTGTACCCAGTAATGCACAGTTATGATACTATTAAGTAGTAATGCAATGTTCCATTTTGGAACAGCGGGTACTTGGTGGCTGCAATATGGGCAAACGACGCAAGGTACGCCCGGCGTACCTTGCGTAATCATGGAAAAGAAAAGCGAAATTAAAGTACTTAGTACTTACTACTCTCAAGTATTTATGCCTCCCTTCAGTCCAGTCGATCTAGACCGTTTTTGTCGGCCTTGACTGAACCAAAGTGGTGTTTCGAGTGCATCATGATTCATGATGTGTGATGGGTGGCGTGGCGGGCCCACGCGAGGTACGGAGGTAGACGGACGTACTTGCCGGTTGCCGTTAACCGGTGGGCGGTTGTTACGCTACCGCCTCTCCGCCCCTTCTCCTCGTCGTCCACAATTTGCAATGTCACGTCTTTCTCAGAGCAGGTCTCTTTCCCCCCTCCCTCGACACGACTTTTCACGGCCAAGTACGAAAGATTTGCACATCGTCCCACCGAACTACAGTCGTGGACAATCAAAGTCGACAAAGTGTCCAGTGCCAGATTTTGAGTTTTCCGGGGCAAAATTTTTGCAGATTTGGACTCAGAATAGCGAAATACGTCGAAAAATGGTCTTCCGAAGTTTTTCCCACGACCCGTTTTGGAGTCTCAATTTTTGGGGTCATTTCAATGAAAATTTTGAGTACATATTACCTAGTCTACCTATGATTGTTGTGAAGTAGGATTGACAACCGCCTCAATACTCATCATCGCGGACTCTGAGACTGGTCTGTGACCGCGTTGCTTCCATACCGCCCATTCTAAAGCCTTTCCAGTCAACCCACGACGGTATGCGCTCAGTGCTCATACACCTGAAAGAGCGATTAATAAACTTGTGTATGACTCCGGCTGGACATGCATTGAGCCATTTGAACATGGCGTCCTTCGCATCTTGGAATGTTGGCTTGGGTTCCTCTTGGTATCTGTATTTGCACCAGCCCCAATACTGCAAGAAAATGTTAAGCTGGGTTAAATGACCAATAAGACTCGAAAACGCACCATCTCAATGGGATTAAGTTCACAATGAAATTTCGGTAAAAAGATACACTCATGACAAAGACCCTTGATGAGAGTCTCAAGCATGGAGATTTGGTTTGTGAAGTCATCCTGTCTGCTGAGAAGGCGAGCCATGCAGCAATCATAATTTGTGGCCAGGCAGACTGGCTTGGAACATTTGGCATTTGGATTGTTCTTGGAAGTGGAGCGCAGCAAATTACTATATTTGGACTAGAAAACTTTTGTACCTGATTGCTTATTTTTTTTTGTGGATCATACTCGCCTTTGCGAATGGAGTGTTTTCTGCTACTTTGGAGATTTTTAGCAATTTTTTTGGCGGTTGTCTCAATTTTTGGGGGTCAAAAACCCAAACCTCACTTTGAGGGAAATCGGCTCGTTGAAACTGCTTTCTATGTTCGTACGTACGCCAGAAATACACTTTTCTTTGGTCTACAAGGTTTCTTGGCCTGGGAAAAACTCGACGAAAAAGTTTGTCGACTTTGGTTGTCCACGACTGTAAGAACAACAAGGTTTACCTATCATTACATAAGAAAGGGGTAAGACCATCTGACCACTTTTCAATTATTGCTGACAACTTTTTTTGGTTGTCTCTTGTTCCCCACTCCCCACAGGACAACGACAGAGGACCAAGTTCCCCACACCGACGAATCCCGACGCCAACGCTGACGCAGCAAAAATGGTGGGATTGGTAACGCCGATTCTGTTTATAGAATTCGTCAACTACCAAGCGAGAAACCCACAAGCAGATACCTCCACGACCTCTTCAACCGACTCCTCGACGACCTCATCTACGACATCTTCCACTACATCGTCAACTCCTTCCACCTCTTCGACTACAAGTTCTACCTCCTCAAGTACCTCCTCCACCTCATCAACGAGTAGTACAAGTAGTACTAGTTTGACGAGCAGCACCTCGTCCTCGACGTCTTCGACATCCTCCTCCACCTCCAGCTCTTCCTCTTCAAGCTCAACAACAACTTTGATTACGACAGGAAGTGGAGGGCAGACAACGACAGTGGTAAAGGTGGTAACACCTTCGTTGTCGGGGACGGGAAGTGGGGTTGGGCCGAGTCAGACGAAGGAGAGTGATAATAGTGGGTGGGTGTTGTTTTTGCTTCTCTTTTTCCTATTTCGTTTCTCACAATTCTCGTCTTTCGTTACTTCAATATCCCTCCGCCCTTTTTCTTTTTTTCTTTTACACTTGCTGGCTTTGGCTTTTCCTTTCGGTCAGTTGGGGCTTTGATAACGGTAACTGGTTGGGAAGGTGTCTTAGTCCATAAGACATGGTCATAGACGTGGACATACATGTCAGCACGGAGATGGGTTTGTGTTGGATACGGTAGACGGGTTAATGGGTTGACAGTTGATGGGGATGCGCTAGCGTTGGCGTTGGATAGGTCGGGGTCGGGGTTATGATTACTATGAGGTGATGGGAATTTGCTGTACTAGTTCGGCCTTGCTGGTTGAGGTTTTCTTCCTTCCTTTCTCTGCTCTTCTCTTCCAGCCCATACTTCCCAGCCCCAGACCCAAATGAAGACGCGAAACGCAAACATCAGTAAAACGGCAAACTGACTTTTTACAACTTTTATGCGACTTTTTCCGATCCGCGCTGTACTTTCAAAACACAGGCCCGATCGCTTTTGAAAGTTGCCTCCTGCTTTCAAAAGTTTTAAGAAAAGCTGCTAGAAAGCTGCAGGGAAAGCTACTAAATAGGATTAGTAGAACCACATCCTCGTACCTCACATTCCTAATATTAGGGCATTAAAAGAGATATCATTACAAGAGCTATGAGATGGTACATGGAATGGAAAGCATTGCTAGTTGGTACTTTAGATGTGCCCTTCCAACCACCCCTGCATACAATACTGTGGCGCAAACCAATGAAAGCAGATCCCATCATTCTAAACGTACACAGCAGGTTAGGTTTTGATATCAGGTTGTGAAGGACAACCTGACTTACCAAACGAGTATGCTCCTTTCGAAAGATTCGTCCTACGCCTGAAGAGGGAAATTTCTGCGTTAGTATTGATCACTGTCAAAAAAGTTTAAAGGAAACGCACCACACTGTTCTTCCAACGGATTGCACGACCTCAGTATGTAGCACACCGGACTAGAGGGGGAAAGTCAGACATGTTGAAGGACAAGCAAAGGGTAAAGTATGCACCTATCCCTTGTTATCTCCCAACTGACATATTGCAAATATTTGGCTGAGCTGAGAACTGAGTTATGGAAAATAACAGAGCATTTAGCGCTGTCAAAAAGATTTTAAAAAAGACACATTTACCGTCAGAAAGGCACTGAAGACAGGCGACGAGATGAGCGCAGTGAAAAGACAGCGAAGGTTGGACGTGTAAGCATAGTTGAAGGTCAACGCAACATGTGGCCGCAACTATACAGTTGACCGGCATTTACCGAAGTTGCCTGCATCAAAAAATTTTCTCTAAGTCCTCACAGAGGCTCGTCCCCAGTCAGGGCAGTATCTCCAAATGACCCTCCTCCTCCCCTATAGTGTTGTCTGGGCAAACTCAGTCAGATTCAGGATACTGTACACTTCACTCAATCAATTACATATGTTAACACAAGTTTTGAGTGCATGTGTTGTATAATTAGTATGATCTATGAGTCTATTTTACGCTTGACATGTAGAAAGTGAGGTCGTTCAGAAAAGCTTGGTAAAAGTCGTTGAGAAGTAGATGTCATACGACTCAGAGGGCATATCAAAAAAAAAGGTCTGAGCCTAGTACAACAAATGTAGTACCCAGCAACTAAAAAGCAACAACAGCAAAGCAGTTGAGTGAACAAGAATGCGTAGTGAACACATGCACATAGGTAATAAACTCCTCCCCAGACAGACGACGGTGGGACAGACGGAGGACAGCCGCACTGGATAGCGCCAAGATTGTGAAGTAATTTAACCCTAACCTGAACAAGAAGCCAGGACTTCTTCCGAATAGAATCATTGAAACTCCGCTGAAGAACTGTACAGTTACTGCTAAAGCGTGTCAACAAACGGTCACCTGACATGTTGACTTTCTTTCTAATCCACTTGCTCGTCGCAAGTTCGAGACTCTCCTCCCTGATCACTCTCCGCCTGTTTCACAGTAGGGTCATTGGATGTTTCTGCTTTAAGGTAAGTACTATGCTTCCTTTTTACCGCCTGTTGACCATTGTATCTTCTCCGGTGCAATTGTGCAGCACTCTAAGCTCATGCTCGTAATGACTTATTCCAGGTGCGTCTTGTGCCTTACCCTTTATCTATGGATCAATGCTAATACTCGTACTTGTTTGTCTACAGAATACAGCATATACTCGAAGTTCCTTAGTTGTATGTCGCTGCACTGTCGCCTTCTCTTCCTTGAGATTAACTCACTGTCTTGCCAGGTTCACCCTAGTGGTACTATCCGAATCCTCACCCCTTGAAGCTCTTCGTATGGTCCTTGAGCCATCATTAATCAAGTATGTTTGTGTCCTCTTTGAATTTCAACGCTAGCTGAACTGCAGGTTTTGTTTGACGCCAGCTGATAGGATGGTTTTACAAGGTCCCACCAGCGTTTGGCTCATCGCAGACACACAGGTATGTCCTCCCCAGTTGTAAGCCATACTTCAGCTAATGACGCCGCCTTTTACAGTGATCGATACACTGACGGCATCTGATTCGTTGCAAACTCCTCGGTATGTCTGCATCACCATTCACATGCTATCCTTCAGCTAACGGCGCTGCTTGTACAGGTTTCCGTTACATGCAACTGTAGGTGTATTGTAAACTGTAGTCCGTCACTAGACCCGTGTAGTCCATACATAGATATTGTTGTATTAGCCACTGCTCATCAATTTATCACTTCTTTGCCTTCATATTGTTCTTGCTGTGTGGAATGTTGTGAATCAAAGGGAATATTGGACTGCAATCAACGAATATAAGCATATATTTTACTGCATGAAACTGTATACTTTATGCATAGAACGGTATAAATTTTGGATCCTAGGAAGGGACTTGCATGAGGTTCATAATTTGTGATAATGTGCATAATTATGCATTTTCATGTGATTTCCTGCCTTGATTATGCTCTTATTGCATGAAGTTGCCTCTGAGCATTTCCCTGATGTACCCCCCTGTCCCCACTCCTGCATCTCTGTAACCTGTTTCGTATTCAAACCCCCATACCCCCCCTCCGCCATATCCATACGGACCACCCCCATCCAGATACTCCCTCGGAACCCCCACAGTCCCTGTAGCCCTCACTTCCTCACCTCCTCTGCAATCTCTCGATCCCAAGCTTTAGCTCGACGTTTACGGATGGTGGTGGTGATGATTAGGATGAGAGCAACGAGTGAGAAGAGTCCTACGGCTATGAATGTACCGATGACGGCGGCTGTGTTGTGGAAGAGGCTGAGTGGAAGATGGAAAAAGTTGGGTTTATCGAAAAGAACAATGAAAGCAAGGTAACAAGAAAACGCTATTCACCCACCAATAGTGCTGACACGTGACCCGCTGACAAAGCGTCTCGCACGCGTTGAAATGTCCAAGTCCACCACCTCACGCCCTCTACTGGGAAAAGGTGCCACTGCTTCGCATGGCAAGTTACGAGGCCCTCCTCAACAAAACCTCATTCTTATATTGACTACGTTGCAGCTACTTGCAAAGTAGTATGCACGAAATAAGTTGGGAGTTTGAACCCGTGGAAAAGACTTTGAGGTCGCTACAGGTCGCTAAGAGTACAACATAAACATAAATCAATGATGATGAAGAGGCAAGAATTCTGAATTATGAGGGCGCTGAGGCTGAAGCCAAGCTTCAGAAGCAGAGGAAGTAGGACGGCGAGTACTGGCAAACATCGGATAACAATTAGTATGGCCATACTTGTGGAGAGAAAGCCGTGGACACGAGTAAGTATCCCATGAAGCACGACGCTGGCAATAAACGTGAGATGAGTCAACACACTGGCATGACATCATGATTGTTGACGTATGTAGACCCGGTCCAGACTCAGTCTGGATATTTCGGGTTGATCGGGAAAGTAGAGACTGGCGTGGTGTGGTGACGACACACAGTTGGGTTGAGTGGCAACGAAAAGGGGTGGGAGTTTGAGGTCGTGGTAAAACTTTCGAGGTCGACATAAGTTAACTCGGCCTTAAAGGGCCTCGTAACTGGTGCTTGTACTCGTATAGGTGTACTACTAAGCAAAAATGTTGTGTATATATATGCTTAAATACCAATTCAATGCTTTTGGCAGGGATTAATGCAGAATCTCATTGGTATTAGATGAAAGACTGGATCAAGGGCAAAGGCCTTGGAACCAAATAAATAAACAAGTTGAGTCATCAATCTTCCTGTCAATTCTTCCCGTCTTCTCAATTCATCGTGTGCTCATGGCTTCTATTCCCTCGGAAAATCCTCCTGAAAGCCGACTATGTGGTGGGTGTGGGTGTACAAAGCCCCTGACCACAGAATACTTCAAATCCAGGGGACAAGGCTTCACCAGCTCTTGTTTGAAGTGCCTTGACCGTGTAAAAAGTCAACGACAGGCGAAAAAACCCAGGATTGATGTCCCAGGTGTGTACTTTCTGAGGAGATTGTTCATAACTTTATACTTACAGACTTTTTTCCTCATTTAATTCTATAGAAGACTCAGATGAGCCAGATACAGAAGCTCCAGTTGATGAGTTACCAGAAATCTCTCTCGAAGACTTTTACAAGTCTGTCGAAGTGGTGGAGAATATCCACTCCATTGCAGCCCGTATTAACATTACTGGCTTGCAGATTTCTGATCAGGACAAGCGCCGTGCTAAGGCAGATCAACTTGCTAGCCAAGTTTGGAATGTGACTGAGCTGCGATTCATGTGAGGACTCAACTTTTTTTCATGATCCTGATTTGATACTGTCATCAGCTATCATTCTAAATACGACCACAAAAACTCACCCTCGACCCGCTACAAGTATCATTGCGCTCAGCAAGATAAGCGACAGCACAAGGCATTGAAGTCTGGTGGTGATACCACTGCTTGGGACAAGGAACGTATGTATAGTTTTGAATGCAAGGGTTGGCTCTATATCACTATTTTCGATGGAGAGCCTTTTGCCACTGTACAGCTGAAGCATGACACTGACCATGCTTTGTATGCAGATCATGATGTTCCTCCTGATATCAGGAACTACATTGAGGAAAACTGCAAGTTGTCTACCACTGTCATATGTATACTTACTTGAGTTGTTGCTGATACAGCTTATTCATATGCCTATACTTGTAGCTGTGGGCTGAGATCTTGAAGAAGGATCAGAATCCACTCTTCAAGCGTCAGGAAATCTATGGAATTGCTGCAAGCACCAAGTGCAAGCAGTGGTTTAGAGATCCCAATGAGCTCAAATCTGCAAAGATTCTTCTTGAGGAGAACAAAGAGGCTGGAATGGGAGGACATTACTCTATTGCTCCAATTGACCTACCACCGGTTGAGGGCTGGAGTGGACTTGCCTTCTCACTTCCTGATACTTTGTCCAAGTTTGGAGGCCAGGTTTGTGAGGTTTCATTGGACTCTGCATGTGTGTTTCAATGTCCATTTATGATGTCTGCATAGACTTACGAGATTTAGGGAATACAAATTCTTCTCACTATGAGCTTTATGCACTTCTGGGTGAGGTGTATGGGTCGGGCTGCCCCTTGGGCTATCTTTTTCTCCAGTCTCCAAAAGTCTGGTGATGAAGGAGTCAAACAGCAGTACATTCATGCATTTCTGGAGCATTTCAGGACACAGTATGAACTGAACCCTCCTTTCACACTTTCTGACAAAGATCTCTCAGAGATCAATGCTTTTCTTGAGGCCTTTCCAGATGCAAAGCACCAGCTATGCTTTTGGCACTGTCTTCAGGCTGTTAAACAGCGCCTCAGTATTCTCCGTTGCCCTCCCAGATTCTATAATGTCACTGAGGCACGGAATGAGTTTGGTGATGAGATCAACAAAGACTTTGTTCCTGTGGGGCAGGTTGATGAATCTTTGTCTAATCCAGAATCAACTTCTTGAAATGTCGAAGAAGACTACAAAGTGGTCAATGATGACCCTGAGTTCTCAGCATTCTTTGGTGGGGATGATACCAACAATGAGTTTGGGCCAGATTGGATGTTTGATGATTCAGAGAAGCCATCAAAGGATCCTGGCTATGTCTTTTGTCCTGCTCCTCATCGTAAGCAACTTCTCCATCTTTTCACTCACCACTTCTGCCAGCATCCATTTTTTCCTGAGCGACTTGAGTCTGCTTCCTGTCACAAAGAGGTGAGTGCTTAGATAGTGATAACGAGGAGCTACAGGCTCGACTCGACTAACAGACAGCAGTAAGTACTGGAACTGGTCCCAACAACGAAGAATGTATTAAATACCTAACAGACAGCAGTAAGTACTGGAACTGGTCCCAACAACGAAGAATGTATTAAATACCTAACAGACAGCAGTAAGTACTGGAACTGGTCCCAACAACGAAGAATGTATTAAATACCTAACAGACAGCAGTAAGTACTGGAACTACAGTGCCCATCAGTAAAGGTGAAAGAAGTAATGAAAAGGGGAATACACACCTGGTCCCAACAATGAAGAGGTCAAGATGGGGAACCAGGTGTCAGGGCAGGGTTTATATATGTAAAAGTAAAGCTGTAAAGAAAGCTGTAAAGAAAGCTGTAAAGGAAGCTGTAAAGGAAGCTGTCAAGAAGCTGTATCGAAGCTGTATCGGAGAAATGAAAGGTCCGGTGCGTAGCATGTGGAACAAGAGTCAAATGGTGTAAAGGTCTGAGGATACGGAGATAAGAAGAAATAAATAGTACCAAATATAGACGTCATGACATTACTCCCCTCCTACACTTCATCGTCCTCAATGAACCTTAAGTCTTTGTTGCCTCTGGGTGTTTCTTGTGGAATGCTGTGATCTTACGCTTCGCATTTTTGAGATTCCCAACTGGCTCCCATGAGTTGTGACCGTCATCGTATCCTTTCCACTTGACAAGGTATTCCAGTCGCCTCCATTGTATCCTGCTATCCAGAAGGGTGTCCACTTTGTACTCAGGCTCATCCTCCCCCTCGAGGTATACTGGCTCTGGTTCCTCAGGTAAAAGTCCGTTCACTGGATTACCCTTGTAAGGGTAGAGTTTGTCGACATGGAATACTGGGTGCAGGCGATTAAGAGTTTCAGGGAGGTCTAACCAATAGTCCAAATCTCCAATTTTCTCTACAATCTCGTACCTCCATCGCAGCCTCTGCAATCTCTCGATCCCAAGCCTTAGTTCTATGTTTCCGGATGGTGGTGGTAATGATTAGGATGAGAGCGATGAGTGAGACGAGGCCTACGGCTGTGAATGTGCCAGCAACGGCAGCTGTGTTGTGGAAGAAGCTGCATGGAATAGGGATAGGGATAGAGAAGAAGTTGCATTAGTCAAAGAGTTGGAGGTTTGATGAAAGGAAAGATGAAAGACGAAGGCAAGAAGGAACAAGGAACAAGGAAAGGATGATAGAAGACCAAAGAATATATAAAAACTGAGACAAAGAAAAAGAAGAAAAACAAATAAAACAAAAGCCAAAAAGTAAGGCCTCCTGCCCTCATAGCAGAGTACGAGCGTACAAGCACAAGCAGCAATCAAGCATAAGTGTCCCAATCCCACCCACTCTTCCTTATAAGCCATCCTTCTCTTTACCCTTTCCAAACATCTCGTCATTTCGGACTGGAGTCTGGGTCGGGCAGGGACAGAAAGAAACAAAGGAAGAAAGGGGAGAAAGGAAGGCGTTCATCAGTAAAACGGCAAATCGACTTTTCCCCGCTTTTCGGAGCTTTCAGTAACTTTTTCCCGTAACATCAGGGAAATGCTCAGAGGCAACTTCATGCAATAAGAGCATAATCAAGGCAGGAAATCGCATGAAAATGCATAATTATGCACATTATCACAAATTATGAACCTCATGCAAGTCCCTTCCTAGGATCCAAAATTTATACCGTTCTATGCATAAAGTATACAGTTTCATGCAGTAAAATATATGCTTATATTCGTTGATTGCAGTCCAATATTCCCTTTGATTCACAACATTCCACACAGCAAGAACAATATGAAGGCAAAGAAGTGATAAATTGATGAGCAGTGGCTAATACAACAATATCTATGTATGGACTACACGGGTCTAGTGACGGACTACAGTTTACAATACACCTACAGTTGCATGTAACGGAAACCTGTACAAGCAGCGCCGTTAGCTGAAGGATAGCATGTGAATGGTGATGCAGACATACCGAGGAGTTTGCAACGAATCAGATGCCGTCAGTGTATCGATCACTGTAAAAGGCGGCGTCATTAGCTGAAGTATGGCTTACAACTGGGGAGGACATACCTGTGTGTCTGCGATGAGCCAAACGCTGGTGGGACCTTGTAAAACCATCCTATCAGCTGGCGTCAAACAAAACCTGCAGTTCAGCTAGCGTTGAAATTCAAAGAGGACACAAACATACTTGATTAATGATGGCTCAAGGACCATACGAAGAGCTTCAAGGGGTGAGGATTCGGATAGTACCACTAGGGTGAACCTGGCAAGACAGTGAGTTAATCTCAAGGAAGAGAAGGCGACAGTGCAGCGACATACAACTAAGGAACTTCGAGTATATGCTGTATTCTGTAGACAAACAAGTACGAGTATTAGCATTGATCCATAGATAAAGGGTAAGGCACAAGACGCACCTGGAATAAGTCATTACGAGCATGAGCTTAGAGTGCTGCACAATTGCACCGGAGAATATACAATGGTCAACAGGCGGTAAAAAGGAAGCATAGTACTTACCTTAAAGCAGAAACATCCAATGACCCTACTGTGAAACAGGCGGAGAGTGATCAGGGAGGAGAGTCTCGAACTTGCGACGAGCAAGTGGATTAGAAAGAAAGTCAACATGTCAGGTGACCGTTTGTTGACACGCTTTAGCAGTAACTGTACAGTTCTTCAGCGGAGTTTCAATGATTCTATTCGGAAGAAGTCCTGGCTTCTTGTTCAGGTTAGGGTTAAATTACTTCACAATCTTGGCGCTATCCAGCGCGGCTGTCCTCCGTCTGTCCCACCGTCGTCTGTCTGGGGAGGAGTTTATTACCTATGTGCATGTGTTCACTCCGCATTCTCGTTCACTCAACTGCTTTGCTGTTGTTGCTTTTTAGTTGCTGGGTACTACATTTGTTGTACTAGGCTCAGACCTTTTTTTTTGATATGCCCTCTGAGTACATAGTACCTTTGCCCTACCTCGCCTCGGTTTTTACCTCTATTATCTCAGTCGACACGAGCTTAGGCTATGTACAATTCTACTACTTGGATACTACTTCAATTTCGTTCATCACACCAATATACATTCTTTGCACGGCACTCGTCGATTTTTGATCGTGACTTCTTTATTAGACAACATTGTGCATGTCTTATCAAACAGAGTACATGAGGATGCAATAAGTGCATGGTTGTACAATAGAATACAGAAAGGATGCAACGTGTTGTATGGGTTATACATAATTATGCATTTTCATTCCCAAAATGCATGATTAGGCTACTTTTGCATGAAGTTGCCTCTGAGCATTTTCCTGATGTATGGAGGGGGAGGTAGTGGAGGGGGAGGTGGGGTAGGAGGCTATGGACGCGAGGCAGAGTCTCATGAGTCATATAGAGTGTATCGCCAGCCTCCCATGGGTGGACGAGGGGAAGAGATGTATCAGATGCGGGATACGGTTGGAGGTGGAGGTGAGTCTCATTATATGCTGCTTTTCTTTTTCGGAAGTCGTTTCGTTTCGCGTACTTTAACTTCAAACTACTTTTACTTTTACTTTTCCGCGGTCTTCAGTCTCGACTTCTTGGGTCTTTATTTCTCATTCTCATTCTCCGTTTTGTCTTCATCTTTCTCTTTTCACTATTTCATTTCCTTTTACCATCTCCGTGTCTTGTCATCGTCGGTCGGTGTCACTATGTTGTGTCGCATTGTGGACTGTGGATTGTAGACTTTAGACTTTTGGAGTTGACGAGGTGGATGGGATGGACAATGGGGTGTGGTATCGGCGTGGTGAAGGTATCTGGTATCTGGTGGGGCTTGTTTTCGTTTCTCGTGTTCCGTTTTTCGTTTTGGCGTTGGCGTTGGCGTTGGGTTTCATTTGGGATTTGCTCTTCACTTGTTTCGCTTGTATTCGTTTCGTTTTCTTCCTCACGTTGGCTCTGGCTCCGGCTCTGGCGTAGAGGTAATTGTCGGTCAGTCAGGCCAATCAGCTTATGACTGACATTGGGTAGTTGGGTGGTTGGTTCTTGCACGTTCCACGAACTTGGAAAAAAATTGGTCTTTATGGTTTTTCTAGACCGGGAGTATGTTTAGAGCAAATTCGAAGCTTGGAGTCGGATGGATAGCTAGGTTCATGATGGTGAAAGCGAGAGACGAGTCGACGCATTGGCATGACTCGGACGTCATGAAAAAAGCGGCCGACATGTTGGTCCCGAGTTGGACTTGAGTTGGACCTTCTTTTTTCTCTGACTCTTTTTCCAACTCATTTCCAACTCTCGCAATGCCCATCTTCTGAGATGGATTGCGGCCACGTCCTCTGGTTCCAAGAAAGATCCATTGACGAGCCACACCGAATACTTTCAATGGCTTCAAACGGTGACCGACGTATCAGGACTCAGGAGTTAGTAGATGAGGAGATAGGTGGGACTTGTGGGTGAAGCCTGCGGTGCGTATAGAGGATGAAGAGAGGATGTTTCACAGGCTTGAAGGGTGGGTATGTGAGTTGTCTTTCTGACTACCTTTATTTGATACTCACCTGTGCTAGTGTCTTTTCTGGTTGCTTTAGGGGATCTGCTGCTCAGGAGTCCAAATCTGTACTATAGTTTACAAGCGTCCCCTTCTCCTCTCTTACTATGATCGTCATATATCACTATTGTATGGTCCCTGACCAGCGGTCCATATTTATATACAACTCCTCCGAATTTCGGAGTACAAAGGCATGGACTTATCCCACTCAAAACCAGTTCTCATCTTTTTAGTTGGACAATTTTGGTGCTGAAGCAGAATGAATGCTTTACAGCTCCAACCGTCAGCCAAATTGACACGAAAATTTGATAGGTACCTCCATAGCCCGATAGATAGGAACCCGGAAGCTTCATCGCTACTATTTATAACCTAGTGGTGAACTGCGACCTAGAACTGAAATCAGTTCTCATCCTTTCAGTTGGACAATTTTGGCAGTGAAGCAGAATTTTCATTAATGCTTTCAAGCTTCAACCGTCAGCCGGAGCGAAATTGGCATAAAAATAGAACTGTCACTACCGAGAATACCTACATGGTCAATGTACGATCATCACACTACGGTGGAGTTTCATCAAGCGTACTATTGATAGGGGATAGGAAGTACACTGCTCTAGATAGGTACACACATAGTCAGAGGAACCTGGACGCTTGATTGCTACCATTTATAACTAGTGATGTGTGGGCTCGGGCTTAGCTTGAAGTCCTGGGCCTGGGTCTGGTTTTGTAGTGCCTGGGCTTCGTCAAATTGAGGCCCAACCCCAAAGAAGGCTTACCCGTATACGGGACAGTTGAGATCCCTAGTTGACCGACGACCATACGCGTCTTGCCACAGTAATTTCAAAGATTTAAGTACACCCAAAGGCTCTCGAGTAAAACCATCTGAATCATTTTTGTTTTCGTGACTGGAATGCCATGGCTGCATGCCAAAATTCACAAATAGATATCCTGAGCTCTTACTGAGGAGAGCTTGACCGACCGAGAGACCTACGAACTTTGAAAAAAAGACAGGTTGAGTGTAGTATCAGGCGTTTTGTGTCGATAGTAGAACGAGAAATCGAGAGGAATCATAAAGTACTCAGTAATCGTCACGGCTGATTTTAGAAGCGACAAGGCGATAGTTTCATCCATCCTTCCGACCCATCAAGCTGCAAGACAAAAGTTAATCTCAAATTAAGCCAGAACAGAAAGAAAATAGTTGATATCGTTGACGGATGGGTCGTTGAAAGTTCTAAATCTAGTGCAAATATTCGTCTTAGTCTCTCTTTCACATTCCGATCCGATTAGACGCGTACGTAGAACACATACACCATAGTCTCAGTACCAGACTGACTACGCGGAATTTCGTCCCAAAAGGGAACTCATTGCGTAGCAGTCTGGTACCGAGACTACATACACCAATAGTAGGAAAACTCGGAAATCGAGATCACCAATAGCCACTTGTCTGGCGCAAGCCTGTATTTACCGCAAGGAGTCACTATTGTACCTGTCTATTTGTAGCACTTACCCCTTGATGGGATGCTCAACCTCGCAGATAACAGCTCAACTGTGGCCTAAGGACCAAAATCATGATTGTGATTTAGGATGTGCTATTCCAAAGTCTTATTCAACAACATCTGAACGAGTGTGCAAGCGATGGAAAGCAATTCACTACTGCACACCGTTGAGCGGGCCAGGCTGTATTATTTTGAAAAGTTCAGAGATCTAAAATGATAACCAGGCTCTCTGACCTAGGATCTGCTTTGAGGTGAGCAGTTACGAGGTCCTTTTAGGCCGAGTTAACTTATGTCGACCTCGCAATTGAGGAGCAAACTTTTCCACGGATTCTAAGTTTCACACGCCACCTCAGCGCTCCGAAATGATTGGCATTTCAACTGACATGTCATCGCGTCATCCCTGTCGACCTTCATCATGAACACAGGCCCCACCAACCAGCATGACAAACTTCAGACGCATTACCTTCCCTCAGCAGCCGTCAAAAGTCATCGAGAGGCGCTCTCTGCACATCACTGTTGTGACCTCTAAACCTTCCAAGGTCATTTTAAAAGCGTGGATAGAGCTCTGGGGAAATTAGAATGCTTTGGCTGCACAACAGGTGCGTATCTTTGTCGAGCCTTGAGCCTTTTCTGTGTGTGATGTGTCAACCTTTTCGCTCGCAATACCTCTAAGTCTCTCTCCTTCCTTCAACGATGCCGCCACCACACGTCAAACGTCATCAAGAACTGCTCATCTCGCTGTCGCTCATGTTACTTCATGGTAGTATCATTTCCTTTCCATCGTGTTACATGTGTCGATGGTCCAGCAGTATCTTTGGCTTCTCTTCTATCATGTCTCGTCCCTTCTCGTGTACGTATGTATAGCATTTACTATTTAGCACGCATTATAGACCACAAGAGTTGCTTTGCAATGAGAGGATGAGAGGATGAGAGCCGTTGAGCTTAGTGATCATACTGTATATCATATACCATATGTTCCAAGGGCCTCGTTACTTGCTTGCCATGTGAAGCAGTGGCACCTTTTCCCAGTTAAAGATGGAACAAGAATTTTTAAGTTGTGTGTTTGATCTTATGCAATGGAGGTTTGATATGGCTTAACTTTCGGAACTGTGAGGGCACACATTATGACCATTGATGTATCATGTCAGAGTTTGGGCGTCTGCGATCCTGATGTTCTTCCACATAATTGCTATCAAAAGTGTCCGCTGTACATTCAATAAAGGGTTATTTGGGTAAAGCCTCGAGTTGAACGGTGAACTGAGGCCAGTTAGGATAACTATTTAAAGCTGAGAAATCAGTGCAATCACCATCTGATTGCCACAGAAGACGGATACAAAGTTAGCACACTGGGGACAATATAAGTGCTTGAGTCTGTGCTCTTCTCGTTCCACGTCTCTTCAATGCTACAGGCCCAACAACTAGCTTCCTTGCCCCTCTCCAATGATGATCTTGCTGTCATCAAAAGCTGGATATTTCAAATAGCTATTGAGTGGCTGATTCATAGTGTCAATGTTACACTTGCCCTCACAATATTTTGTGCTATTCTGTAAGCCTGACTTTTCATGTTGTTTTCTCTCCGAGTCTGACCCCATGGATATATTTATGTACACATTATACGTCAATTCATTGCTCTCTTGCTCTCAGATCACATCAAAAATATCCCTCAGGACCACAGCTTGTGCTCATTGCCCTTGTGGTCTTCATGCTAATTCTTGCAAACACAGATGCTATTCTGAGTGTGCTATTTGCCCTGGTCCAGATTCCACTGAATGGTTACAATGTTGTCAATGTTGCAAATGCTATACAACAGTTAACAGACATAGAAATAGCCGACAACATGGTGGTAAGATTGAGTGTAAGTAATCAGTCATTACCTTGAGATTAATCTAACCCAGTGTTGATACTTGCTCATATTGTGACAGTATGGTATTGGTGATGGAATTGTAGTCTGGAGAGCATGGATTATGTTTCCCCGAAATCTGGTTGTCAAGGGTGTTCTGCTTATTTGTTTTATGGGATCGTTAGGTGAGTAGACAAATCTACATAATTAAAGGCTTTATTCTTATCTACTGAGCATTAGGTAGTATATTTGCAGATGGAGGATTAGCTGCTGTTAAAAGGCTTCATAACCTTGCTGATGTTGGACAGAAAAAGAATGTGTTGATTATGACTCTCCCACTCCTCATCACAAATATGGCTGCTACAGGCCTCATTGGATATAAGGCTTGGTGCGCATTTGATGGTTTTGCCTGACTACTTCCTCATGGTTATTCAAAGGCTTCACGGTCGGGATATCAAAAAGACTTTGAAGGACTGTGGCAATCAGGTTTCGAAGGCTCAAAAGATTCTGATGCTGTTGGTGGAATCTGGAATGATCTATTGTGGAATTTGGGTCAGTAGCCAAAGCTCTGCTTCATTTATTCTAAACTCAACGTTAACTGTCAATATTATAGATCACATACATCATTATTAGCCTATCAACTGAGCAAGCATCTATAGCATTTTTGACTATTGCTAGTGCTCTGCCAGCTTTAGCAGTAGGTGTATTTACATACTCCTTGGACCCTCTACACTTGACTGACAATATTTCAAGACACTTCATCCAATTCTCATTGTTCTCATGGTAGCCCTGGAAAGGTCTAGGGAGGAAATAAGGTCTCGAAATGACATGTCTCTTTCACAGTCCATCAGATTTGCCTCGGTGCACACAGCAGGATCTCAAACAGAGAGTCAGGTTGAGAGCCAGTGAGGTCATAAGTGACTAGGCCACTAATAACGGACGTAAATCCTCTAGTTTTTTAAATTATTCTTTTTATCTATACACATGTACTTGCATCTCCTCAAAGTTCCAGTTTTATCCTGTACCTAGTCCTCGTTAAGTGTTGTAGTTGCATTGTCCCGAAGTGTTATTCTGAATCTAAGTATAGTATATGATGAAGCACGACGAATTGCCGGAAAAAGAAGGAAGAATGATTGCAAAGTTGCATTTCCTGTGCATCACCATTAAACAAAGGCCTCCTGTGACATGCTTTGGTGTGATGTGGCGTGGAGTATGCCTAGTACTTAATATTGTGGATATACGTAGCCATATTCACTGCACCGTCCTTCCTGCATGCATCAAGTTACCCTGTAATATCACTCCTTCTATCGTTTCCAGCTCTTCTGTTGTCAACTTTGCTACAAGAAGGGTGTGACGACTGAGTATATTCTATACTTTTTACTCAGTAATGCATAGTTATGATACTATTAAGTAGTAATGCGACGTATTCTATCGGAATCACTCAGATGTTCACAGCTCGTAGCCAAAATCGAGATTCGAGGAACTGTTTATAGATCAGTATGTAATTACTCTCTGCTGCTCCATTGAGGAACAGCAGTACTTGGTAGCTGCAGTAGGGGCAAACGACACAAGGTACATCGTAATCATGGAAAAGAAAAGCGAATTAAAGTACTTAGTACTCTCTCTCGTCAGCAAAATCCCTTTATTTTATGCCCCCCTTCAGTCCAGTTGTTCTAGACCGTTTTTGTCGGCCTTGACCTGAACCAAAGTCACTGGTGTTTCGAGTGCATCATGATGTGGGATGCGTGGCGTGGCGGGCCCACGTGAGGCACGGATGTAGGTGGAGATATTTGCCGGTTGCTGTTAACCAGTGGGCGGTTGTTATGCTACTGCCTTCCCCCCCCCCCCCCCCCAGTGCTCCTCGTCCACAATTTGAAATGTCACGCGTCACATCTCAGAGCAAGTCTCTTCTCCCCCCTCCCTCGATACGACTTTCACGTCCAAAGCATGATTTGTACACCACTGAACCAAAAATAACAAGCTTTACCTACCATCACGTAAGTAAGAAGGGGTAAGACCATCTGACCACTTTTTGACACGGAGCCAACTTTGTTGGTTGTCTCTCCCCACTCCCCACAGGACGACGACGAGGAAGAGTTCCCCACACTGACGAATCCGAATCCCAACACAGCGAGCAAAGCAGCAAAAATGGCGGGATTTGTCGAGAATAAGAGTCCCTAGATAGGGGCTATTTCCTTTTCCATTTTATCCGTCTATCTTTACTGCTAATCCTTTCATCCTCATACTCCAAGGCACCTAACCCAGGTTCAACACCCGCGTCACATATACCTTGCCTTTCCGTAGTTTATACCCCAGTTGTCTCACTTATTCTGTGTGACTCTGGGTACCTATCGTAGTACTAACGAGTACCCTTTCTCTACAGGTTATGGGCCCCGCGCTATAAACTGTGCAAACACACACAATTATCCGATTCGAGCAACTCACTGACCATACCGTTACATGACTACGGTAGAAGACCTATTCCCCACAACCGATTTCAAAGACCTCGATTCTATTTTCGTTGCATCTATCTTTACGCAACCGAACCTACATACGCCACAAGATCTACATACGCCGACGATGTCTAATACCAATCTGAACTCTAGTAATTCCAATCCCATTGGTCGCTCCAGTAACTATACGACGATCCACGAGTTACCGGAGGATGCCAAGTTCAATGGCAAAAATTACGTGTCTTGGGCAGAGTCGATGTTGATGCGCACAGTTGAAGGGTCTAGATTTGTATTGGGAAAGGCAGATTACCATACCCACCAAGCCCAGCAGTACCGACATACTCCTACCTACCCCTCCCAACAGCGAAACCCCAAATTACTTGGAGTACCGGATCTGCGAGCCCGTCACATATCTAATGATTTGGGATAATATCAAGAACCCAGATGCACTTGGGTTCTCTGGAGGGAAAAAGTCGCATGAGCTGTGGGATTATCTGAAGAAGGAGTATACGCTAGTGAGTCATCTAGCTAGGCAGAGAAGGGAGGAAGCACTACGAAGTTGCAAGTATACAGGAGGAGAGGTTACGGGGGATAATGGTTATGTAGCCAAATTCCAAACCCTACGAAAGCAGGCGACCAACGTCGGAGCCAAGATCGAAGACTCCCAATTCCTAACCCTATTCCTCGACTCATTCCCTCGTACATCCGAATGGATCCTGACTGTCGGTGCCTTGCTCACCGATCCTTCAGTTATGTTCAATGTGGCTGCGGGGAGACTACAGGAACATTTTCGTCTCATGGGAGGAGGTGAAGGGAGTGGAATAGAGGGGTTGGACAAGGCAAAGGCTTTGCAAGCCCAGGTGGAAGAGTTAACGGAGAAGGTGAAGGCGTTGCAAGTGGTGAGGAAGGGACCAGCCAATCCGGATCTACAGTGCTCCAATCCAAAGTGCAAGCGTCGAGGACACACCATTGATAACTGCTTCCGTGAAGGTGGTGGAAAACAGGGTCAATATCCGGCTTGGTGGAAGGGAAAGAAAGACGCACAAGTTCCTGCAGCCAATAACACTACTGCTTCGTCTGACAAATCTCCGGAGATCCTAGCTCTAACCACTCGTATAACTCGCACCTCTAAACCACTCGAGCATTCACACATCCGTATCATTGCAGACTCTGATGCCACACACCACTTCTTCAAACAACGTTCCTACTTTGATACATACACTCCCCACAACGACAAAGGTGGATCTTCTCACGAGGACGCCCAATTCGACATCGTAGGAAAAGGCGATGTTAAGGTCGAGGTGTCATATAACGGGGTCGTGTATCATCTCCTCTTTCGTAATGCTTTCCATGCCCCAAGCATCTCTAACAACCTCTTCTCGACCGGGACGTTGGACAAACTGGGTTGGACAGCGAGATTGGGTAACGGGAGGATGATTTTCAAGGATACAAGTGGGAAAGAGAGGTTTGAGGCTATCCTAAAAACTGGCATTTATGTTATGGATGCCACGTTGGTGGTCAACGATTCTAAAGCCGCGTTAGCCACACAACTACCTCCAGATATTCGGTTCCTACATCGTGCGAGTGGCCACATCATGCCGGAAAGAATCGAGATGGCGGCGAAACTGGTTGACGGCATTCCGAACGTAACAGGGGCGAGGAAGAAGATGGGAACGTGCGAGGACTGTAGGCGTGCGCACACTGACAAGCAACCTCATCCCAATAGTGTCGAAGTGGTCAATGAAGCTAATTTCCGGTGGTATCTTGATATATGGGGTCCGGTGCAAGTGGTCTCAGTCAGTGGAAATTTATACGTGTTATTCGGATCGGATGCAGGAATGTCGAGGGATATGGTGGACCTATTGAAAGATAGGACGGCGGCGACGTTGATCGAAAAGCTTGAGGTGCGAAGATCTGTCACAGAAACTCAGACTGGGAACCCGTTGAAGAGAATAAGGACGGATAACGCACCGGAGTGGAGGTCCCACGCATTCAGAGCCTGGACTGAGAGTCATGGAATAATCCACGAGTTTACGGCGCCATACACGTCACCATCGAATGGGGTAGCAGAACGAGGGATAGGAGCGATGTTAAACGGTGCTAGAGCAATGCTATTCGATGCAGGGTTACCACCACAATGGTGGGGACAAGCTACGACAACGTATATATACGTTAAGCACGACCATTTTGTTGGGGGGTGTATGGTGTGCTTTGTAGGATCTTGATGCCTTTGTCTTTCAACATTTCTCTGAAGGCACCTTTGACATATTCTCCCCCTGCATCGGACATCCATTGTTTGACTTTAGATTTGTATTGGTTCTCAACCATGGCGAGCCATTGGCGAGTTACATGTACTGGCATTTTCTTATTGTTCAATAAAAAGGCCCATGTGTTAGATGTAAAGTCGTCCAAGAAGATTATCATGTAATTGAACTTGTGGTACGATTCAGTGGGGAACTCTTTGAGATCCGAATGGATTAATTCAAAGGGACGTGACGCCCGTCTTTCTGATGGTGGGTAAACTCGTTGTGGTGTTTTACCTTCGAGACATCCGCGGCATAATGGTGGTTGTAATGGAATATTAAAATCAGGCCAGCCGTCGGTATGTGTTCGAAGATGTTTGAGAACATCACAAGAAGGGTGACCAGCATGTTGATGTGCTAAGTCAAAGTTGATTTCATAAATCATAGCGTCTGCCAAGGAGGCGACGTCAGTTTTGGTGTGAGGAAGATAGTAAATGGTATCTTCCGGTGATCGTTTGGTAAATGTTAACCAACGACGACGCATTAATTGTCCATCTACATCTGTCATTTTGTCATGCTTCATCAGCATGATCATTTTGTCTGATCCATGAACTGTCACTCTGTCTGACTGTAGGAACGTGCCAAGTGACAGTAACCGTTGATTTAGATCGGCAACATAGTAAACAGGGGCAACTTTGAAGTAACGAGATCCCTGTTGTATGATGACAGTACCAGCGGTATTGGTTTTGGTAACCCCATTTGCAGTTTGAATGGAGATGGGATCTACTTTGTGTGACTCAACAAAATCAGTTAAGTCAAAAGTATAATGAGCAGATGCTCCAGAGTCGAGTAACCAGGCATTGTCATAATGTTTCTGGTTGATGAGAGTGTTCTTTCCCTTGCAATTCACACAAGATGAATAATAAGTCCCACAGGGACATGATATATTGGGTACATTATAAATAGAGGGGCTAATAGAGCCCAGAGGAGCGGTATGAATAAATCTATTACAAGCATGTGATGATAATAAATCACATGCGACCGGGCTCATCATCTGCACTGTATGGGGTGTGTCAGATACTCTATTCACAATGGAAGAGAAAGAGGGTGTGGCGTACCTGTAGTACCCGCCATCATTCCAATTTTCAGAAATCATCTCCTCCTCGGAGTCAGACCCGAGGGATATAACGTCCATATCCGGAGAACTCGACGGTGGTGTTATGAGGTCCAGTAGGGAGTCGGCATCCCTGTCAGCATCCGAGTTGGAAGCATGCGGGGACATGGAGATTTCCTCGAATAAGGGGGTAACCAACCGCACTTGGCTCCACCCTGATGAATTGGAGGCACTCATCTGGTCGAGGTCCCTGTCGAGGTCCTCGAGACCATCGTTGTACTCCCTGTCAAACTCCCCCGAATACCACCTCTGAGTCATCTCGTCGTTGATCATTTGCAGACGCTCCTGGAGCATTCTGGGGTTGGGGTTGGGGTCGACGTTCTCTTTGTCGGAATCCCCCATGTCGACTAGACCGGCCTCCCACATTCTGAGGCGCTTGGTTGACTCCTCCTTTTCCCTTTCGAACTCCTCCGAGTTCATGCTCCCCATGTTGGAAATGAGGCTGTCCGACAGCCTGTCGTCTTCCTCGGCCATTTCGGCGTCGTCGTCCATTCCCACGCACTTGTCCTGCATCCACCCGGAGTTGTTCCATGCCTCCTGCTGTTGAGGCGTACCCCAGTTGGCAGCACCCCAACCGTCGGAGACAGGTTTGTTGTCGCAGATGGCGAACCAGTGATTGTCATCGTGAGTGGGGTTGGATTCAGTGTGAGAGAAGGTTTGACCTTCAGGATAGGGGGCAACGAGATTTTGCCAATAGTATCGTTCCATGAAAGAACGACCATTGGAGATGATAGAGGGACGAGGAAGTGAGGTAGAGGTAGAGGCTTCAGAATGAGACATGTGTGCTAGTTCAAGGTCTTTGAGGAGCTCACCAGTTGGCTTTAACCCATTATTACGAGCGGTTTTAAAGGCATTCTGAACAGATGAGAAAAATCCGTCAAAAGGCTTTACCGATTCGCTAAAGAATGGTTTACGCACATCTTTGGTAGAGGGCTCCGTGACTGTGATGGTCGGAGTTTCCTTGAAGAACTTCACTGCATGTATGACGTGAGAGTGTCCCAACTTAGTAGGACCCATGCTCTGGGCTTGTTGCTTCTGGCGTGTTTGTTCACCGGCGCGTTTTCCGCGGCCTCGCCAGTTGCCACGTCCTCAGCCTTTGCCTCTCCAAGCGCTGCTGTTGCCTTTATGGCGCTGCTGCTGCTGTTCCTCGAAGACAGGAGGTTTGCCTTTGCGTTTGATAGCCGTGATCTTGGTGGCGTTGGCGGATTGAGACTTCTTTCCGCCGTGAGCCTCCCAGGTGTTAACGACATGGGTACAGAGACTATCGAGTGTTTCATTCTCAAAGTCGTCGACGTCGTCCTGAGTGATTCTGGCAATGATGTAGGCATAGATGTCAGGAGGGAGTTTGTTGATAACGATCATGTATTGAAGATACATGGGGATCTCGGTGTTAGCGCCTGCGTCAGAGATACGAGTTAGGTACATTTTGATGAGATCAATTACTTGACAGGATGAGCGTTATGTGGGATCTCGACGTTCATAGCCCGTTTGAAGTTCTGAAAGATTTCAGCAGCTCCAGGCGTACCATAGAGATTTTTAAGTGTGTCCCACATAACCCTAGCGGTGGTGATATTTTCGATCTTGACACCAATGGCTTGAGCTACACGGAGTTTAATGACACCCATAGCTTTATCGTTATCTTTTTCCCAATCAGCAACGCTGCCGCTGGCAGCAGCAATGAAGTGAGGGGAAGGACTACCGGCGTCAGATCCTTCATCATCGGAAGCAGTGGCTCCAGCAGCGGCAGCTGTGTCAGTGGTGCCTCCAGTAGTTCCAGCAGGAGCTGCAGGAGATGAGGACCCGACGATCTGGATTTCTCCAGGTTTGAGAGTATGGAGGACATAGGCGATGCCCTGAGATTGGAGCCAAGATTTGGACTTACTAGCCCAAAGGGTATAGTTCGGTCCAGTGAGTTCTGGAACGGTGGACATAAAGCTTGATCCGGAAGACATTTCGAATGTGATCTGGGGATATAATCAAACTGTCAGCATAACATCCTATATGCAAGATAAGCGGCGGCATTAAGGACGCGCCAGAAAATAAATGAAAAGCTGCAGCTAGCGCGCTTATGACAGTGATTATCCCTGGTGTGCATTATACCAGCTTGCAGCCATGAAGGCGCTACTGAGCACATACAGCAGCCTAAAGGCGCATGTAAAGAACTTCTGCCACAGAGGGCGATGTTCAAGCAGCCGCAGGGGCGCTACCAGGTATTACGCAGTCTAGGACTTGCTGCCAGTGATGGCGCGATGTCCAGGGCTTGCGGGGCCCATAACCTGTTGAGCAGGCTATGTTCTATATACGTAGTGGCAACTGCATACTTACCTGGGGATGTAGAAGTGCTTGTTAGAGCGGTTTGTTAGAGGTTAAGGGCGATGAGTGTTAAGGGAAATCCTTATTCTTGTAGGGCATACTACGAGCCCTTATATACTGTTCTAGATAGTACATGTGACTACTTATCTAAGAACTACTGATGTACAGTAAGCGTAACTAACTAGATTACTATCTAATCTACATCTAATCTAATGTTGATGGCTGCTTACTAATTCGCCAATTCAACACTATCACTCCTTCCATTGTTTCCAGCTCTTCTGTCATTGACTTTGCTACAAGAAAGATGTTTAAGTGGTGTTAGATGCCTCAGACCAAGAGGTGTGCAGCTGGTCTACCTGAGACCAGACCTTGGGGGGTCTGGAGAGGGCTTATGACTGTCATGAACTCGAGCCCAATGTCTCTCTCTGAGCTCTATAAGCTCTGCCGATGAGGAGGAATGAACACTATCAGGGCCTAGGTGGAGTCTGAACCCAGACAATGACAAAGGCGAGAGTGAGTGACTCTTACTCACAAACCTGAGCCAATGCCTACGAGACCAAAGCCAAGCTGCAAGTGGATTGACCCACACGCCTGTATGGCAACTGGAGACGACAGCAAGGATTGATGACCAAGGAGAATCCCAAGATGATGACAGCAAGTAAAGAACCAATCAAGAGTATGAGACAACTGTGACTCCCTGAGAGAGTATTGAGACAAGAATGTTGTGTACCAGTGTAGTACACACTCGAAGTGAAGCACAAAGAAGATCAAGGCTTCACAAGATAAGGTGAGGATCAAGAAGGGTAAATTCTTAAGAAATCGAAATACAAGCGGCCAACTACTTATACTACCTAGCCAAACCCCTGTACCTAACTCCTAAGGATAGCTGTACAACTGAGATGACTCCTAAGCCTACTCCTGAACCATAAATAAATGTACCTTAATTAAGAGCTTAATTAAGGGTTGATCAAATAATAGAAATGCGAAATCAAGTGTGAAACAGTAATAGGAAGTGAACATGATCAAGAAAATCATATGTGAGACTGTGGTGCAATCAAGGGGCAAAGAATAAGGAGTAAAGAAGATATAATGATTGAAAAACCCTTGGAGGGTTTTTGAACAAAAAGGAAATGTGGTACAAGTCAAGAAGGATCCTGCATGACACTTGTGAAGGGAATAAAGATCAATAACACTCTGAAGGTGATCAGGTGAACAGAAGATGACCAGAGGAATAATAGGTCTGATAGAAAGAAGTGCAGAGTGAAGGATTGAACAAAGGATCAGATGTGAATGTGGAAAGAAATAATGAAGAAGTAACAGAGAAATGAATGAAGCAATGAAGGGACTGTATGCAGCTGTAAGTCATGATAGAACATATCTGTGATGAGTGAGAATCCCTCTGAGGATTTTGGATAGGTCAAGGGACTGTTCATGACAATGACTCAAAAGTACATCATGCCCTAGAGAGTGTATAGACCAATTTTCTGGAGTCATCTCTGCTTCAAAGCATCAGAAATGCACTTGGAGGGTGAAAACAGGTAGAAGACATGCCTGACATGCCTTCTTTAGGTGGAATCCCACTGAAATGGTATATAGTTCTCATGATGGTGATGTACTTACTCTCTGCTGCTTCATTGTGGAACAGCGGGTACTTGGTGGCTGCAATATGGGCAAACGACGCAAGGTACGCCGTAATCATGATGGAAAAGAAAAGCGAAATTAAAGTACTTAGTACTTAGTACTCTCTCAAGTATTTACGCCTCCCTTCAGTCCAGTCGATCTAGACCGTTTTTGCCGGCCTTGACCTGAACCAAAGTGGTGTTTCGAGTGCATCATGATTCATGATGTGTGATGGGTGGCGTGGCGGGCCCACGCGAGGCACGGATGTAGACGGACATACTTGCCGGTTGCCGTTAACCGGTGGACGGTTGTTACGCTACCGCCTCTCCGCCCCTTCTCCTTGTCGTCCACGATTTGCAACGTCACGTCTTTCTCAGAGCAGGTCTCTTCTCCCCCCTCCCTCTACACGACTTTTCACGTCAAAGTACGAAAGATTTGCACATCGTCCCACCGAACTAAGAACAACAAGGTTTACCTATCATTACGTAAGAAAGGGGTAAGACCATCTGACCACTGTTCAATTATTGCTGACACGGAGCCAACTTTTTTTGGTTGTCTCTTGTTCCCCACTCCCCACAGGACGACGACAGAGGACGAGAGTTCCCCACACCGACGAATCCCGACGCCAACGCCGACGCAGCAAAAATGGCGGGATTGGTAACGCCGATTCCGTTTATAGAATTCGTCCACTATGAACCGAGAAATCCACAAGAAGATACCTCAACGTCCTCTTCAACGACGGACTCAACGACGGACTCAACGACGACCTCGACGACCTCTACGACATCTTCCACTACATCGTCAACTCCATCGTCAACTACTACTTCCACCTCTTCGACTACAAGTTCTACTTCCTCGAGTACCTCGAGTACCTCATCAACGAGTAGTACCAGTAGTACTAGTTCGACGAGCAGCACCTCGTCCTCGACGTCTTCAACATCCTCCTCCACCTCCAGCTCTTCCTCTTCAAGCTCAACAACAACTTTGATTACGACGGGAAGTGGAGGACAGACGACGACGGTGGTAACGGTGGTAACGCCTTCGTTGACGGGGACGGGAAGTGGGGTTGGGCCGAGTCAGACGAAGGAGAGTGATAATAGTGGGTGGGTGTTGTTCTTTCTTCGCTTTGCTTCGTTTCCTTTTCGTCTTCTATTTTTTTTTTGTTTTTTGTTTTTTGTTTTTTGTTACGAGGCAAACGTTACACTGATCGTGAAACCGCTGGCTTTGGCTTTTCCCTTCGGGGTTGGGGGTAACCGGTTGGGAGGGAGTCTTAGTGTTATGGACATATACAGACACATACATGCCAACATCATCATGCGGTAGACCGTTGACAGTTGATGGGATGCGTTGGCGTTGGATAGGTCGGGGTCGGGGTTATGATTGATAACTGAGGGTGTTGTGCTGCAGGGGATCATATAGCCCATGTGCTACATGGTCGGTCAGGCGGTCGGTGTTGAGTGGAGGGTGGAGAACGCAGAACGGAGAGTGGACAGGACAGTTATGGGCTCGGGCATACATACCAGGCATGGAGCTGGGCGTATAGGGCGGGCTCGGGCTCGGGCTCGGATCCTCCTACCCTATCATCCTATATTCCTTTTTCCGTGTCCTTTGAGGTTTTCTTTCTTTCTTTCCTCTTCTCTTCCAGCCCAGACGCATACACAGACGAAGACGCGAAACGCAAACACCTTTCTCCCCTTCTTTCCTGTTGCGTTTGCATTGGGTGGATGGGTTCCCGATTCTCGTCCGTCTCCGCGGTGACCGGTGACTGGTTGACGTCAAGATCTTTCTTTGTTGTTGTTGGACGCTTGGACGTTGGATGTTGGATGCTTGGGATGGTGTGGGCATGGGATTGGGATTGGGTGGGTTGGGACGCTTACTCTAAATTGGCTATGACCTGCTATAGCCTAATGGGCATATCGTCATCGTTCTCGTTACCTATGTGCTTGTGCTCGTGTTCGGCTATGAGGGCAAAACCTTACTCTCTGGCTTTCGCTTCATTCTTATTCTTGTTCTTTTTCTTTGTTTCAGTTTTTATACTTTCATCTTTCATCTTTCGTCTTTCCTTTCGTCAAATCTCCAACTATTTGACTAACGCAACTTTTTTATCCCTATTCCACGCAGCTTCTTCCACAACACAGCCGCCGTCGCCGGTACATTCACAGCCGTAGGCCTAGTCTCACTAGTCGCTCTCATCCTAATCATCACCACCACTATTCGGAAACGTCGAGCTAAAGCTTGGGATCGAGAGATTGCAGAAGCAGCGAGGGAGGCGAGGGCAACGGGGACTGTAGGGGTTCCAAGGGAGTATTTGGATGAGGATGATGGGGATCCGCATGGGTATGGGGGAGCGGGGTATGCAGCTGGGGGATATGAAACGGGTTATGGAAGTGGAAGTGGAGGTGCAGGAGCGGGACCAGGTGGGGCAGCAGGGTATGGAAGCGAGGCAGGGTCTCATGGGACGTATGGAGCGTATGGACAGCCTCCCATGGGGGGACGCGGCGAAGAGATGTATCAGATGCGGGATATGGGCGGAGGTGGTGGTGAGTCTATTTGTCATTTTTTTCTGACATTTTTATTTTTGGGGTGGTGCTTGTTTTCGTTTTTCGTTTTTCATTTTGGCGTTGGGTTGGGTTGGTTTTGGCATTTGGTCTTCACTTGTTTCGGCTGTTTCGCTTTTCTTCTTTACGTTGGGCTCTGGCTCTGGCGTAGGCGTCAGTCAGGCATTCAGTCAGCTTTGACGTTGGGGAGTTGGGTGGTTGGGTAGTCGAGTTGGATGGTTTTGAGCATGTTGGTGTTGATGTTGGTGTGTTGGCGTTGGCGTTGGCATTCGCTTTGGTATTGCTGGTGCTGATGTTGGTGGTGGTGGTGCTTTTGGGACGGGATGGGTAGTGGTCGGCTTTCTTTTTCTTCTTTTTGCAATGGCGACGGTGATGGCGCTTGTGTGTGGTGCCTTGGTTTTTGATTTTGGGTTTTGTTGGTGTTGGTGCTGTTATGGACGGACGGTCTGACGTCGAGGCAAGCGAGCGTTGACGACTTTTTGTGGTGGTAATGCTAATGGTATTGGTATTCGTGGTGCCTTTTCTCGTCCACGTTGATATTTATCTCTACGGTGACGCTGTGGGTGGATGGGTGCTAGTAATGGTGGGGAAGAGCCAAAGAACCTTCAGCCCTCAGCTTCCCAATGGTTCCTGAGAGTGGGGGTTGGCTTTCGGTCTTCGGCAGACCGTCGATTTTTGGCTGTCTCCCATTCCTTTTTCTTATTTTCTCAAATTTCGTCTGAACTCCTAGTCTGCTTTCTTTCTTTCTTTCTTCATCTTCTTATTCTTCTTTCTCCTCACGATTCCCGTATTGTTTTCCTCTTATTTCCCCTCATTCTTCTCTCTCTCTCTCTCTCTCTCTCTCTCTCTCCCTGTGTGTGTAACACGTGACTCATCCACATCTTTCACAGGTCCTCAACCCGGAGCCCCAGGTAACTCTGGCTTCTTCGACCCCAACTACGGTACCACAGCCGCTGCCGCCGGTCTTGGTGCAGCAGCAGGAGCTGCTGGGATCGGCGTCGCTCGTGCTCGTTCCGGCCGCAACGGTCCTGGAAACAGTCCCGTCCATCAAGACAGCAACTACACCAGCACCACCACACCGAGTAACACTAACAGTAATGGCAATGGCGAGAACCCCTACTCAACAAACTTCAACGATCCGAATGGGTATTATTCTTACCCTTCTTATGGGGATTATACCGACCCCAATTACCACCATCAAGCAGGCCTGGGAGGTGGAGGCGTGGGTGGGGAAGGCCCATATCCAGCGTTTTTGACCCCTGGTGCGATGCAACAGCAACAACAGAGAGGGTTTGGAGTTCCGCAGAGTGTGCTGGATGCTGCTGGATTAGGGGTAGGTGCTGGGGCTGGTGCCGGTGCCGCCGCTTCAGGACCTCCACCGATGCCTCATTCAGCGAGCTCAGGAACTGGAGGGAGTACGACGGCATTGAGTCCGAGTCCGAGTGGGTTGGGGAGTGCAGGGTCTGGATATGGATCTGCATCTGGTGGGAGTGCGACAGCTTCGACTACGGTTTTAAGCGGGGGAGGTGGTGGAAGCACGGAGAAGGAGTCTTATGCAGCTCATTATGCGAAACCTATTGGTTCTTCGCATCCGGGTTCGTCTGAAGGACATGGACGTGGGTATGATGATCCGTATGGGGGGATGTCTATGGGGGAAGGCAAGGATAGGGATGCTGGGTTGGCGTATGATGATAGTGATAGAGGTGGGTTGATCACCTCACCTCATTCTCATTCTAACCGTCTAAATAAACCTTTTTTCACCTATAGGTCACCCTCAACAAACACAACGTCTATCACTAACACCACCACCCGGCTCTGACCCATACGATCACCACAACGAAGGTAATCACAGCCAGCAACTCCCTAATCCTTTCGGTCGACCTATAGAGTCTGAATCGGAGGATGACGAGGATGATGATGGGTATGGTGGGAGTGGGAGTAAACATGGACATGGAGGGGGTAGGGTGTTGAGGGTTGCTAATGAGTAGTGTTTTTGAGAGAGGGGTGTGAGGAAGGGAACGAGGGGGGAACAAGGGCCAAGTATGCCACGGCACAGGAATGGGTGCTTGCTTTTCTTTCCCGACACTATCGAAAACCGAGTTATATCCTTATGTGGTATTTATATACCCCTTCCTTTTCTTTTTACTTCTTTGTTTCTTTCTTGGCTTATCCATTAGCCTATCCTCTCTTTCCTTTCATTGTTCCAAGTTTTGATTTGTGCTATTGGCTGTTCTTTGTTCTTTTGGCTATTTGTTTTGAAAGGGTTTAAGTGGATATATTGTCGGCAATTGTATTGCTGTGTTGTGTTGTGTTGTACGGTTTTTGGTGTACTTTTTGCGTGGTGTGTGTGCTACTGGTGTTGCTGTACAGTGCTATGGTGTGTACTTTTTCGTCTAATGTACACCCCTTCCTCACTCCTTTCATCCTCCTAGTTACCAAATCTCGTTCCCGTTCTCGTTTTCTCTCTTTGAACTTGCCTATGCTTCAAGACATTCTTTGGATTGTACATTCTTCGTTTTCGTTTTCTGCTTGTTCATATTCCAAACTTTTTGTCTTCCCAGCTATGCATGCACGTTTGCTATATGTTGTTTTCGTACATATCCGTTGCATATCTGTCTGTCTGTCTTTACATGTGTGATTGATTTGATCTCGCCGCCCAATCTTCCTCATCAATCCCTCCTGAATCTTCGCATACGTCCTAGTTCCCAAGTCTATACCCCTCGTACCTCTAAATACCTCTCGTCTACTCATACCGCTTCATAAATATTACCCACCTTCATTGACTCGGCCTTATCTCCTCACCTCATATGCGTTTCATCCCGTTTCGTTTCATTTCGTCTACTGAGTCTCAAGTGGACCTTTATTTGCCTCCTTCTTACGTTCTAAAATCGTTACTTACCAGGCTGTCATCGTCGTGTAAGAACCACATCTACATCTACATACATTGACATCAATCTTATTGTCCACGATGGTATCTTGCTTTCAACTTTGCTGTGTGAACGGCGCTTCTGGGTCATGTTAACTTGTGGAATTTGAAATTTTTTGTAGCAAAAAGATCGAGTTGCGATCGACGAAAAGGCAAAGCCACCCAGTACTTTCCCCTCTTCCCTCTCCCTTCCTCACTATGGAACCCAAGCCGGGTGATTTTTACCACGAACGCAGGGGTATTATACCCTATCACTCGCTTACCGGGGCACTTAAGAGTGATTCAAGTTGCGAGGAAAAATCACTCGGTTTACGGAGCTCATCACATTCGCCCGGAGAACAGGCGATTTTCTACGAGGGATTTTGGAGAGGGGTAAATACCCCTGTTTTGGCTGTGCTAAAGTCCTCCTCCAAATTTGTATCTAGTAAAGTGGCATATAGTCGCAGCGCACTGGAATGTGGTAAACATATCAATAGAAAATGTGCGCGAGAAGGCTCATTTCCAATTTTTCCCATGACTGTACAGTCACCAAGCCACAAAAAAAATTATGTCATCAATGTTGGACTTGTCCACAACGCAAGCCCGTCGCTCCCCAAACACCCTCAACGTTTGGCAATATGCAAACCTCAACGTCCTCAATGTCTTCAACAGCCTCAATACTCAACGTCCTCAAGATCCTCCCTCAATTTTCTCAAGACCCTCAATCCTCAACGTCTTCAAGACCCTCAATCCACAACGTTAACGTCATCAAGGCCCTCAACCCCCTCAAGCCCCTCTTCAACACCGTTAATCCAATCCAGGTATCCCGCCAGGCATGGGCAGGCGACATGATGACAAGGGGCGAAGAGGATATTCGAGGAGAAGGAGGGATATTACAGATTGCGCAGCGTGCAGAATGGCAGAAAGTGTATGTACTATTTGTATTCACTGTATCGGAAATCTATAGTGCACCTTTCACAACTACCAAATACGATTCTCTTTCTACTGATTAACAAAGTACAACGATTCCTGCCGGACCAAGCTTGAATTGCCCGGGAACAGTGTCATTTCGACCGACCGGGTGAAATTCTTGGAAAATTGGCGGTGGGTCCAAACCGGGTTTTCTGGCGGACAAAATCACCCGATTGAGATGAAGGTACTAATCCCTCCAAAAGAGGGGTAAAATCCGTCGAAAACATATCTATAAGAACCTACTAAAAACCCGGTCAAGGTGGGGGGAAAATCACCCATCCGGCAGTCCACAGTGCCTCTACAGTATAGTCACGTAGTACGTTTGCAAACATGTCCCCCTTATCCTCTCGTAATGTACTGGCTCAAACAACCTCAAATAATTAACTTTTATCCACTCATTCATTCATCACTGATTCACTCTCATGCTGGCAAGTTCACTTCGCTTCCCAACGTCGGGGGTATAGCTCAGCTGGGAGAGCAGCAGACTGAAGTATGAGGCAATAATCACACTTTCTGAAGGTCCCGCGTTCGATCCGCGGTACCCCCATATGCATAATACGTGCACCTTTTTGGTTTCTTTGTTAGATGCTCTTTTCGTACTTATTTTCTCTACATACCCTGGCTCAATCTGACATTACCTTTTCCCCGCACTCTTGTATCCGTAATCGTCACAGAGTTCCTTGTTCTTTGTGAATCTTCTTGATTTCTCGTTCTACACAACGCCTGATAATACTCTCGACCACCTGTCTTCTGTTGATAGGTGCCTAGCTCAGTCCAACGTTCCTCAGGAAGAGCTCAGGCTATGTTTTTGTAAATTTAAGCCTCTAGTCATGGCATTCCATTTGATTACACAAAATATTTTTCTTCGAGCCTTTCGGTGTACTTACATTTTTGAAATTACTGTGGCAAGACGTCGATCGACGATGTTGAATATTCACCAAACTTATTCAAGTCATTTGCCTTTCGGACCACCAACGTATCAGTTCTTGGGTCCCAGCCCGGATGATACACTCCTCTTGCACCCCTCCTCCTCTCTAATCCTCAACCTCTCAGCCAGTCAGCGATGAGGGGTTTGTCTTCTTCCTCTTTCCTCTTCGAAATCCAACGGTCTCTGCCTATTTTGACTGTCTTCTGGGACAAGAAATAGCCGCCCTTTTATCCTTCGGGTAGTGGGAGGCTGGATCGCTCGGTATCCAGATCAAGTACTTATCGGCGCTCAGCAAACGCATTGCTGTTCATTTTCCTTTGACTCTTCATGTCAAAAGTTCGGGCAGAATATTCTGCAACTGATATTTTTGCTCACCTCCCTAGACCGAGGCAAGTGTTCGAGCGTCGATATCCTAGTTTGCACGACTATTCCCGGCCTAGCATTGTAAGCCGAATGCAGTTAGCCAGTACTACAGTAACTTTTGGCAACTACCAAAAATAGCAAGAGCACCATGCCACCAGCCTCTTTGTGATCTCATCGTCGTCGAGGGTTACTGCCATTCACCCGCTCTTTTTCTCTTTCTTTGGCTTTGGCATTTTCGTACGTTGACATTGTCCCGGGGTTTTCTTTCTAAAGAAACAAATGGGAATAATAGAGGTAATAATTTTTCCATTACGCTTTGATTACGCTTTAACACACTCCAGCGTTGATCGAGGTATTTTGGACAGCTCATTGTCCTCTTCGACGCGTCAATGCCACTGGATTTCGGGTGTATAAATCTTGCAAAGATGAGTTGGTATTCCCCCAATCTTCACCAGCTCTTCAAGCTACTCTCCTGTAATCTACTGCTTTGCAATTGCTCGTCTCCCTTTCAACTTTCTCCATAGAATGATGTTTCATAACTCTATCCACCCTGCCCCTGCCAACTTTACCTTCTCCACTTACCCGATGACTGGTGGAGGAGGAGGATTCTATTACCACGGCCATTCAAGTGCTGAACCATACCTATCTAATACATCATCGTTCTCGGGAATATCAGATGGCTTCATGACGCGTAGGCTCATACCTCAAACCACTTCCACTGGCGCACCACTCCAAGTCGGAGCTCCTGGGCAACTTTTGATACCCTTTGACTATGCAGGCGGCCACTCCAGACAAGGTGTCTCAATGCGTGATATCTGCGGAGGAACAAGCACTATCGACAGGTGGTTGGCCGGCGCCAAGGACCCAGTGCTTGCGAAGTTAGGTCTGAGCAGGATTAGTTTCCAAATTCGCGTAATGGTTTCTTCTTATTCCCTACCTGATTTTCAAACTCACATTGACGACAGTGGCCTGGACTGGAGGCCATAGAACCTTGGAACCGCTCGGTAGATGTCTACTTTCCTACTAGTACCGGACACATCACCCGTGCCCAGCTAGCGGTTTCCATAGCACGTCAGATTGCTACTTTCATCGATGTATGCACCTTTTCAGATCCATTGGATCTCTGCTGATTTTGCAATACTTTCTGCAGAGAGCTCAGTTTCACCAGCACTGTACAAATTTTCCGCTTGGTCGCAAAGGAATCAAGATTGAGAACCTAGTCCTGATTGCTCTGGTTAACGTCAGTGGCCACGTTTGGCAAGCAGTAATCGCCTTTGATCAAGCCTGAATTCCCCCCATTGCTATCTCGATTTCATCTTCTACACTTATCTTTGCATTTTCTCCTCACAGCATTCATATCTTTATTCCGCATAATCTTACACTGGGATCTCTTACATTCATTCTGGGACTATCTGCATCTCTCGTCAATCATGCTGTATCTTATAGAATCACTTATATTCATTCGTTGGGATTAGATGTTGATCTTCGCTTTTGTTGTACCATCACTAGTTCTTGTATACCTCTATAATCATATTGGACTTCGTCTCTCGGTCGTTGTCATTTCCGAAATTTAACCCTCAATATTCGCCCGTTGCTCCATCTTCCCTTTGTCGCGCATATAATGATGCCCTCCTCATTAGACCTCGACTTTAATACAAAGTTACTGGCTAATTCAATTTATTTCCGTTGATTCATCGACTGTTCACCCTGATGCCCCTCTGTTTCCCTTCCTCCCTTTCCATCGTGGGCATAACTCAATAGGCAGAGCAGCAAAACCAAACCTAGAGCTCCTACTCGTTACAATTTGATAGCTTTTGCGAGCGGTGTAATACTATCTATCTATCCTTTGAATTGGGTTCTGCAGCTCTCGCGGTCAATTCGCGGTATCCCATCTAGGGACAATGAACACAACGTGATGACTTGACTCCCGACATGCGCTTATTGGGTGAAACCTGTTTCAAACGTGTTCGAATAATCCTGGACTGATAAAGTAAGTATACGTTTTGAAAAATGAGACGAGGAATTTTCCATTATACGAGGAGGGAAGTATTACTAGCTTTGCTTGGACTCGGACATTGTTCGCGAGGTTGACAAAAGGAAAGTTCAATGTATTCATGACCAACGACAATCAGCAGAATAGAGTGTACATGCACATCATTTATCAACGTCGAACCTGGCCCGAAACTATCCCACTGGCTATCAAACGCCCAACTCAGACTCCAAGGTTAATGGGGTCGCACCCAAGGTTGATGGAAGTGGGTCCGCTGCCCTGTTGTCGACCCATTACGAGGCCGAATGAAATGAGGATGAGTTCTTTAGACTCGGTTTCTATGTGTGGCTATGTTCAAAGCCTCCCAACTTTTCCCATCCGTCCTTTTCCGCCACTTGCCAAGCTCCTTTTCACCTGTTACTGTGCTTTTCACTCACTGACCTTTTCTCTTCTTTCATCCTCCTGGGCCACCAGTTTTTCAAGCTCACACTCAAGCTCACAGTCAAGCTCACTCAAGCTCACACTCAAGCTCACACTCAAGCTCACATTCAAGCTCACTCAAGCTCACACTCAAGCTCACATTCAAGCCTTTGTGCTGGCTGTGGGCAGGCTTTTGGGTGCATTTTGGTGGGATGGGACACTTCCTTTTTTGGAAAGAGGCCTCAAATACTCGAAAATTCAGATTTTTATTACTAGTGCTGTTGGGGTTGGGCAGGGTTTTCCCGCAGGCCAAAATTTGATGGGAGGGTGGGTACAGTCAATAGGGCCTCAAATCCCTATTTGGAATGGAAATAGTGGCTGTGGCTGACCCAGAAAACACAAAATACATTCCCAGAGCCAGCAATGAAAAATCATCTGAATGGGTAAGGTGTATTTTCATATGCTGAATCCAAATATTTAATTATATTTGTAGTATCTGTAGTGGTTAGGGAGATATGGCCAAAATACTGTCTAAATATAACAAAAGAGCAGGATGGGTACTAGTCATTGTGTCAAATCAGGTCTGATAATCATGTGGGTTGGTAGGGTATTGCATTAAAACTCCCTAGACTTAGGAATATAGTTTTTTCTGGCATATTATGAAATCTTGAGGAGCTATGTGCAAAATACTGTCTCAAAATGGCAAAACTTGGGATAGCCATGGACACTGCAAGCTATAGCATCCAGTAGTGATGTGGATATGCCTACTATGGTATTTTGGGTCAATGAATCTGAATATCCCCTTAGATAGTCCTTATCTCTGGTAATTCTGACATTATTTGTTACTAACCCCTAAACATAGGTGTTTATGGCATAAGTAAGTGAATGTAGTGTAAGTGCAAGTATATGAACTGATGTAAGGGATGCCTACTCCTTCAAGCCATAATTAACTCTCAGGTTGATGCAAAGCTACACTCAAGCTCACACCCAAGCTCACACTCAAGCTCATACCCAAGCTCACTCAAGCTCACACTCAAGCTCACACTCAAGCTCACACCCAAGCTCACCCAAGGTCACTCAAGCTCACACTCAAGCTCACACTCAAGCTCACACTCAAGCTCACACTCAAGCTCACTCAAGCTCACACTCAAGCGCACACCCAAGCTCTCACTCAAGCTCACTCAAACTCACGCTCACCCAAGAACTCAATAGTGGATAAGTGTTGTTTATACACCATTTAATGCAAGTATCTTGTTATGAAATGAAGTGTAATGAAGTTGGGTAAGCTGGGATAAGCACAGCCACACCCAAAATGGGAGTCAAGCAAGTCATTTACTGCAAGTATCTTGTTATGAAATGAAGTGTAGTGAAGTTGGGGGATAAGCACAGCCACACCCAAAATGGAAGTCAAGCAAGCCATTTAATGCAAGTATCTTGTTATAAAATGAAGTGTAGTGAAGTTGGTGGGATAAGCACAGCCACACCTAAAATGGAAGTCAGGCAAGCCATTTATGCAAATATTTGTTATGAAATGAAGTGTAGTAAAGTTGTGTAGGGATAAGCACAGCCACATCCGAAATGGAAGTTAAGTGAGCCATTTAATGCAAGTGTAGTAAAGTTGGGTAGGATAAGCACAGCCACACCCAAAATGGAAGTCAAGCTCACATTCAAGCTCACTCAAGCTCACACTCAAGCTCACTCAAGCTCACTCAAGCTCACACTCAAGCTCACTGTGGCTTGAGTGGCTTGACTGTGAGCTTGAAAAACCAGGTGCCCTCATCCTCCTCACAAGTTAAAAAAGTTACATTTTATTTGTGGTATTTTTATTTCTTGTATTCTTAACATTTCCTTCCGGCCGTGTACTTGTCACACCTGGGCGCTGGCCCACACCTCTTTCATATGAATGTGGGTAGAAGAAAGAATAGAATAGGAAAAAGCGATAAGCAACGAGCATGATGAATGATATGACGACGAAAAGAAAGAACACCCAAAAGCAACTCAAAAGATAACGAAAGAAGAAACTTAATGACTCGATATATACAAAGTGATTCCCCAACAAGCAGGCTGCACCGCACAACTCGTTCCTCCGACACCGAGGGCGTTGATAGGAGTGCATCCGAGTCTGATGAGGGCTGTGATAGCACCCAAATTGAGGCCGAGGAGAGAAGTGATGGTGGCAACTTGATGAGAGGTGGCCTGGCGTGAAAATGGTCAGTAGGAAGTACAGTACTGACAAGACCAGAAAGAAAAGTCGACAAAGATACTTATGGATTGAACAGAGTTGCAGCATTGCAATGTACAGGCATTGCATTGACCAGTGTGGGGGGGCTAGATATAGGCAAGGGGCCACCAGTTTTTCAAGCTCACAGTCAAGCCACCTATTAGACTTAGGTTATCTTAGCGAATAGTCTTAGCGAGAGTCACAAAGTGGGGGGTAAGAGCGTGCGAACGTATCTCGCTTGACTCTCAAGTATATATCATTAATCAGAGTAGTATAATAATATAAATAGTCTAAGTATATCCGTATGATCATTTGACCGTATGTCCGCAGTACCTGATTGATGCCATATGCATAGTAGCTTAGTAACTTGATCATTATTACTTAATTCCAACACTCCCCTTCAAGCGGATATCCCTAGTAATCGGGAGAAACGCTTGATCTTATCAGCGGAGAGAGCTTTCGTAAGTATATCCGCAAGTTGATCATTAGTTGACACATGTTTAACTCGTATGTATCGTTGATGTATCCGATCAGTAAGAAAGTTTTTACGGATATTGAAATGCTTAGTTCTCTGAGTATGTTGTTCTTCAGGAGCACGTATAATTGCCAAAGTAGATGCACTATCTGAGTTGATAAGTACTGGCTCCTGTTCGGTATTTAGAATTTCTTCTATAAAACCTTTCAAATAAATAGCTTCTTGTGAGGCATGTGCGAGTGCGCAAAGTTCAGCCTCAGTAACTGATAAAGTTACCAGTGTGCCTCGCTTACTTGACCAAGAAATAAGCGATTCAGCAAATTTGAATGCATAGCCCATGATTGGTTTATTGCCATACGTGGACATACCATCAGAGTCGGCAAATCCATAAGTAGAAGTAATAGTAGGGCTCCCTAGGTTGAGCCAGTAATCGCAAGTTCCTTTTAGATAAAGATAGCATTGTTTAGCTGCAGCGTAATGCTCTTCACCTGGATCATTAAGGTATCTTGCTAGTTGACCAGTACAATATGCAATGTCTGGCCTAGTACAGTCAGCGACATATCGTAAACCACCGACTAGTGACATATAGTGTTTAATAGCAGCGGCGTCCCGTTGCGGTTCGCTCCCAGGTCTAGGGCTAAGATTTTGCCCGGGTAGCATAGGTGTACGGCGTGTATGTAATTGGTCAAAATTGTATCGTTTGAGAATATTCTCAATGTAATGTTTCTGACGGAGTTTAATAGTATGATTATTCCTATCTCGTTGAATTTCCATACCGAGAATCCAGTGGATTTCTCCACCGTCAGTGACTTGGACGTGTCCACTAAGTGCAGTAACAAAAGCTTGTGCAGTAGCTTTGTTGATAGTACATAAAGTAATGTCATCGACGTGACAAGATAGTATTAAAATGAGTTTATTCTCATGATATCGGTAAAATACCGCATTATCGTAAGTAGACTTCTTAAGTCCTAGTAACTTTATGAGAATATTGCATAATTTTTCATACCATCAACGACCAGCTTGTTTCAACCCATATAGAGTCTTTCTGAGTTTAAGTATGTAGCCTTCAGGTAAGTTAGGTAGTAAATTACCTGGAGGTGGACGAAGGTATAATGTTTCCTCGTCAGTAACGTTTCCGTAAAGATAGGCAGATTTAATATCAATCTGAGTAGTTTCATAGTCTAATGAAGCTGCAAGAGCAAGTATAAAACGTGTACTGCTCATGCGTGCTACAGGGGCAAAGATATCATTTGCGTAGTAATCAATGCCTTCTTGTTGACTAAAGCCTTGTGCTACTAGTCTAGATTTCAATTTGGTCTGTTTGCCAAGTTCGTACTTAGTTTTGTAGACAAATCTGGAACCAATGATATTCGCATCAGCAGGAGGTTTGACGTATTCCCAGGTTCCTAGACTTTCTAGAGATTCTATCTCAGCTTTCATGGAATCAAACCATGCGTCACGTTGTGGATGATTGAGTACATCCTTGAATGAAATTGGATCGCCAACGTTATCAGCGTAGTAAACATTGAATTCTGTTAATAAGAAAGCAATGTTTTGTTCAACTTCATCGTAGAGTAAACCTCTGGCTTCTCGAATCCTTTTTGATCGTCTTGGGCCATCAGGTTGTTTAGTTTCGTCTTCGTCAACATCCATTGGTTCAGGTTCGTGTTCCTGAGAAGTTGGAGTTTCAGTTGTATTTTCTTCTGTAGTTTCTAATGGTTCTTGATTTTTGTTTTGTAACTCCCCTTCAACTTGCGATTTGGACGTTAAGAATTGCAAGTTGCGTTCTACATTCACTTTAGTACCAAAGTAGACATAATGGCCTTTTGAACGATCGTCAAAGCCTAACCAAACTCCACGTTTTCCTTTAGGAGTTAGTTTACTAGTTCTTGCTTCGTCATATACAATGCAAGGTGTACCAAAGCTATGTAGATTGTCTAAGTTTGCGTTAACACCATAACGTTTAAAATAGGGAGTTTGCATTTTTAATGCAGTTTTCGGAGATCTATTAAGTATGTACATAGTATAAAGTCCTGCATGCCACCATAAACGATTAGGTAGTTTTCCAGTATGCAGATTAACACGAATACCATTCATGATATGTTGATGTATGTTTTCAGCAACTCCGTTTTGCTGAGGCGTGTCATGAACTGTATAACGTGCAATTGTACCTTGTGCTTTCAAGTAGTTTTTGAATGCACCTGAAGTAAATACGGCATCGTTGTCTGATTGTAGAATTTTAACTTTGATACCATATTGCGTAAATAGTTCAGTAGTAAATGTAACCCATTGGGTATAAGCTTCGTCTTTTGTTTTAAGTGGAGATAATATTAACCAACGCGTACAGTCGTCGACGATGGTTAACCAGTATTTGTAGCCTTCGATAGAGGCAGTTCGTAATGGACCAAATATATCAATATGAAAATGGTCTCCGAAGTTTTCTGCTAATTCTGAAGTACGTTGTTTCGGAACAGAAAGTCTGTGTATATTATTGATGATGCAGTCTTCGCATTGAGTTTCTGTCCAATCATCAATAATGATTGTAATAATAGATTTATCTGTTTTTAGTAATGTTTTTAGATTTGTATAACTCATATGACCAATCTGTTTGTGAAGTTCGTATAAACTTAAAGTAGCAACGTTATCACTCAATTTTTTAGTTGTGATGAAGTAAAGTTTGGCGCTCTCGTGTATAACGCCAATGAAATTGTCCTTATCATTCCGTATTATACATAAATGATCATGAAAAGTAAAAGTATAGTCCGCTTTTTGTGAAATACTGATTAAAGTAAACGGAAGTTTTGAGTTATAGTATACATTTTTAAGAGTGATCAATGAAGACTCACTATTGTCCTTCCTCACTTCTACCCGCATATCGCCTGCTAATCGAAGATCTAGATGCTCTGAATTGGCAACAGTTAAAGTTATGGCAGGTGTAGTATGAACGTTAAAAAGTAAGTTAAGATACGGTGTACAGTGTATAGTAGCACCAGAATCAATGATATGCGTATGATCTTGGTCAGAGATCGCGGTAAAAGCAGGTAGGGAAATATGATGACTCACCGGAGTCTCTGAGTCTTTCATCTCAACGTCGCTCGAAGAAATCGACTGTACCCAGTCTGATTGCGAAGTTGACGTAGTCGCAATTTGAGAAGAAGACGCAGGCATGGAGATGGCAACTGATGCATTCTCCTTGGTCTTGCCTTTGTTGGATTGTTTAGTAATCCCTTTCTTCTTCATAGCTTCTTTGGACTTTTCAGTCCAAGGTTCTGGGCACGTCTGGGTCGTATGACCCATCTTGTTGCAGTTGAAGCACTTCCGATCCTTTTTGACATCAGAAGGCTTCTGGAACGGCGCTGCGGCGTTAGCGCGTTCCCCTTTTGACTTGTCCGATCGTTGAGCACCGCCTTGACTAGTGCTACCGGACTTCTTGTCGGACTTCTTCGAAGGATACGTTCGAGCATTGCTCAAACGATAGTTAGTGAATTCCTTCTTTAGTCGCGCAATGAGGTCAACGGCTCTGTATACAGGTTTCTCCCCTTCAGCTGCAGTAGTGGCATCCCATGTAGCTGCAGCTGCATCCACAGTTGCTTCGTAAGAACTGCGAACAAAGTGATAGTGTGGAGGAATAATCCCCACTAGAGCTGAGTAAAAGACTTGATCTGAGACATCTATGTCTCTCTTCTTGATAGAAGCCCACAGATCCTGAGCTTCATCGAGGAGCTTATCAAACTCCCAGACTGGTTTACGTAAGTTGAAGAGTTTCCACAGCTCGTTAGACTCTTGAACTGTGGATGAAGGGTCGAAACGTTGTTTGAGCTTCTCGATAAGCTCTATCGCATCCGACTCTTCGATGTAGTGAATCATGATTTTATCATCAATCTTGCCTGTAATAGCGTTAAAACAGGCTAGTTTGACAGTATTACCAGGATGTAACCCGGAACTTTTAAAGTGTTGGTGACGAATCACCCGTATAGCGTTATTAACGCGGAAGTACCACATCTTCCAATTCTCACTGCCAGTAAGAACTGTCAGGGAATCAAAAGCTTTGTTGATGTCGCTGAGCGGCATCACGTAGTTGGGGTTTGTGTTTTCGGGCATAGATAATGCGACCGACGAAGTAGAGGTAGATGGAGGAGATGATGGTGGAGTAGGGGCAGTATCCCGGACATCAGTCCTAGTATTTTCACCAGCATCAGACATAATGGGATCAAGTGGGAATGGAAGAGGGTTTTGGAAGAGAGGATCAAGTGGTTGTGCTTGTGAAGTAGATGATACGGGCGGAGTAGGAGTTTGGGTACCAGAGGGGTGTGCACTAGAGTGGCGACTGGTAGTAGGAAGTGGGATATCTGGGGCTGATCCTTGAGATCGAGTTTGTCGACTAGTCATATACTAGTCCAAGAACAGAGTACGAGTAGAGAGTAAAGCAGAGTAGAACAAGTGTTTATCGGAGTTATAGCAAGCTAGGCGGGGCCCATAACCTATTAGACTTAGGTTATCTTAGCAAATAGTCTTAGCGAGAGTCACAAAGTGGGGGGTAAGAGCGTGCGAATGTATCTCGCTTGACTCTCAAGTATATATCATTAATCAGAGTAGTATAATAATATAAATAGTCTAAGTATATCTGTATGATCATTTGACCGTATGTCCGCAGTACCTGATTGATGCCGTATGCATAGTAGCTTAGTAACTTGATCATTATTACTTAATTCCAACACCACCCTGGCTTGAGTGAGCTTGAAGTGAGCTTGACTTTCTTTTTTGAGTGTGGCTTCAACTTCACTACACTTAATTTGACAACAAGTTACTTACATTGAAGGGTTCATTCAATGATGAGATGTATATTATGTATACCACATTCTTCATTACACCTTGGTTTAGCATCTGCTGAGTCAACACCTCAGGCAACCCCCCCTGGGGGACCTATTAGGTGGGTTACTACCATGTCATCCTCTCACCTTGTAGGTCTCAAAAACCTGGTAGCCTACCATTCCTGCCATTTATATGGTAGCTACCCTGCTCATGCATACCAGATAGGCAGCTACCTGGTAGTATGTAGTAGCTACCAGACTTGTTTCTGGTCATCCCGGTAGCTACCTGGGAGTATAAGGGTAGCTCCCTAGCATGTTGTGGTAGATACCCTTGAGTATCAAGCTGCTGACTAAGGGCCAGCCTCTTGCCAAAAAAGTGCAGATCTTTCTGTGGATCTTTGCTTCCTTTTATGGAAAAAAGTGGACTTTTGTACTCATTGCCTCTGGCAGTGAGCGGGGCCTTAGGGGCAGATTTTTCCCATGACTCTGAATTTGATGGGAGGGTGCAGGCAAGCTGTAGACCCAGATCCTGCAAATGGAATAGGGGTAGGAGCTGTGGCTGGCTCAGAAAATGCAAAATAAATTCTCAGAGCTGGCAATGAAAAGTAGTGTGGGTATATAAGAGGGTGTATTTGGGTCACTGAATCCAGATATGCAATTGGATTTGCAATATATGCAGTGGTTATAGAGATATGGCCAAAATACTGTCCAAAATATAGCAGAAGAGCAGGATGGATACTGGCCATTGCATGCAATCAGCTGTGATCATCATGTAAATTAGTAGAACACTGCATTTAGACTCCCTAAATGTAGGAGAATAACATTTATTTTATTATATAATCAAAGCCTGAAGAGATATCCTCAATTTACACTCAAAAAAGTCAAAAACTTGGGATGGCCATGAACACTGCATGTTATAGCATTCAATATAATTATGGATATGTGTACTAGGGTATTTTGGGTCTCTTAATCCGAATATATACTTAGATAAGCTCTATATTTTGTGGTTCTGGTGATATTGAATACTTACCCCTAAACATAGGTGCCTGTGGCACCTACAAATATGCCCTCTATAAATTTGTTTGAGTGGGTGTAAAAATGTTAATTAATGCTCCCAACCAGAATATAAAGTCAGATTGTCCATATCTTCAACATACAAGACTCTATTTCCAATTTATTCTCCAAGAATTCCCAAAAAAGCGAAAAAGTGAGATGGCCATGGACAGGGAATGGTATGGCATCCAATATGACTATGGATATGTCTATTAGGGTAGTCTGAGCCCCAAGGTAGCTACCAGTGAATTCAAAAAATCTACTACCAGGATATTACCAGGTAGCTACCATATAAATGGCAGGAATGGTAGGCTACCAGGTTTTTGAGACCTACAAGGTGAGAGGATGACATGGTAGTAACCCACCTAATAGGTCCCCCAGGGGGGGTTGCCTGAGGTGGGTTACTCCTGTTCTCTCCTATTTTGTTCCATTTTCACCTGTTTGTATTTCATTTTTGTCAGCAATCAGCGTCCTAGACTCGTATTGTCTGTTTTGCTTAATTCTCTTTTCCCCTTGGTTTTGTTTTCTACTTCAAGGGCAATCATGTTCTGTTTTCAGTTATCGGTTCTCTTTCTTACTGCATTGACCCTTACGCGGAGTGCTGGCCCACACCCCTTATCCAAAGATTACAAGGCCGAATGAAATGAGGATGAGTTGTTTACACTCCCTTTCTGCTTGTGGCTATGTTCTTACATTCCCGACTTCTTCCCTCCAATTTTTCCCGAGGTTGATCATTGATCATTGATCAGTCATTTTCGCCCCTTGGGTTGGCAATCCGATCTGCGTTTCTGAGCAATACAGCTGGGTTTGACATGTCCTCCTGGGCATTTCTTCCTTGTTCCTCTCATGATGTTGACTAGAACTTCTCTGCTTTGTTGCTCTGTTGCCACTATTCTCACCTATCAACTCCGGATATTGATTACAGGTCAATTCTACCTATTGACTAGGGCGCAACGTCATTTATCTATCGCCATTTCTTGTCTCTCCACTACAGCCCAATGTCGTTTGTTTTTTTGCTGCCCAACCTCTCAACATCGTCCACATTACGGACTTGAGGCCTTGTACTCACCACGCGGAGTGCTGGCCCACACCCCTTATACAAAGATTACAAGGCCGAATGAAATGAGGATGAGTTGTTTACACTGCGTTTCTGCAGGTGGCTATGTCAATTACGTCCCGACTTCTCCCGACCGTCTCTTTCCGCAGCCCCTCTTTTGTCCAGCTCTTTTGTTCCTTTCAATCTCCTTTATCCCTCTCTCATACCACTATGAAGCTCTTTCACACATATTTTCTGTTTACTGCTCCATTTTTACTTTGGCTATGTGTAAACTTGGCCTTCATTACTTCAACTCCAACCCTGCCATTACAGTCAGTCCGAGTGTTCACAAGCACAGCCAGGTGGACTGCACAGATTTTGCTCACCTTAAGTTTCCTCTTCCATTCTGGCTCTAGTCTCGATTTTACAGTGTTTCTCTACAAACAGTCAATGTTCCTCAACATTTACAACACGTCTCACTGCACACTAGGCGTCAATGACTTCAATTGCCACCTTGCTAATCCAGTTGCAACTGATGTAAACCCATGCTTGTCCAATTCTGGAGATTTTGTCTGTGATGCTTACTGCTTGGGCTTCTTTGTGTCTATCCTTGGGTATATGGCACCCATCTATAATGAATCAAAGCTTCTCAATGTTTCTTATGCTCCTCCATGTAAACTAGGTCTTGAACACAACCTTGCTGTTTTGGTTATGTCTCAGGAGAACTCATTCCAATCAGCTTGTGGAAATCTTGTTCGCATCAGAAGTTCTTTTTCTTATGCTTCTATTCTTGGTTCCCATCATGGTGCGCCGTTTCATCATCTCGGCTCAATGTCGCTCTATGATTGTGGCTCAGTGCCGCTTGATGATCATGGCTCAATGTTGTTTTACTATGCCCATGACTCAATGTCGCTTTATCATTACAACTTAACGTCATATGATGATCAGCTCTCAATGTCCTCAAATGATTACCGATCTAAGCTGTACATTGGTTCTATCTTAATGTTGTATATCAGATATCATATCAGGGTTGTTCTTTTAGTTACTCAGATGCTTTTTTATCATCATGATCCATCTTATGCTGGCATGCTCACTCATTCCCTGTTCCCATGCACATATCGCTCAGCCTTTCATGGGGTATTATGTGTCAGGAGAAGAGACACTGGCTTTGAATTTGAAGTTTGTAATCCTATTATCAGATCCAGTGAAGAAGGGGATGTAACTAATTGCTGCCCCTTCTAACGTGAGAAAAGATATAGGCGGATTCGCGACAACCCCGAGAGGCTGCCCATACAATAAATGACATTAGGATGAAAGGAAAGGGCTACTATGACATTTCAGTAGATTAAGTACTACAAAGGCCGTAGTAGGGTAACAGTAAAAACCTGCAGGGGAAAACCACTTTGGGAGAAAGCCCCTCACCAGGAAAAGTTTGCCACTACTCGGGAGAGAATGTGAACTGAGGGTGGGAATGGGAGGGTGAGCAAAAAATTTCTCGAGTGAACGGCAAGTGAACGAGAGAAATAAACTAAGGGGAAAAAACAGAAAGGGAAAGTATATATAAGGTGAATGATGGAAATATGAAAAAAGATGAAGCATGTGGGGAAGGGTGTAAGAGGAATGTTTGAGGAGGATGTTTGGAAGGATGTAGGAGACTAGCAATTTCACCGAATTGTGATCGGATCACAAACCGCTAGTAAGGAGGGTCCAATCTCGATGAGATGTACGAACCAAGATGGAGGATAGGAAAGGATAAGAAGTGGAGGAAGTGAGAATGCGAGACTCTGTGAAGCACTCGCAATTAGACTATATTAAAGTAAACATTAACCACGAATAATGGCTATGGGAGGACTTTCGTATGCAGAAGTATATGTACTGGTTAAACTTGATATTTGTATTGGAGTTTTTTAGTACCAAGAAGTTTAATAAAATAATGTGTACATTAAAACTGGGTCTACGATGGCCTCGTATTCGCCACGCTTCAGCGTTGGCCCACACCCACTTCATATCTACTGTTCAAATTATATGAAGGGAGATGAGGGAGGGACAAAGTTACAGAGTGATTTCTCGAAAATCTATCACTTCTGGGGTATGAGTAGTATGAATGAATCCTATATGAGCTTCGCTCAGTCAGGGCCTGCAGCCCCGATGTCTGGTTAGGGATTCGTATGGACATTGCTTAGTAATGATTATGTAAATATTGTTTCTTCCCAGGCCCGTCCTATCTTAACACTTAGCATAGCGCAGCGCAGGAGGGCCACTGAACCCGATACTGATGTGGTTCTACAAAGACAGAAAACACAACAAACAGACGCTGAAAACAAGAAACGGGAGCTCCGAAGTCAAACAAAGTGATAACTGGTAAGACCCATCAATATGAAAGGGATGTGGGCCAACACTGCGCGTGGCAAGTACAAGGCCACAGGTTTTCTCTTTACTGGAGTGGGAAGAAGCCAGATGAGGTGCAGAGGCCCAAAACTGGATGATAAGCAAATATGCGAACTATTGAGGAAAAGAGAGGAAAAAAGAAAAGAAAGCAAGCGACAAAGAAGAAGACAAGAGAGAGAGAGAGAAGAGAGGGAAAAAGAAAAGAAAGCAAGTGATGAAGGAGAAGACGAGAGAGAGAAAGAAGAGAGGGAAAAAGAAAAGAAAGCAAGTGATGAAGAAGAAGACGAGAGAGAGAGAGAAAGATAACGAAAAATGAAAGAGAGCAAAAGCAGTGTTCTACTTAAGGTCTTAAGCCTTAAGCACTTCAAGGGCTTAATACGCTTAAATTTAAGGGTTATGATTTCGAGAGGAGAATTTTAAGGCCTAAGGGCGGGATTTAAGGCTTAAGCTCGGCTAAGTAAATTCCATGAGAAATATAATTTTTATTCGCGCTCGGAGTCACTGGGGCCAACGACGGGTCCATTCAAATAATTTCTGTCATCAAAGGATGATTTCGAGGGAACCATGGTACGCTCTTTATTTTTGACTAACTATTTAAATTCTAATGAAACGAAGGGTCGAGATCCTATTGCCACATGGAAAGCATTGAGTGGCTCTGCGAAGATTCGTGTATTGGCACTGTTTGCTGTCAAGTAATTCAAGATTGTTGTGAATCAGGTGGGGTGTGAATGTCTGCTCTCAAGCACCAAGTTCATCCAATCCTCCTGGCGGAATCGTTTGGGTCTGAAAAGGGTACAAAAGCTGCATACAGTGAGTGTTCTAATTTATGTCCTTGCTTGTATCTTACTCATCCATTCCCTTATTGTTTCATCCCTCCCTGTTGCACACTCAGAAATGCATGCACATGCATAGCGCAAGTGTACATGTCCTGTTACTAAAATCATGAAAGATGATTCTGTACATAAGTACATAAATGAAGTAAAACAGGAGGCCCTTGCAGCAGGGTACATGTTGAGTGGAATGAATGAAGATGGGAGTTGGAGAGAACAACTTAGACGAAACAGCATTTGATCCAGGAATGTGGTGACATGGCATTTTGACATGATCACATGATTATGTCCTGAGTGGAGTTTCAATGTTTTGTTGATCAATGGCTGCAGCTGTTGCAGACTTGACACTGTTTCTTTCCTCCCTCCCACTATTATCCTCTTCTGTCATTCTTTGACCGGTTTTTCTTCTCATACTCTATGGGCTGTTCTAGTCTGAGACCTTTCTTCTAGGGAAACCTGTCTTCTCAGCCTTTGTCACTTTAGCAGTGTGTCTCATCAGTCAATCTACAACATGAGTGTCATTTGTGTTATATGTTCTATGATGATTTATTCTTCTTTCACTCCCAATCAACCTTGCTGAACGCAACCGAGCGTATCTTTGACAATGGTGAAAGCGTACACGTATTAGCGTATTCTACCCAGGTCTGTTACCTTGCATGTTGATTGATGCCTGGTCTGAAGTTGTGTGGGCCGGACTAGACTAGATGATGAGTGCGTCCTATACAAAAAAATCACATAGTCAGCTGAAGTAATTCGCATGACAGCGAGGATGATAGGTAGGAGTACAGAGCAGGGTGTAGAGACATCAATGAAAGACAGGGTAAAGTCGGAGGGATGTCCGGAGTCCATGATAAGGTCGACAAACGTGAAGGTGTCAACTCAGTAAGAACGAAGGTAAAAAAGAACCCAGTGTAGCTCCAAGGGCAAAGGTTCCGAAGGTCATCTGTTCCCCCTCCCTCTCCCCACTCGTTGCTACGCCCACTTCTTTCTGAGACACACCCAACCCTCAACACTGAACCCAAACAGCCAGTACGTCACCATTCTAAAGTCTTAAACTGACTCCGAGTCGTGTATTCGTTGACCTTCCAGAATAGCAGTTGCCAGTGTGCCAACAAGGTCTATAGAGCAGATTGAGTAGAAGGTAGAGGTCATCAGCAACACAGAGTGATAAAGTAGGATAGAAGAATGGGAGGAGTGGGAGGAGTGAGATAGACCTGGATACATGATGAAGAAAGCAGGAAAACAGAAGGAGGGAGAGGAAAAGATCTATAGAAAAGTCTAGGAGACTGCAGGCAAGGTCAAAGGGAAGAAGAAAAGAAGAAGCAAAATGCGAGGATTGAAAAGACTCACTTCAATGACAAAACGCCGGACTTCCCTTTACATCCACACACATCTCTCTCTCTCATCCCTCAATGTCAACGTTCCACATCCCATTCAGTCTACTCCATCCCCACCACTGTGCCTTGACGAATGATCAAAATCAGTCTTCAGAGTTGGAATCAGACCCGGCATAGAAGCTGGGATATGGGATGGGATTTTCTGAAGTGTCGCTGATGCAAAGACGCAGAGATAGCAGAATCAGAGTCTGTTGGAAGAGAGTCCATAGTTGCAGGTCGCCAGTCGTTGTGGTCATTGTCAAGAAAGCTGCATTCCATCGTCATCCAAACTCAAACTGTTGCATCCAGCACAGTTCTTGGCCTACAGTGCTGATTTTTCGTAAACTAGTCCTTTGAGATTCTTCAAACCACTATCTCAAATTTTAAGACCGTTGCTTGGGTATTGTCATCGGCGCTGTCTGCAACGATGAGCTCGACTCTTGTGTCATTTCCGCATGTGCACAGCCACACGGTTTATTCCTGTGTCCCTCAAGGGGGGTCCAGGATTTTGTAGGGTCATATAGGGTCGGAAAAAAATTTAAGGCCTCGGACACTGGACTAACTAACTGTTACATAAGCTTATATACCAAATATGGTAATGATAAGCCGATTAGATCCGAGTTTTATCTCCAGAGGGCTCCATAAATGTCTCCAGGTCTACTGCAGCTTCATAAGACTCTCTCAAAAGTGATTGCATTTATGGTTGACAATAGTTCAAAATATTGTTTGTTAGAGAACAAATGGTGATTCATACCTAGGATTACCTTATAACCCAGTCAGAACCCCTTCCAGACCCTAGAATAGGGGGAGTTCCAAAAAAATTTTAACAGCCTGGCAGCTGGACTAACTAACCACCCCTACATGGAAATGCTATCACATGGAGCCCCCTTGGTGTCCCTCCGCCTCCTCGTCACTGAGGATAGTACCTGGGTAGTAATTTGGTGGAACGGACTCGCCATTTCTGATGGTCCTCTTCTGTTGTCAGTCATAATTGACTGTATTACTTATTTTGACCCAGAAACAGAAGATCTACGTCACTGTACGTCTATGTATGCCAGAAGTCTGGGCTTTGACCATGACGACACGAACAGTGACACGCGGCCTCTTTCCCTGACCTCCTTTTGTTCCACCCCCCTCGCTCTATCCATTTCCTTCTGCCCCTCCCCACCAAATCTCCAGTCCGTTTCAAAAACGAGAATTAAAACGACACTCACAGCAAAATCCGGCAAACGACACCTCACCATCATACTCCTACTCACACCTCCATTCTAATTGCTTTCCATCGTTCTGCATCCCTCCCCTTCGCAACTTTTTCTATTTGTCCTGACTGACTGAGTTGCTATGTCATTGTTTTGCGGCATAATAATGATCCTGACTGACTTGGATTGGGTCTGGTGTATCACGAGAAAGTGGAGGGGGAGGGATAAGGGGATTGGGGAACGAGGAGTAGGGGGGGAGGGTTAGTATATGCACATGAAAGGCCCTAAAGAAGAAATATATGAGAGAAAAAGGAGAGGAAGCAAACGGGAAAAAGACGTTAGGCTGTCATGAAAAAGGCATTACAAACGCCAACTGAAAACCTCGCCAGAAGCCAAAACGTAAAAAAGGCACTCACCAATCAACCTCTTCCTCCTCTCACTCCTCTCGCATCGATTATATTCCCCAATACCCTTCCTTGCAACGTATTTCCCAACCATTCCCAACCAATTTTCCAGGTTGGCTGGTTAGTCCACGCGGATTTGAATTTGGTTTGAAGATATTGAGTCATGGATTGAGGATTGGGTGTACGATAAGCCATGAGAGAGCAGGGAACAGGCAAAGGTGTGGATTCACGGGGAAGGAAGTATGAGTTTTTCTGCGTGAAAAGGGAGATTAGTGTTGGGATAGAGGATAAGACGAATAGAAGAGATGGGGCAGTGGAGAGAACAGTGGGTAAAGGAACAGCGGACGAAATTAAGCAGGAATCTGGAAGGATCGGGAGAGACGGGGAAACAATGTAGTAGGCGTAGTGCTAGGAAACAAGTGTTGCGAGAAGATATATGAATGTGAGAATGAACAAGAACGACAATGGAAAAGAAAAGATAGAAAGCAGGTACCCAAGGCAGCTCAATCAACTGCTTTGAAAACAACCGTCTCAGCCCAATTTCAACGCTTCTAGACCTTAGTTATCAGGTGAAGGGGCATACAGGAAGACACTACGCTAACGGCATTAGCACAGTTTCTCGTTAAAGAAAAGACGAGGAGTAGGAAACAACTGAGAAGGGGGAAAACTGATGCAGAAGAGGTAAGTCAACACACCTACTCTGCACATTGCATACTCTTCAATGTAAAACTGAACACGTTCATTACTGGGTTCTCAACGTATCACGAGGCTTTCGGAATGTATCCTGGTATGGGGGTTTCTGGTTTTGATATGTTGCGCGTAGGCAGATAGAAGATTGACGTTGGTCGATGTAGCTGAAGAGACACTAGTTACTGGTGGGGATCCTTGTAGACCTGCGACTTGCTGTTCCACTTGTATTCGTGTTGTTAGGTGAAATGAGCGAATAAGTGAAGACGTCGACAAACCCAAGTTTGAGGGAAGGATGACTGGGAGTTCGTGAGTCTTGGGGGAAAGTCATCGTCGTCATGGAAGGAAGGAAAGGTTCGACGTGGCTGTGTAGAGGCGGGTCGAGATTCGGACCGGGAAACCGAAAGGGTATGCACCACGTCATTCTTCTTGAGCACGATGACAACAACGAGGGACCTACAACTATGGACTGGATACATTCTACCAGACGGAAACTTTCTGCCAACAAGAGCAGAAATGATATCACCACCTCAAGTCATCTTCACTGCATTGTGTGGACCGTGGACCAAGGGTGCCCAGACCGGGAAATCCCGCACCGGGGGTAGGTAGGTAGGTCCATGGCTGAAGGCCGAAAATTTTTTTCTGACCAGCCCTTGGACCCACTCTTCGGACACTCAGATAGCTTTCACAAGAGCCTCGATACAAAAAAAGTGTATTGTACCTACTTATTACTCTAGCCAAGCTTGCAGGCTGTGCTGTGGTAGTTACATGGTAAATGTAGTGTACTTATCTCTACTGGCAATAGCCAGATATTGGTTGAATATACTCTTAGGCAGGTGCAAAAACCAATGTGCACTCCAAGGAAAATGTGGTACATTGCCATAATTTCTCTGCAGGAATGGGCAGAGTTGTCTACTGTCTGGATTCTGGACAGCTATAATGATGAGTACTTACCTCAGAATGTGAAGAAACAGTACATACTCCGCTGTGGACTGAAGTAAAAATGGAGGCAAACCTCGAGAACGGCAGCTGGAACTGAAGAAGGTATTGAATTACAGGTAAAACACGAAATGGAGAAAAACACAACACACTGGGAGACAGACAAAAAATTCGAAGCAGGTCTGTGAATGAGTGAATATAACACGTTACTGGAGTCCCCGGTGCATCAATGGAGGAAGATATTGGAATGAGCAGGCGAAAAGTGGCATGTTAGCTCTCAATAAGGAGAACAGGCTTATATACGTGTCATGGAAGGAAAGGTATTAACACAGCCACACAGATAAATTCAGTCCAACCCGTTTATCGGACGGATAGACGGGACCGTTTAAACATAGCCACAAGCAGGATCCGAGTGTAATAAACTCAGCCTCATTTCATTTGGCCTCGTAAATCAGAATACAGGCATTCCTAGCTACTCAAGAGACTTTTAAGTGTTCCAAATAGTTGAGGTCCTCTGAGATGCGTTTCGAGAGGTTCTAGCACTGTTAAACTCGTGGTTATCTTATCTATTTCCTTTTTTGTCAACCCCTATTCGCGATTCCCGCGCCCTGAGTACATACACGATCCTAGCTATGAGCATGATGTATCCCACTAATTTACCCTCATAATCTTCTATGATATCCTTTCCAAGCAAATTGGTCTTTGGTCGCCTAACACTTGGAAGACTAGGTGAGGACGTCCTCAGTTATAACTGCAAATACAAAACCACCTTGCTTGAATATGAAAGGGATGTGGGCCAACACTGCCTGTGGCAAGTACGAGGCCACAGGTTTTCTCTTTACTGGAGTGGGAAGAAGCCAGATGAGGTGCAGAGGCCCAAAACTGGATGATAAGCAAACATGTGAACTGTTGAGGAAAAGAGAGGAAAAAAGAAAAGAAAGCAAGCGATGAAGAAGAAGACGAGAGATCAAGAGAGACTCTGAGAGAGAAGAGAGGAAAAAAGAAAAGAAAGCAAGCGATGAAGAAGAAGACAAGAGATCGAGAGAGATAAAGATAACGAAAAATGAAAGAGAGCAAAAGCGAAAGGAAAGCAATAAAAAAAGAACAAGACGAAGAAAAAAGACAATGAAATGAAAGATTAAGATTGGAAACTTTTGTTGCAGTCATCCATCGGCCAATGGCACACCACTGGCCAGTGACACAAACGACTCTGATGTCTTCTGAGCTGTACCTACCTGCCTCAATACAGTTGTAACAAGTAATTATATATTCTACTAATCTTTTGATTGTGTCTCGACACCTTCTGAGTAGTACTAGAAAATACAGAAGGTGATTACTGGTGTGCCAGACAGTATTTAGAAGGCTGCACAGTCAGTTGGGAGAATTTCATCAAGATTTTTTACATTTGTACTTTTAAATACATCTAATGCAAAACCTTGGCCATTATTTGGTGCGGAGAGTACTACTACATCGATATTAACACAACGGTCAAAGCAAAGAGACGCGAAGTGTCACGCTACAAAATATCAAATTGGAATGGCCGCGGCTGGTATATTGACAGATTCTCGATGCGTCTTCATCCTCGATTGCTCAAGGGTGACATGACATGGTAGGCTGAGCAGAATCTATCACCAAGCGCCGGCGCAAAAAGACTGAGCTGATGGACACTCTTTACGCCAAGCGGAACACAGTCCAGGAGTCACTGAAGAGGTCCTTGGGAGGAATCTATCAGAACATCTCTCAAATAATGTACCCATGAATGTACCCACCTTCCTGGAATCCTGATTTCCGAGCTTCATCTATCATTTTCTGAATCCTTCATGCTGGAAGATGACACAGGACACTGTAGCACAAGTGAGCAATAGTGCAGAAATGTAGGTGTTATACACATACTCAGGGTCAACATTGAGTCCTTTGCCCAGCAGCTTTGTATCTCTTGGTCCTGACTCTGGACTCACAACAAGGGTCATGTCAGGGTTGTTGTAGATTGGAAGAGAAAGAGTTGGAACAGTGATTGGAGCTTTCTGAGGGGTTTTCATGATATCCAAGTCCACAACATCATGAAAAACACCAATCCGAAGGTCTTGAATGGGTTCCAAGGTCATTGAGACATGACGCGCAACCGTTGTTAATGTCTAATCATCTTGCAGTATCGTTTGCGAGAATTCTCAAGCGAAGAAGTATACGGGAATCACGGGGAGCCCTGAAACAGCGACTCCCCTGGGTATGAATTGCAGGAGATGAACGAGGCTCGGCTCAGCAGCGCTAAGAAGCCTATGGAATTTGGTTGAGAAGGTATGGAGGTGGGGAGGATAAGGGAGTGATGAGGGACGATGTTACGCTGAGTCGAGTGGAGTCAAAGTGGAGTAGTGCGCTTCTTTGTGAGGAGTGCCGAGAAGAATAAAGGATGTTTCCGTATGTAAAGCCTAAAGGCTCACACTCACGAGTCTCTCGGTTCTAGTTAACTTCAAGTCACTAATTCAATACATCGCTTCGCTCACCGCTTCATGGCCCCCAAAGCTGCACCTTCTGGTGAAACGAACCCGAATACCACTAGTTCCGAAGGCTCCACTGCTCCTACCTCTGCTCATACTGAAGGCCTCAGTTCTCGGGGAAATTCCACCATCACTTGTGCTGAAGATCTAGTCGTTCAGGCAGAATCGTTTATCAACAGCGCTACACAGTCATCCAGTACATCTACCCCTAATGCAACCCAAGCTCAGTCTACTAGAGCGTCTGACGGATCATCCTCTCAACCAACCGCCCCAAATACCCAGCTCTCCGAGCAATGCATGGGTGAGATCAAACGTTTCGAGTCTGGGCAATGTACCAAGTTCGAAGCCCTCACCTGCATGCATAGATACATCATCAAAGCTATGCCAGACCTGAACCGACAACGCAAGAGTACCTACAAAATGTATTTCAACTTACTCGAGCAATCCGACCATAATCTCCAAGCAGCACAATCTCGAGCAGCAGACATCATCCAGTCTAGCGGGTCAAAGAAGCGAGGCCGTGAGGATGAGGATGAGAGTGGCTCAGATGGAGAAGGATCTATTGGAGATGAGGGCGGAGACGATGCAAACTTTATTAGCCGGGAGAAGGTGGACAAGAGACTTCTTGCATGGACTTGGGAAGAAGGGGAGGGAGCCCCACAATGGTTCATCTCTAAATCGAACGTGGAGAAGACTCGACTCGCACTCACCAACTGGCTCCGTGACCCTAAACGTACTAAAGCCTCAGTCTATTCCAGTCCATCACTCATCGAATTCCCCGACTCCGAATGGAATAACCTCTTCAATGGCAAACATATCGACTTCGATGTCCTCCTCTCGTTTTCCAGTTCAGTCGAATATGACAACAAACTGACCTACAAGCTCGGAGATGGAGCGGAGATCAAACTCCCAGGATCGAGAACGCCGTCGAAGAGAGTTAGGACTCATGGGGACTGGACAATTGCCTTTGGGATGTATGAAGACATTATCAAATTCACATTGCCATGGAGAGAAGGAGAAATTAGGGCTTACGGACGACACATTAATGATCTCTTCAAATTGCACCCTGACTCTTCCCAACACATCAACGTCATTAACTACAACAAGGCCATCCGCCAGCGAGTCGCAAGCGGTCGAGACCTTCTTCTCACAGACACCCACGCGTTTCAAGGGCTCTACCTTAACTGGATCGTCAATGCCACCTCCACCCTTCATAACTAGTCCCAATTCCCTAATAATTCCTCCTCGAGCTCCAACCCTAATCAACGACGACGCTTTAACATCTCGGATATCTGTCGAAACTGGAACGCCAGGAAATGTTCTTTTCCAGCAAAGCAATGCTGAAATGCTCACGTGTGCTCCAAGTGTCGAAGTGGACTACACGCCGCCAATCAATGCGACTCGAAGTGAAGCTGAGTGGTTGATGGATTTTCGGGAGAAGTTGAGTTTGAGGCCGAGATTTGTGAGAGATTTGATCTGGGATGAGGATGAGTTGAGTGGATATGGAGTTGAGGGTGTAGGAAAGTGGGGAAAGAGTTTAGAAGAAGTCGGGAAGGGAACGGTTAAGGTGGATGGAAGGTGGAGGAAGTTGACGTTAGCAGATGCCACGGAAGTAATGGACCCTGTTCCTGACGTACCTGATCGAGAAAAACTGAATAGAGTCGCGTTGAAGACAATCGGAAGCAATCTGGACCTCTTCGGAATTACAACTCCGATTAAAGTGGACTGTTTGGGACAGCTCCTTCAATCTCACCCCAATCAACCCTTCGTAGAGTCGGTCCTCCGTAGCCTTAACAAGGGATACTGGCCATGGGCAGACTACTCAGCGGAGGATATCCCTATCACTCTCGACCGCTCTTACCCCCTTAAGGAGCCTTCTCACGTCAAATTTTCAGAGGAACAACGCGATATTGAAATATCAAAGGGTCGATTTTCACGTTCTTTCCCCACATTACTCCCAGGCATGCATGCTGTCCCTGTCGTCGTAGTTCCCAAACCCAATACCGATAAACTGTGTATGACTGTTCACCATTCTGCCGAACCATTCCCTGTCAATTCCATGATTGACAGGTCCAAAGTTTGGACGCCTCTTGACAACCTGCACAACCTTGGCACCGCGTTAATCAGGTTTCGAAGGAGATTTGGACGAGAAACCAGACTGGTGGCATTCAAATGTGATGTGGCTGAGGCGTATCGTCTATCACCGGTGCACCCGTTGTATCAATTGAAGCAGGTGGTGAAGATTGGGTCAACGTATAATGTGGATCGCAACAATAACTTTGGGAATAAGGCAGCTGGCGACGTAAATGGTTCTTGGATGGGTTTAGTGGCGTGGATAGCAAGATATGTTAAGGGGTTAGACGACATCTACACATACGTAGACGATAATTTCGGTTTCGAGGAGGAAGGGAAGTTAGTTTTGTATGGGAAGGAAGGAAGGATGATGCCCGAGAAGCAGGTTAGGCTGTTAGAGTTGTGGGATGAGCTTGGTATACCGCACAATGCACCCAAGCAAGTTTTCGGTGAAGTCCTCATTATTATTGGTTTCGACGTTGATCCAAATGCCATGACGATTACAATGCCCTCTTCTTCAAAGTCCGATTTACTAACAGCCATCCACCTTTTTGCCATACCAGGCCAACGGCGTTCTCTACGAGACTTCCTTCAATTAGGTGGCTGGTGTAACTGGTCATTCAACGTCTACCCTTTACTTCAACCCGGCATATCCTGCTTATACCACAAGACTTCGGGAAAGACGGATTTGAAGGCACTGATTTGGATCAGCGTGGCAATGAGCAGGGAGTTGATTTGGATGGCAGAGCATATGAAGAAAATGGAAGGTTTACGGATTCTAGATGCAGAGGATTGGGGTATAGACGATGCGGAGATCATTTTATTTTGTGATGCTTGCCCAAAGGGCATGGGTTTCTGGTGTCATACTGGTAATGTCATTTTGGGTTTTCAGTGTAGAGTCAATGACCCTGGAAAGGGCATTTTTTATTTCGAAGCTCTATCGGTTCTTTCAGCTCTCTCATTCGCAATTGGGTTCTCCAACCCTTCACCTTCACGCATCATCATTCTCACGGACAATTCTAACACCGTCAACATGTTCAATTCACTCAAAGCCTCCCCTCCCTACAACTCTATCCTAATGACAGCCATTGATCTACTTCTATCCGAAAATTCACAACTACGAGTTCTCCATATACCGGGCGAGCAAAACAGCATAGCAGACGCTTTATCAAGATACAACAATACTGAAGTATACGAGAAGCTACCAGACATCATCATTACACCTTTCCAACCCCCTCGACTTATGCTGGGGGCAGAGCTGAAATGACGACTACGATCCTCGAGTCCAGGCAACACAAGATGAAGACGCGGGAAACCTGGACTCATGATCGCCTCATACGAGAGAGGGCGATCGCTTTGGGTTATTCTATTGACCCTGGCTCCAAATCCTCATACTCCTCAGCTACCGAATCATATATCCAATTCTGTCAGAACCATGGGTTTGACATCGAACCTTCCGAGGACACATTCAGCCTTTACGTGGCATACATGTGCCATTTCATCAAACCCCCTTCCGTATCCACTTATCTATCTGGGATCTGTGATCAGCTCGAGGCACACTATCCTAATATTTGGCAAGTACGCATGAGTAAATTGGTCAGGAGGACGTTGAAAGGATGTAGGAAGCGGCATGCGTACGAGAGGCGGCAGAAACATGCGTTGGGGAGAGAAGAGTTACGAGAAGTGTATGACGATTTGAAGAACTCGGACGATCTAGATGACCTGCTTTTTCTCATGATCCTATTTGTGGGTTTCTTGGCGATTATGAGATTGGGAGAGTTGGTTTGGCCGGACACGGTGGCACATCGGGAGCTGCGGAAAGTGGTGATGAGATCGAGTTTGAAAGTTGACGATGAGCACATCGAATTTCTCCTCCCTACCCACAAGTCTGACAAGCAGTTTGACGGTAACAAGATCGTATTGCAGGCGACAGGCGATGAAGATTGCACGGTAAAGATCACCAAACGTTACTTACAGTGCCGTGATTCCCTTTACCCCGCTCACCTGAACCTTTTCACGCGCAAAGACGGCTCTATACCAACGAGGCAATGGTTCATTTGGAGACTCCGTCATTATTTTGCTTCAGACGTTGCCGGACATTCATTATGCTCGGGCGGTGCAACTCACTATGCCTTACTCGACTTACAGTTATGTAAGCATGTGATGTGACTGATGCGCTCGCGTGGCTCTGTGCCAAATGCTCGATTTTGACGACAGCGACGATGAGCACCCTTCCTCCCCACTGAAAAATCCACATCTTTGTCAAGAAGGAGAATTTATATGTAGAACAAATATGTACTAGTCAGTTTTGCGATTTAATTTACCTAGATCTCATTACGGCAAAGTGTGCCATTGGCCGGTGGATGACTGTACCGGTCGCAAAGATATTGAGACAACGGCATTGTTTGGTTAAGAAATACAGGAGCCGCGGATATGGGCAAGGACTCGGAGGAAACCGGAAACAACAGCACGGGAGGAGACGGGATGAATATGCACCGCCACACGCAGAAACGGAGTGTAAAGAACTCAGCCTCATTTCATTCGGCCTCATAACCCGGATATTGAGTCTACACTCAAAGGACTGGGTATTGGGCCTACCAGTTGTGTCTGGGATGATCCTGAAAGCAGATGACTGTGTCTCTCGGCCACTTTATGTTGAATTGGCGCATTCAGTTGCAGCCATCAACGTCATCTATGTAGAACAATAGTAGTAGTTATAAATAGAACAATAAATGTAGTACGACAATAGTGTACGAAACCAGCATTGTACTATCAAGTACAATAGAATCTTATTGTTACTCTAGTATTAGTTTACATGTATTTGTACCTCCTCAATGGTATATAAGGACTCGTAGATAGTCCTCCAAATAACAAGTTTTATACTTAACTCTCATCACTCAATAAGCCTCTTACAAGCCTTACAAGCTATTCTCTATCCACAGGTAAGTTGCGTAGTTGCCACTGCGTTTAGTAGTGTCCAGGATCATACCATGCCTGCTTAACACTTTACACTCTTCATGCTATCTACGACCCATCTCCAGTAGACTCCCTCTTAGAGCATACCCTCGGTCGAGGCCAAAAGCTATGCATTAAGAGTTTCGTCGTACAAAAATCTGTGTATTAAGAGGGAGTTTACTGTACTCAATTCGGGCTAACCGACTCGCTTGCTATCGCTTAGCACCTCGATGAACACTATCCTGATACACACAAACAGGGCCAACTCATACCCTAAAAAACTCTAACCTTCCACACTTTAAACCTGGAGCGTAGCCCTCCAAACCCACCTGTTAAACACCTTGTGGAAATTCTCCTTACCACTGGAAATTTGGGCAATGAATAAAAAGAGTGAAGAGTATTTCTAATCCCTTTACATTTCAGATCTTTTTCTTCAACTCGTATCTTGGACAATGTGGTGACACTTGATGCGAAGGGTGACATTGTGATTCATCAAGGAACATCAAACATCCTAATCTTGTATACGGCGCTGCTCCTGGTCCCATCGTGATGTATTCGCCCCCATCGTCATAGTCAGATGTATCTTTCTCGTAATTTATTCGTCACAGATATGACTCTGATATAACATCAGCTCTTGCGTTAGACGATCGTCATAAAATCTAGCTTGTAATATATATTCAAAAATCCGTTATATTTCTACGAGACCCGATTCGGTGTATCATTGTCAACGAAAAGAAAGCCTTTCCTCTCATCGGTGGAAGCCTAGAGCTCTTGGGATCCTGGAGACTCAGCCAAACTATGTAGAGGCCACATTTTGAAATATACCATTCCACAGAAGAGATAGATGAGTACTGAACGACTGCACTCAGAGTAGCCTAGTAACAACCACACATTGCAGGAGAGGCTCCTTACCAAGTTACTTATTAGATATATAAGTATAGCTAAGTTGTATGGCTAGAGAGCGAAATTCTAAATACTATTAGCAGTAAGAGGATCGATATCACCGCTAGGACCAAGACGAATCCACGGGTTAGGCTGCACCCCACTGGGCTGGAACTCAGAAAGACGTTCAATCTCCTTCTGAATGGGACGAAGGACATCTTCGGTAATTAAAATGTCGTTTTTCTTCCAGCCTTCAGCGATGGGGAGACGTTCTTCGCGGAAGAAGATTTGGACGTAGCTGAAGTAACATTAGTCCTTGAACGGGAGAAGGGAGATGCAACTCACTTCTTCGGCGCCTTTGTACCCAGTCCAGCCGTGGCATTACCCATCACAGCGATGTACAACGACGATTCACGACTCCTGATCTTGAATCCCTTGACATTATTGATCAATTGAGCATTCGCGGCATTCTGAATGGCCTGTCGTTCCTTCTGAACTTCACCAGCCGAAGTAGCATTGTAATAGCCGACTCCGGAGTTAGAGTTGGCCAGGGTGGTGAAAACGGTTTCGTTGAAATGGATATTGTCGTTGTTGGGATCGACGTGGAAATCTTCACGGGAGAGGGAGATATCGTGTTCAAACGTTTCGTGCCTATGACACCGGGTAAGGGAATAAGTAAGTAAAAGAAGGATGAGATTTGATTTGGATTGAGGAAGATGGACAAGATGAGATGGCAATGGCGGAAGGAGTACTTACAGGGCAATCTCAGTCAAATTAAAGAAATCAGGGGTCTCAGCTGCAATCAGAGCACCCTTGGCCGCCAACATTACTACGTCTGGTCCGACGTTGAAACCGTCTGGGTAACAATTCGGAATGAGTTCATGGACCCAAATCTATTGCCGGAAATGGAGAGACAAACCTAGGACTGCTTGTAACACAATAGGTATGGTAATGTTCGTACCATCCCGTGGAAGATAGCCATGATTCGCGAGCCTGTGAAAAGAGCTTAAAGATCACTCATCTGAATCAAGAAGGATAGTAGGATACTACGTACGTGTTCAATCCAGGGCAAGGACCACGGGCATCATTAGGCCCAGGGGCTTGGAACTCATGATCGTCCCCACTAGGACCAGTCGTAGGAGCTGTGTCGTACTGCCTAGCATAGACGGCATGCGCAGAGACCATCGTGGTCCATGCTGGGAGAAGAGAGACGAGTGCGAGGAGCTTCAGCATCATTGTCGTTGGTCGTTGGCGTTGGTGTTGGGAAGGCTGCTTATATCACCAGATAGGATCCTAGAAGTAAGAAGAGAAGGAAAGATGTGGCGATGACTTTTCGCCAGCGCCATCGCCACTTTTTATACACAATCTCTGGGCTTTGGTTCACTCAAAAGCCCGTCTCCGAGCATACATGTACGTACGTGACATAGAATAAGTGGCGAGACTCAGAAACGCAGCGTGAGCTTGATCGCAGCTCATTCAAGCGTCGGAGAAAGATAGCATACGCGTAACTCGCCACCCATTTCGATTTTCGGATTCTTACCACTTTTGGAACACTTCCGTCGCTTCTGACGATCCCCTAAATATAAAACAAGTGTTCGCCACAGTCTTGACCTGTATCCGTCGGAGTCTCGTCTTTTGTCCTTTTATAAGGTGTTAGATATTATGAGCTCTCGTAAAGATCGCATTATTGCATCATCGCCTCGGACTCTCGTCAGACATTGAAAGATCTCGACTTCAGTAAGTTTTTAAAAAGTATTATTATTCCAAACGCTAACGCCATTGCCATCGGCTGCAACTTCCGAACCAATAAAAACTCAAATAAAAGTAAGCTGCCCTCGCTTCTTGATGTATTCTGTCTGACTACCGCATGTAAGTTAAGACAGGACTCATGGGTACATGTGCAAGAACAAGGTGAGTCACGGTCCAGGTAAGTACCTATTTGGTAGTACTTCCGTTGGGAACGTTTACAATGGCTGCACTGGCCGAATTCAAGTATTCGTTTGAACAGGCTAACTTGAAGAGGTCATGCTAATGCCAAGCCTGTATGTAGAGGAGTCGAGGAGTATAAGAGTGGGGATGGTGTTGGCGACAAGCTCATCACCCTTTCTCGGTTCTTTTCTTGCTTTTTAAGGACTCCTACCGCCCTTTGCAACGCTACCAACAATGATCAAGCTCACTGGTCTCCTCGCACTCGTCTCTCTTCTCCCAGCATGGACCACGATGGTCTCTGCGCATGCCGTCTATGCTAGGCAGTACGACACAGCTCCTACGACTGGTCCTAGTGGGGACGATCATGGGTTCCAAGCCCCTGGGCCTAATGATGCCCGTGGTCCTTGCCCTGGATTGAACACGTACGTAGTATCCTACTATCCTTCTTGATTCAGATGAGTGATCTTTGAGCTCTTTTCACAGGCTCGCGAATCATGGCTATCTTCCACGGGATGGTACGAACATTACCATACCTATTGTGTTACAAGCAGTCCTCGGTTTGTCTCTCCATTTCCGGCAATAGATTTGGGTCTGTGAACTCATTCCGAATTGTTATCCAGACGGTTTCAACGTCGGACCAGACGTAGTAATATTGGCGGCCAAGGGTGCTCTGATTGCAGCTGAGACCTCTGATTTCTTCAATTTGGAGGAGATTGCTCTGTAAGTACTCCTGCCATTGCCATCTCATCTTGTCCAGCCTCCTCAAGCCAAGTCAAATCTCATCGTTCTTCTACTTACTGATTCCCATACCGTATCATAGGCACGAAACATTCGAACACGACATCTCCCTCTCCCGTGAAGACTTCAACGTTGATCCTAACAACGACAATATCCATTTCAACGAAACTGTTTTCACCACCCTAGCCAACTCTAACCCCGGAGTAGATTACTATAACGCTACATCTGCTGGATTCGTCCAGAAAGACCGCCAGGCCATTCAGAACGCTGTGAATCCTCAGCTAATTAATAATGTGAAGGGATTCAAGATTCGAACGAGAGAATCTTCTTTGTATATTGCTGTGATGGGTAATATTACGGATGGGGTGGCTACGAGGGCGCCGAAGAAGTACGTTACATTTTTCTTTGAATCTCCAAGAACGAAAATCTTACGCAGCGTCAACGTTACCCCAGCTACGTCCAAATCCTGTTCCGCGAAGAACGTCTCCCCATCGCTGAAGGCTGGAAGAAGAACGAACTGATGATCACTGCCGATATGATTCGTCCTATCCAGAAGGAGATTGAGCGTCGTTCCGAGTTCCAGCCCAGTGGGGTGCAGCCTAACCCGTGGATTCGTCTTGGTCCCAGCGGCGATATTGATCCTATCACTGCTAACAGTATTTGATGAACTTTAGCGCTCTCCTTTCATCATCATTGCTAGCGCTCTTCCTCAAGAGTTCTATTCGTACAAAGTACCTCGAGTCCATACTTATCTATTAATCATATAGTCGTATCACTCCTGCAAGGGTGGATCACTATTAGTGCGGTCGTTTCCAGTATCCATTTTCTTACTATGAGCACGTTTCATATTTATTCAGTAGTTTGTTGCGTCTTGAACTGCACCGATCCCGACGGAAAAGAGCAAGTCCTTGGAAGTACAAAAGCGAGTCAATAACGAAAGTACATAACGCAGGATCCAGAGACTTATTGGTTTGCTTCAAGTTTTACTCGTACTTCTCCAACACCTTAATCAACCTCCCCAACCTGCCCCCATGCCAACTCGCCACATCCTTCCACTCCTCGCTATCCTTCCCGAACAAGATCCTTATCCAGATAATAAACCCTCCCAACATGAAATCTGCGAAACGTGCGCTATCCTCTCCTTCCATGACAAACGTGTTATCCTTCCCATACTACCCAGCTAACATTCCCATCAGGAAAACCATCCCTCGGAAAGTTGCCAAAAGTTTGGAAAATTTCTCAAAATTTGCCCAAATTTCCGACCTCCCTTTCATTTCCAAAATTTTGGCAAATTTTAGGGTATCCCCAATAAATTTTGGAAATTTCCACCTATTTCGACGAGTTTCAGAGTGATTTTCTGGACTTTTTCATTCATTTCTGGCATCCTTTAGACATTTCGCTCAAGCATATTGTGAGGCAACCGATAGCTGTATTGAGCAATGGTAGTAAGGAATGTAGCTTATAACACCTCAGGCAACCCCCCCTGGGGGACCTATTAGGTGGGTTACTACCATGTCATCCTCTCACCTTGTAGGTCTCAAAAACCTGGTAGCCTACCATTCCTGCCATTTATATGGTAGCTACCTCGTAGTGTCCTGGTAGTAGATTTTTTGAATTCACTGGTAGCTACCCTTAGGCCATGGTAGTACCATGGTAGCTACCATGCTCATGTGCATCACTAGGTAGCTACCCTGCTCATGCATACCAGATAGGCAGCTACCTGGTAGTATGTGGTAGCTACCAGACTTGTTTCTGGTCATCCTGGTAGCTACCATATAAATGGCAGGAATGGTAGGCTACCAGGTTTTTGAGACCTACAAGGTGAGAGGATGACATGGTAGTAACCCACCTAATAGGTCCCCCAGGGGGGGTTGCCTGAGGTGGAGTCAAGTACATAATTTTTTTTTAAAAATACAGAGATATAATGTTCAATTCTTCCTAGGTGTTTCCCAACTGCATTATATAGATATGGTAATCCAGATGGAACAGGAAGGTCCTTATAAATGAGGCTTTATGATTCAGAGGCAATGGCAATAGATTACAAGCTAAAAAATAGGTTAGACCTATTCAAGGTAAAATAGTGGATATCAAAGACATGAAGTGGCTATGGGCCATCGCGGCTAACGCGTGGCGAGTACGAGGCCGTTATAGCACTCCAAGTTTGTAAAATACAGATTATTTTATTGGACTTCTTTATACTGAAAATCCTCATATTAACTTATACAAGTACATTTTTAATTTGTTCCTTTCTTCTACGAAACTCCGCAAATACATCTTTACATTCCCTTCTTTACAGGGTCAGACAATCATAGAATAACAAACTTCACATTCAAAGCAAGGGTTTCCTCTCCTGACCCATAGAATCCCGCTGTATATCCAACAGAGCAGATGCCTTTTGCAGGGATATCTTCAGTGTACAATGGCCGTGTTCCAATGAAAGTGATGTGGGCCAATGCTACGCGTGGCGAGTATGAGGCCACAGGCTCTGGTACGTAAATCATTCCTTCCTGTAGTAATAATCCCTCTTCTAACAATGGAATATCATACATGGTTCCTGTTTCCTTGAAGCTATGTATTCATCCTAGTGTTGTAAACGGTCCGACTCGACAGCGGCTAGCCGACGAGCCGAGCCGGTATTAGAGCTGTGGCTCAGCTCTGACTGGCTCGCGGCTCGAGTCATCTAGGGTAGGTCAAAAATTTTGTCTGTGTGGAGCAGTCAGAGTTCCATTTCAGAGATGCCAACAAGCATTGGCTTCCTCACTTCCCTTATGAAGATGGCTGGAGCCTGTCAGCCTTGTTGGAAATTGAAGTTGTCGAACCTCGTCATGTCATCCTTGGCATGTTCCCACAACCTCACTTACACCTCATTTTGCAAACATTCTTGTGATTTGTAAAATACACAGGTAAAACTACTTTGAATTACTCATATATACTATTTACGGACTTGAGATAGCCTTTCAGCTTTGTAGGTAGCAATAGTTTGCTTTTTTCCGTAGACGATTGGATTTCACCGACTCTAAACGGCTAGAGTTGGAGTCGAGTCGATTTTACCGGCTCTGACAAAGAGCCGAGCCGGAGCGGACCATAGCCGACCGTTTACATCACTAGCAGGAGTCATGGTTGTCTCATGTCCTTTACAGGGATTTTCGTTCTACATTCGCCATCCATTGTTGTTCTCCTTGGTCTAGTTCCTTGCTGTCATCTCAGTTGCCATACAGGCATGTAGATCGATCTGCCAGCAGCTTGGATCGTTGGTCTCATAGGCTTAGGGTTAGTGGGTGAGTAGTGTCACTCCCTCTCACTGAAGCCACCCCTAGGTTCCAGACTCCTCCTGGGGCATTCTCCCCTCATCGACGAGCCCATTCAGCATTGAGGGTTCGTGACATTTTTACAGGTCTACCCGTACTGTAAACTGTACTGTATCAAGCAAGTTCTCGAGGCTCGACAGTACAGATACAACACCCGTACAACTGTACCCGTCAAAGCCATACATACAGGTACAGTGTACAGCCCTATGAGTGAGCTTGAGTGTGAGCTTGACTTTCCTTTTTGGGTATGGGTGTGCTTATCCTAGTCTAGTGGACTTTACTACACTTCATTTTACTTACATTCAAAGGTTCATTCATTGAACAGATGTATATCATGCATACTACATTCTTCATTGCACATTGGTTTAGTCTCTACTGAGTCAAGTACATAATTTACAGAGATAGAATGTTCAATTTTTCCTAGATTTACCCAATTGTGTTGGATAGCTTGCTTTGAGAGAACAGGCAGATCCTGATCAATGAAGTTTTATGATTCAGAGACAATGGCAATGGACTTCAAAGCTAGAAAATAGTTTAGATATATTCCAGAGAAATTATGGCATATCACAGGCATTTCAGGACATATAAACAGCTTTTGCATCATTGTGAGATGGCTCAAGAGTAGCTGGTGGAACCTTAAGTGTAGCTTGAGGGTAGCTGGAGGGAACTTGACTGTGAGCTTGACTGTGAGCTTGAAAAACCAGGTGCCCTATAGGCAAGGATACCCAGCAGGTAATAGGTATTGTCAGCAATGGAATGAGGCCCTAAATATAATGTAAGACAGTACGTACACTGGCGACTGCAAGAGTAGCAGCGAGGGCTGAGACCAGGATGGTAGTAGAGGTGCGGTGGAACATCTTGTAAGATAAGTGTGAAGGGATCGAAAGCAATCGAATTGGAGAGTAAGAACAAGCTTCTTCCCTAAATACCACGGCCAAGTAGTCTGTGCATCTCGATCATTGGACATTGACGATAGGATCGTACGATAGATTTGACGTACGTCTAGCCTAGCGAGCTATCTCCTTTTCGTTTGTGGTTATCCAATGTAGAAGTTTTAGATAGAAGCACTAATCCATCAAGCTTCGAGAATTTCCATGTGCGGTGCTTCAAAAGTAGCCAGCTCTTTAACGATACGATAGAAGTACTAAATCATTATGAAGCTTCGAATACCCAGACCCGCTCCAACGAAAGCTCGTTTGGACCGCCAAGTTACAATCTTTCTGGTGTGTCCGTAATTCCTGAGCTGAGCGAGCGTCGGAGTCTACAGTTTACAACCTAGCCCCAAGGCCTCGGGCTACGACCGAAGCTCACGTTAGCGCACAACTTCTCGCTATTCGGAACTTCCTTCGCTTGTGCGTGATGCGGTACTTCTGATGTTCTCATACTTAGGAATGGGATCGGAAGTCTCCTAGAAGCAACGCTAGTTTAGAATGGAGCCCGGTCAAGTGGTATCGAAGATTGTGGAAGTGATGACCTGCTTTTCAGGCTGGCATCCATCGCTCTCGACGATTTCATGACGCAGAGGACCTCTGACCTTGGGCAGCAAGAAGATGGCGGCTCGTGTCTTGTCCTTCCAGGTGAGCCCGCAGATATTGGCAGTAGGTTGCTTTGAACTTTCATACACGTACATTCTGTCCTCTGGCTCTAAGAATTTGTATGTTTCGACGCAAGTCCTTCACTCCCAATGTCCGAAATATGATCCTCCAGGGATATCACCTGCTCATCAGCACTATTAGTACCCTCAACACGTTCCGGCTCAGAGCGAGCTCTGAAAGTCGATAGCATCGTGGTATGCTGGGGTACATTTTCCGTGCTAACACCAAGACCAGCACGGACTATGATTAGTGTAGGTGCGATTCCCTTCAACAAAATCATTAATATCAAACCAATGTCAGAATAAATGAATGAATGATAGATATGAGTGGAGATACAACCAACAAGGGTGAAGGGTGTACTTACCGCAATCTGAATCAATAAAAACCCCTGATGATTAAACTGGGCTGAATTTTTGCTGAAGAAAGGGACTAGGGGGAGTATAATAATTGCAAAGGAGTAGATGACTCCGGATTCGAGTCTGTCAAGAATCAATCTTTCTTGAGCCTTGAGGAGTCTGAAAGGACCTACGTAATTGAAATAGCTGAATCATATTTCCGAGCAAGATTCATTCCAAAAGATCTTTGAAACGAGCGTTGGATGTACCATATCCTCCCCGCTAGCATACATGCATCATGGACAATCATTTTAAAGATATGGTCTAAGGAGGTCTTGACGCACCAATCATCCCAGACAACGTCCCATTAACGAACAGATTCACAAATAAAAACGCATAGGTGACAAACACGTTTGCGCCCGAGTAGGATATCTCCCACATGCGTGTGACATCGGAGTGTTGAGGAACGGTTAAGATGGCAAAATAGAGAGCGGTTACTGTCAGTGTAATAGGATATGAGGATGCAAGGATATAAGTTGGTCAATCATCAATGTGAATCTCAGGTTTTTGGGAGTAACATAACAATTTGGAAACCAGCAACGTACCATTGTTAGCAAGAGACAAAAGGATAGCGCCTGTCAAGATACCCTTTCGGTACCCCCAGATCACGTAGCATCTGTAAATCTAGAAACCGAGATCGTCAGCTTGCTGTGAGCATCCGATACCAACTTCATCAAACAAAGTTCATCGAGCGAGGCTCACGACCATAATGGCATGACAGACTTACGATGATCATGTCTGCAATACAGCTGTGACCGGGATTCATTTAGCAGAGATATATTTGTTAACATTTTTCAAATGGAGGGAGATTTCCTACTTACTTGGTCAAGATGTAGAGGAACGCCGATCCGATGAATAGTCGATTTCCCGGGCCCGTCTCACTGCAAGGCAGATGTTGGTATCGACCGATATAATAAGAGGAATATCAGTGAACACTGACTTTGAAGACTCGGAGAAATCCAGCTGATCAAGCTTCAACACCGTAATTTCAGTCTTTTTTTTTTTTGATGAAAAGAGAGCATATGTATACTCACAGTAAAAGCGACAGATAAACACACCCCAGCAGTCGCAGACGCGAACAGCAGTGTACTGGTCACCATATGGAACCAGAAGCTGAAGTCTTTTTGCGAGTGTCCGTGTCCGTGTCTTGTTGACCTTATCTGAACCTTCTTTTGCTTCTGTAGCAAGATGTGTATGCATACGCCAAATAGGACGCAGAAAGCTCCTGTTTTGGTAAGGGATGAAGCGTGAGTACTATGTTACGGGTGTCGAGCAGAGAAAACATACTGACCGTATAAGATTGTTGCAACCTAAGAGAAAGAACCACCAGTACCAGTGTGCCACCGGTCAGGGAGGAGGTTAAGATATGTATATAAGTGCATCACGATCATCGAAAGAATAAACTCACCGCCAGAGGTATAACAATTTCATACCGGCGCGTCTGCAATTCCGAGGGAAGAGACTGGGAGAAGTTGTTGGTGGACATTTCAACAGTACGGGTTGGAAAGGAGAACATGATGAGATGAATGGCTCGTGCCTTATATATGTATCGTGCAGTAATCATTGTCCTCAGAGACCATCAGATGGATCCCTTGAGAATATCTGGCAGAAGCTTGATGTGGAGGAGTGAACTGAGCTTCAGTCTCGTTTCAACGAATCAATACTGGCTCACAGAAGTACTGTGAGTACTGATGGGCACGGATGCTTTCGAGTTCGCTACTGGTACTAATCTATCAAAACGAGGGAAATGTGGACCATCGCTGCGCGTGAACGAGGCCCAAAATCTGTGAAGAAACGGCATAACGGCATGACAGGACTTTGCCGACTGAATAGGAGACCTATTCAGCCACACGCTGGACACGCCGAAAAGACAAAAATATCCACTCGACGGATAGATCACATCACTACTACTGATATAAGATATATATCTGTAAAAAAGTGTGTTTCTGTACGCCTTTCTGCCGAGCGGATATTTTTGTATTTTCGGCGTGGGAACGTCGGGTTATAAGCACGAGTCCTTTAGAAGAGCCTCGTAATATGACGCAAAGTGAAGGAGAATCTAAGGAGAATGAGCCAAGAATAAACCAAGGCAGAATGGACAGGTAAGGAAGTTGGTATTCGGGGCCGCCCGTCTTCGTCTTTGAGCAATGAGCATACACTCTTAGTATTAGGTAGGTGGTAGGTATTTCCGTTTGACGTAGTCTCGTGAATAGGGGCTTGACGTGATAAGCATACTGCAAAGCCACAAGCACACCTGAGTATACGTATGAGTGAGGACGTACGGGAAAGCGAACGAGGCCGAGGCCTTAAGGCCACAAGGCTCAAGGCGCCTCGAGTTTTTCATCTCGCCAAGGGTCCTTCACCCGCAGTCGCGCATCGTATGTACGCGTATGCGCGTATGATATGTATATATCGTGATGGATATCATATGTAGCGTTCATAACCGGCATAACCCCCTAGCTGGACGTCATGAAAATGTAATTGACAGCACTAGAAGATAGGCGATCGTATATTAGCCTGAGGAACTCGAGCGTGCTGCGTAGAAATCTTCACGACGATATCATACGTACAACACATGGTGTCCTCGATGCCATGAAACATGCAGGAGGTCAACCGAAGACATGAAGATCACAGCTAGATAGATAGGTTGTGTACTCGCCTGGCATCCCCTTCCCTTTATTTTACCCATCCATCCATCCAACCCGTTGCACTACTGCTTGAGACTACACCAGCATACCGACAGCATCCTAACTGACAACTTACAACGCAAGCACACCCCCATATACATATACCTCAATCAGACGACCACAAAGCAGAAACAAGGAAAGGAGAAGGAAGCAAAGAAGAGAAGAAGTGAGAACGAAGGCGAAGAGAGGGTAGAGTCAAACTAAAACGTGACCAACGTTGCAACGACAACGAAAAGATACGGGATAGAAGAATAAGATAGAAGAATAAAGAGGTGCGTAGACCTTCTGTCCGGTCGTCTCACGAGACAATAACGTCGTGTTACGTGCCCACCCAGCTATCCAGCTAGCATCGAGAACAACTTTTCAGATCCTTGAACCTCCCTTCCGTTATCCTTCCTTACGTCTTACACCGACGCCTCAACGCCCAACGCACTCATAACCCTCATCCCCCAAAAAAAGACATCCTTAGAGCCACAGAGTCGCAATGGCCTCATCCCCATCCCTATCGCCCCTGTCCCCCTCCAGACATAATCACGTCTCCAACTTCTCCACTCATAAACAAGATGGTGGCAGTGGTAAAACCCCTACCACCACCAAACCCACCTCCAGTTCAACTTCCTACGCTCCGATCCACAACCAAACCCAAACGCGTACCGAGATCCAAACTCAAACCCAAACCCGAAATACCCGCCTCCCAAACCAGAACCAGAGCTACACCCAAAACTACACGAGTTACACCGACCGTTTTCGTTCCGTCACCTCTGCAGCTTCTGTAGCGCTCAAGCTCGCCGGAGGACTTCCAATCCCGTCTTCGTACACTCATAGCCGAACCCGGACACAACCTGGCACTGATTCTAGTCTTGGCTCTAGTGCTGATGCTCGTTCACGTCCACGTCCCCGCCCCTATTCCGAGATATATCCTTCCACCATAGACACCTCTCAAACTCAACAGCCACGGATGGGTCTGGGTCTAGGAGTAGAAAAGGCCGAGAATGAAAAAGAGAAAGAGAAAAAGGGAGAGGATGAAAAAGGAAGAGGGGGAAGGGAACGACAGAACCGCCATTCATACTCGGACTGGGAGAAGGAACGTCGACATCAAAATGGACAGGTAGTGGAAGCAGTGGGTACACCTATTCCAATTCCACCGGGGTCAACTACCAAAACGACAGCGAAAACGACAAAGACGAAACCTGCTGCAGCTCCGACCATCCCACAACCATCGCAGCAACGTAGTAGTAGTACTAGCACCAGCACCAGCCCGCCTGCACCTCCGCCAACACCTACACCGACACCTACACCCAACTCTTCCCATACCCATACGCGCACCCGAAACCATCCTAGTGGTAGTGTCCGACCACCTCTCCAAGAAGACGATGACGACGACGACGAAGACGCTCCACTAGTCCAGGTCCAGCGAAGACTAGTTCCACTTCCACCTCCAACAGCTATTGCACAAAAGTCCCACCCTCAATCCTCGCCTTCAGTCGCAAACGCACTTGTACTCGTTGAGGAAGACGAAGACGTCCTCGTCCCACTGTTCCAATCTAACGACGAGCCCAACGATGCGATGAACAACCAGCAGCCTCAGGACCGACCCCAACCTCGACCCGACGTTGAGTCCCGTGCCGAGGACTGGAAACAAAACGAGAACCACCAAAACGGCTTTGACGACGATATCCTTGTCGAAGACCACGTCTACGTTGACCAAGCCAACCAACCCCAGCTTCAAGCCCCAGAACAACCCATCCCCATAGCCACCCACACAGACACGAACGACCGTATTCAAACCCTCCTCACCGAACTCGAAACCCTCCGCCAAGAGAAAACCATGGCAGAAACAGCTTCAGAGGCTGAGACACGTCGACTTAGGGACTCTTTACAAGCAGTAGAGGACGAAGCGAAACGACTGGCGGTAGACGCGAATACGATGAAGGACGAAATGGTCAAGTTGAAAGCAGATACGGAGGAGTTGAGAACGGATAATAGACGGTTGGAGGAGCAGTTGGTACAGAGGGTGAGGGAGCTGGAGGTTTTGGAAGAATTGAAGGATGCAGTAAGGAAGGGGGAGGAAGAGTTGGCTGCGACGAAGGAAGAGGCGAAGGCGATGAAAGAAGAGTTGTGTAGGACGATGGAGGAAAAGCGGGAAATGGAGGATATGATTGAGGTGGAAAGACGGGAGAAGGTGGAGGCGGTGGAGGAGTTGCGGAAGGAGCTGGAGATGGAACGTGTGAAGGGAAAGGAGAGCGAAGTAGAGAACGAGCGGATGACGGAAGAATTGGAAAAAGAGACGATGAAAAGAAAAAAAGTTGAGTATATACTAGAGGCGGTGAGACATGAGAAGATGCGTACCGAAAAGCGTGTGGACGAATTACAACGCGAGCTGGACACGGAACACGTGGAGAGGAAAGGAATCGTTGAGGAGTATGAAAGAGTGATAGAGGAATTTGAAGCTGAGTTGGAGCTGGAGAGCGGAAAAAGGATACAGGCAGAGGAACGTCAGAAGGAATTGGAAAAAGAGATGGAGAAGGAACGCACCAAGAGACTGGAGGCCGAGAGGAGGGCTTTGGAAGCTGAAAAGAGGGCTTTGGAGCAGCAATTAGCTAGAGAAGAAGCTGAAAAGACCATCTCATTGGCCGAAAAGGACGCAGACGACGCGTTCTTGACTGTCGCTAGGCTGCAAGCCGAGCTGGTTGAAGCTCAAAAAGCTCAACAGGACGCGAATGACCGTCGCTTTTGGGCTGAAAAAGAGCTGGGTGCAAGAAAGACTAGTCAGACAGTATCGTCCTGTAGAGGAATGGGGAACGGTGCAGCCATTTTGGCGACTGTGGCGAGTTTGGGAGCGAGTTGTGTTGTCCAGAGGTTCATCCGAGGTTTTTAGTTTTACAGTAAACAAGTCTAACAAGTACATGTTGTATATCAATGGCAGACTTTGCATCTGTCCTTTATCTTGCCTGCATACCTTGTAACGAGGTCAGATGAGACAATACAAAATAGAAGAAGCGAAAAAAAAACTCACTAAAGGGATATATGTGCCCTTTCAAAATCAGAACTTTCTTCACCCAACATACGACGTCGACATTTAGGAAATGTGAATAGCGTCTGGGACGACCGGCAGCTCATGCAGATAGATGATAGGATACCCAATGAGAAGACCACAGAATTCAGACCTGAATATTTGGAACTCAGCGCGAAGCGACTACCACAAGGGAGGTAGACGTACCTAGGTCCCTTTCTCTCGGCGTCTTGCATAGTGGTCTGGTTCTTCTTTTACTCTTTGTAGACCGACGCCATTGTCTATGTCTGTGCCAGGATCGAGTTTGACGGGTGCAGAGCTGGGAAACAAGGAGAGGGAGCGTAGTGAAGGAGAGATGGTGGTAGTGGAGAGAGATATGGAACGACTGAAGTTGATGACGTGCACCATTTCAGTCCATCCGGAACGGTGCTGACAGGTAAGAACTCAGCCAGACAACAACTGGGAAGACTAATGTGAACGTACCTAGGCGCCGTTGGCAGCAGTCGTTCTGTCGTCCTTCTTGATATCTTCAGCAGGGTCGCGGTCAGCGCCGTATTTCAGCGTTGAGTTCGGAAGGCAAGCATGCGGCAGTGGGGTATAGATAGCCATGGAGTGGCAATTAGAGCCTAGGTAAGAGGAAATGAAGAGCAGAAAAGGCGGAAATGTACACAGTGGATCCCCGACTCCGGACCGAAGGGACAGAGGAGGGACGTGTCCAACCGAGTGGAGTTTAAATCTGAATGGGAATCTCCGCATGATGTCACTTCTTTCCATCTCGTTTCCTTCTCGTATTGCCATGACTCTACCCGAATCTCTTCGTCGAGCTGCAAACGCATGCCCCTTGTTCCTCGCGCCAACGGTCGGGAACCTTTCTGAGTTACTACAACACTTGTCTGTAATCAATCTTTACCATATACATCAACGCATCGATCATAATGCGCCCAAAAAGCAAACGAAAGCCTTGCGAGCATGTTTCATTGCCAGTTTTGTAGTGGAAAAGTTGGCGCTCACTGGGGACTCCCCATTTCTGGCCTCATCTGCACACGAGTATCATGTAAAGTACCATTTAATGGATGGAGAACTTGGAGAGGGCTTTGACTCTGGATGACCTTTTCCGAGAGCTTAGGGCTTGTGTCGGTAAACTATGCGGGGCTCGAGCTCACTGTTTTTTCCTTCTCCGGTGTAGATTCTACTTATAAAATGCAAAAGCTTGACGTTCTCCAACGGCTGAAACCCTTCATCAAAATTCCGTGTGGATCAAACCATCTTCCAACAAGAAATAACCCAAAGCTTTTCAGTTATCTCTGGCCTATGCTGTTTGCGTATGGTGTTGGGACACTGAGATACGCTCCAATGACTCCAAAGTCCATTGGCTTTCACAGTGTTGAAATGCAAACACCTATCTCGCATCTTTGGCAATCCGATCCAATCCGTCACTTTCAAACTCATCTATCATTCATCTTTGTAGTAGGCAATCTTTTACAACGGCATTGAACATCTTTCAATAATGCTAAATTGGTGGTGGATAAGTCTTGGTTTCCTCGCATTGAGACTTTACTAGAAAGTATCCCTGAAAAGATAATTGAAAGACAACCTAATCACCTTGCTGATTGTCCATGGGAATTTCTCGTGAGAAGAAGAATAGACGAATTACGGGGAGTCCTGAAACAGCGAATCCCCTGGGTATATTCGTGAACGAGACTCGGAAAGCGCTTACATCATGACAAGTAAATAAAGTATGGGAGAGGAGGCAGGGTAACACAAAACCAATCTGAAATCACTACGGAGACTCGTGAATCAATATGAGAGAGATAAATGATGAGGAAACGTACCAGAGAAACTCGTGGATAAATGATGAATGTGAGTCTCTCGGGTCAGATTAAGTATTACTAGGTGAAATGAAATAAACTACGAAACTTCTTCGGGACTGAGGAAGTAGGAAGAAAATATGTAATAGATGAGACTGGTGAAGATGAGACGGATATAAGGGTGTTTGATGTCCGGAGACGTGCAACAAAACCTCGGAGGCATAACGGGTGTGTAGCCCTGAGGCATCAACGTTCGAAGCCGCAGAGGCAATTGATGGACAGCACTGAGGTCCTACGCATGGAGCGTTGAATAAGAATGAGAATGAGAAATACGAGTATGTACTCACCACAGTTTTACATCGGAGTTTCAATGTCTGAAGGGAGGCCCTTCATCTACGTACTTCCCTTTGTACTTCCCACTTCACATGCCGATTGCAAACTAAGAATCTCCTGCTGCTCCTTGCACTCGTTCTTGGCCTCATCTCAATCTGAAAGCCTCCAGCATATCTACTGGCAGCTACTAGTTGTCAACATTATATGTAAGGGCTTTCTGCGTTGCACCTGGAAAAGGCTGCAGGCTGTACCAGGTCCCAATCAAGTTTCAAGCATTCTTTCACCATCTTTGGTAATGCTACAACTTACAACAGTCCCGGTCCAGGCGGATATCAGCCTCGAAATCAGTGTCAAGCAGAATGCTCCCGTTCGTAGGGGCGCGCTTTCTGTCATTCCCTACGACTGAATCAAGGGGTCTACAGCCACAACTTTAGATGACAGATCCATGCAATCTCCCTAGGAACCTGCGCTTAATATCTGATTCGTCTCCTAGTCCGCTGTTGATAAATTGCTGCTCAGTTGTTACCTGCCCTGCTCAAACTCTTCCCTCTTTACTGTTCTCTCCTCGCTCTCACTATTCCTTTCGCTCTTGTCCCTCAAGGAAAATGGCCTGGATCTATCGTCTTCGACTGGTCTTTTTCAGTACGTGACTGCTCTACAGTGTCCATATCTCAAGCCCTTCGTTAACCTTACTCTCGCGATTCGTAGACTTCATTTTTCTTCTCTCCCTTGGCGCTATCGGAACCGCCGTTCGGCTAATCATCCTTTCCTCAAACTCTGCTCCCCTGGAACTTCCGTCCGACCTCTCCAGCTTCGATTTAGGTCTGCTCGATACTTTCCCTTACAGTCCAGGTGTATACAATTTCGAGGAATTGGGGGTTGCTGCTGGAGGGGTGAATGTAATTTTGTTGATTGTGCTGTAAGTGAGCCTTCCCTTAGCACGAAGTTTGCGACTGAATTCAAGCTATGGCATCTGCTTATGATTGCTTCGCTTTACAGTACGTCGATCGCAAGAAGCACCTTCGTCATCTTTGAGATCCCTCTGATCCTAGTGTCGTGCATACTCTACATCGTGGAGTCGGCCATCCTAATGAGAAAGAGGTCGGTTTACACTGAATTGGGTTGTCCCTCGAGTGATGCAAATGGTGAGTGTACTAACGACTTGACTAGAATAATGCATGTATGGAATGGATACTTACGGATTGTCTTCTCTTCAACCGCTGCAGGTAGCGGAATCTCTTCAAGTGCTGCAGCTGATGGAAATGAATTTTGTATCGAATTATTCACTCTTTTGGGTTTATCTTTCGGAGCGTGGGGTTTGAGTGCGTTTCTCCCTTACTTCTATAAGCGTGTCCTTAGTGATTCTGATAAATGATCTCTCATTATATATTCGCAGTGCTCTTATACCTCTTGATCTTGATTATAACATGCATCTGTATTCAAGGCGTGGGTCGCCCTGTGTGGTGTGTGCCTGTGAATAAGCTGATACATGAGGACTCGGATCAGGCAGAGGCTAAAACAGAACAGGAGTCCATTTGATGGAGTACTTACTATTTCTGTTTTTGGATGTATACCCTTCTCGACGCTCGTTCTTCCATATATGTATTAGATATGTATAATAATGTGCTATCTATGTACTATTGAATACGGCCCAGGTAGGCTGATACGAACTAATCTCGATAATACGAGCCTAGAAATTGCTGGATAAGGCTGCGTCACGTACAGCCCCTATCCCATTTGACCAGATTTGTCACTCACAACTCGCACTTGCCCCAACTTTTTTGTTCTTTCTCATTCACTGCACGGCTGCACCAGCTGTAGACATACATGTCACAAAAATGTACAGCATCTTATACATAATTACAAAGATTTCCCGATAGATATCTAAACGTACGTTAAATCACTGACACCTTCAAATGCCATCCGCTGCCAATGACTTCACAAACTTGATTCATCCGGAGAAAACAGCTGGTCCGGGAACAGTGTACGCAGTTGGTACAGGATCGTAGATGTTCACGGTCAGTCCGGGGTCTTTACATGCGTTGCCAAGGTCAAGGTTAGCCACAAGTTTCAAGATTTTCCGAGATTATAAGAAACGGAAAAAACGAGAACGAAATCTCAACAACCATTCAGAAGGTCGGAGTAATACGTTGCAATTGGAAGACAGAAGAGCGAGCCTCGCACGTACCATTCGGGGAAACATATCCAGGGATTGAAACTTTAGACGGGTTGGCAGATCCTCCACCAGTGACTTTAATTTGTGCGCAAGAGATGTACCATTGAGGAGCGCCAGGGACGTGGAGGCCGATTTGTTCGATTCTGGCGAGGTACTGGAAGGGTGAGGAAGGATATGAGTGCCACTACACAACACCAAGAAAACAAGAAAAATCAAGGGACGAGGTGCAAGAACTTACTTCACCACTAGGAACAGAGGCAGGAATCTTTGCACCGAGTTGGGAGAGATTGAAGTCTGTGAAGCCGAAGGGGTTGAAGGTGGCGCTCCATTCAGCGATCTGGTATAAGGTTACGATAAATGTTGTGAGGATACAACGCCACAGCACACTGGCACGGTGGCATAGTACATACCTTGAACCAATTAGCTCCACTGCCATCCCAAGTAGCCGCCGTACTACCCGCGGGAACCTGTCCCAAGTAGATAGCGGCGGGACCCTGGTGGTAGAGAGTGTTGTCCAATAGGAAAGTGATCTCGCTTCCAGCAGCGACTTCGACTGTCTCGGATCCAGGACCGTTGTTGATGTTGCAGGTAATGTCCTTGGAGGTGACATCTGTTACTGGGGAATTGTTCACCGGCTGACGAATAGCAGTGGTGGTGCTTGTAGAATCGGTAACAAGAGTGGTCCAGATGTCTATAGGTTTAAAGTTGAGACTGGATAAGATGAGACGGTGGGCAATGACGTATACGCACAGTGAGCAGAAGCAGAGTGCAAGAGCACAGCGGCTGAAAGGAATGCTGTCGCGAGCTTCATGGCTGAGTACTGTGGATCCTAATGATGAGCCGAGACAATGAGGACTGAAGCTTTTATACCTTCTAGTACGTATAGTAACCTATAGTATGGATGATACTTTTTCGGCCTCATCAACAAACTTCAAGGAAATTCCGAAGTACCACGGCTTCACTCCACAACGCAAGACTGTTCATCGAGTCAATTTATGCGGATTTTTGCCGACGCTCAGATCCCGGAGAAGAAATTCAATCGAATCACATCATTCATTTGAACGGCGGACGTTCAAAGACGCATAAATTGAGCTTCTTTTGTGGAGCCAGACGGTAAAAATACGTTGGTCATTTGAGAGAGTTTCGCCGATTTTTTGTGCAAGGTAACCAAGTCAATTATGGGCACGCTTTGAAGATGGGTGACGTCACACCTCCTAACCGCGCCAAGTTGGTGCCAAAGCCGTACTCATAAGTAACGGTATATGTACGCAGCATTTTGCCTTTGCATCCGGGTGCTCTTGCTCTCACTGATGTATTTCTTTGATAAAAACACGATGCAGTTCAAAAGATATACTGAATCACAGAATTACACCCGGGCTGTAGTTGTCAGATTTATGTCAATTTTTTGGCCAGTCCATCCGAGGTATAGACAAACTTTCCGTTGTTGACTAGTCAGTTATCCCAGTACAGATATATTTCTGATGTCCACCGAGAGCGTATAAAAAGAGGAACTATAAGGCCCAAAATCATCATCAAATTTCCGCAACCTCCAACTACACCAATACCAAATCGATCAAGTTCCACTGTGAATCAAATACTACCATGTCCAATGACCAACAACAAGTTCTCCTCAAAAGCTTGCCTGGAGGCTGGCTATGGAGTTTAAGCTGTGTATATCAAGCTCGGGAAATTTAGGAATAGACGAACGGGAAAAGCAGGGGGCGATTCGACATAGCCACATGCGGGGAAGGAGTGTAAAGAACTCGTTCTTCATTTCATTTCGGCCTCGTAACAGTTCAATCTCTGTTTGATGTCGTTCAGTCCTTATACTTGAGTGAAAAGGAATGGGATAGTGGATGTGCGTCTTAGAAGCATTGATGTGGCTACCGACGCATCGATGCACCATGGCCTTTCTGGGTGGTGCTAAATTTGCATATCGGTCGGAGTGATACTTCTGCGCTGTTACTTAGTCGCATCGCCAGAATGGCTATTATACGTGAGCCTGATTGATGATTAGGCCTTTATGCGGAGTTAATTAACCTAGGATGCTCCCACCCCTTTTCGCTGCCACTCCGACACAACCGAAAAACCGAAGTCGTCACCTGGCGTCATGCCAACGTGTCTTGCTGTGAGTTAGTGACTAGTAATAGATTGTCGCCTACAAAGAACTTGTCTGCTATCCACGATGTCCAATGACCTCGCTCCCCTCTCCACAAAGCTACCTCCCGAGATTGAAGACGAAATTTTTGAACAAACCGCCTTGTTATATCCTTACCGACGAGGGGATGCGTATCTACCACTAATCTGCAAAAGATCCCAAGAAATGTGGGTTTTAAATTTTTATCCATGAGAAAGTGTTATCTAGAGAGCGGCGCAGAATAGAAGCAATCCTCTATAGGTTCATAGTCTTGACAGATGGCGACTGCGATGGCAATGACCAGTACATGGCATATGCCTATCTCTTCAAAGTCCCACTCGAAAGCAGGCCTCCCTCATTCTTCGCAAAGCACGTCCGCAATCTGTACATTATTGGTAATGTACCCGATGATTTTGCGCAACGTGTTCTGCGTGTATGCACAGGCGTTCGAAATTTTGCATCTCTCAAGCCCGAATTTATGACGCAGATCGCCAAAGATTACCTCTGGCTCCCAGAAATCAGGACGCCCTTGCAACACCTTACTACACGACTCTCTGATATGAGGAATTTATATGAGGCTGGATTGACGTTCCCTCAGCTCAAGTATTTGGCCCTAATGTCTGATTATGAGGATATGGAAACAGAGCTTCCTCCGTTCGAGGAGATGATACCATCCTTGACGGAGATACGCTTTCAGCTCAGGGTCTATGGCTCTTATAGGGCGCTGGAGGATATTAGGGCCGTATCCCGAACGTTGAAAGATCTCAAGAAGATCAGACTGGCTGTTGATACCATAGATACCAAGGAGTTCTTTGAAATATGGAAGGCAGAGGACAGTAGGGTAGTAATTGAAGAAGATGGCTGGTATTGCGGGAGGGGTTCCTGGCGACGGGAGGTGATTGCAGGAGTACCGTTCGCACCGATAAATACTTTATGATACCGAGAATCATGAGTCAAAGGGTGTCCATCAATTATTTGGCAATCTACACAGTGAGTACGGCACCGAGGCCAAAGAATCACTGCCAACATGAACAACAACATTCTAGCCTTTCATTGAAGGTATGCTGTGACCAAGTGATGAGCGCAAAGCGCTCAGGAATGCAGGATGATTCCATAATGTGCGAGCGGTGATGATGAGTGCCTTCTTGAGAGTATGAGCAAAGGGATGTGCGAGACACGGTTGACAGAAGAATGGTGCACAGCCACATACGGACAGGCAAAACCGCGTACTAGGAGAGGCAAATGGAGGGTAATCGGGATGTGACTTCGGGTAAAGTGAAAGACATGTAGTCTTGTCATTCTAGTAAAGGTATACAATTACAGAAGGCGAGTTGGATGATTTGGCTGGCCAAAATCACGTAGGAGGCGTAAATAAAGAGTAATCGGGATGAGATATCGGGAAAAGAGAGAGGAAGGTGTATTTGCTGTTGTGGTAAAGTTACACGAGGACAGAAGGCCAGGCAGGTGATTTGGAGCATAACTTCCTCTTCCCTTGAAAATGCACAGCCACCGGTCGAGAAGATAATATGTTTTAGCTAGGGAGCGGATAGGCTAGTTCGTTCCGTACATTACCTCCTGGTCCACCTCCATACTCCCTGCCCCCGCTCCCGTTCCTCAATAACCCGTTTCATATTCACAACCCCGTCTCCTCCCCCATATCCATGCGGACCCCCATCCAAATACTCTCTCAAAACCCCCACAGTCCCCCAGGTAGCCCTCGCCTCCCTCGCAGCCTCTGCAATCTCTCGATCCCAAGCTTTAGCTCGACGTTTCCGTATGGTGGTGGTGATTATTAGGATGAGAGACAAGTCCTACGGCTGTGTTGTGGAAGAGGCTGGATTTTAGATGTGTTTTGTTAGTATTGGATTAAAAGACAAAAGACAAAAGACGAAAGACGAAAGTAAGGTAACGAGAGGAGCGAGCGGTGAGGATACCGAAATCCATGCTAATCAAGCGTCCAACGTCACCCCAACGCAAACGCAAACTTGAAGTCGTTTTGGTCTGGCGTCTGGGTCTGGGGGTATGGGTTTGGCAGATGGGGAGAAGGGTGATGGGGAAAAGAAGGGGAAAAACAACACCCACCTACTATCACTCTCCTTCGTCTGACTTGGCCCAACCCCAAGAAGAAGACGACAAAGATAAGGACGAAGTACTGCTTGTCGAACTGGTACTACTCGGACTAGTTGATGTGGTGGAGGAGGTGCTCGAGGTACTAGAAGTGCTCGAAGTGGAAGAGGTAGTTGAGGATGGGCTGGAAGAGGAGGAGCCGGTTGCTTGTGGATTTCTCGGTTGGTAGTGGACGAATTCCATGAACGGAATCGTTACCAATCCCACCATTTTTGCTGCGTCGGCGTTGGCGTCGGGAATCGGATTCGTCGGTGTGGGGAACTCTTGTCCTCTGTCGTCGTCCTGTGGGGAGTGGGGAGGGACAACCAAAAAAAGTCGACCGGTGTCAACAATGAGTGAAAAAGTGGTCAGATTACCTACGTAATGATAGGTAAAGCTTGTTATTTTTAGCGAGGTGGGACGGTGTGCAAATCGTGCTTGGACGTGAAAAGTCGTGTTGACACGCCGAAAATACAAAAATATCCGCTCGGCAGAAAGGCGTACAGAAACACACTTTTTTACAGATATATCTTATATCAGTAGTGGTGATGTGATCTATCCGTCGAGCGGATATTTTTGTCTTTTCGGCGTGTGAAGGAGGGGGGAGACCTGCTCTGAGACGCGACATTGCAAACTGTGGACGATGAGAAGGGCAAGACTGGGGAGGCGGTAGCTAACGACCGGTTAACCGGCAAGTATCTCCGTCTACATCCGTGCCTCGCGTGGGCCTGCCACGCCATCACACCACTTGACTGGGACAAGGGCCACTGCTTTGCATGGCAAGTTACGAGGTCCTTTTCCATGTCGGCTGGGCATGGTTACCTTTTTCCTCAAGCTCGAGCGGCATCTTCAAGATTTCGGCGCTCAAGTTGCGCTCAAGGCTATTGCTTCTGTATCATTATCATCCGGAATTTCCAAATCCGTATGAGCATACGCATACGCACATTATATTACTCACCCGGGACGAGCTGTAAATCCATTAATTATCGAGGAAGAGCATTATACATCAGTGATTATTGCATCATGTCGGCGAAAACTACAGATGTTGATAGTAGCCTATTCACTCATCTGCATGCAGACCTCTGTCTGCCTCTCATTCTGCCTCTCGTCCTGACTCTCTCTTTGAGATGCTGCCATCTGTACTGCGGCAAATATGATGGACTGAGAAAGAGACATGTCATTTCGAGACCTGATTTCCTCCCTAGATCTTTCCAGGGATACAATGAGGACGATGAGAATTGGATAGAGTGTCTTGAAATAGTGTTAGTCAAGTATAGAGGCTCTGAGGAGTATGTAAATCTACCTACAGCTAAAGATGGCAGAGCACCAGAAATAGTCTGAAATGCTACAGATTCTGGCTCTGTTGACCAGCTAACAATGATGTCTGTGATCTATAATATTGACAGTTAATGTTCATTTTAGAATAAATGAAGCAGGGCTCTGGCAACTGACCCAAACTCCACAATAGATCATCCCAAATTCAACCAGCAGAACCAGAATCTTTTGAGCTCTGGAAACCTGATTGCCAGTCCTTCAAAGTTTTTTTGATATCTTGACCATGACGCCTTTGACAAGTTAATCATAAGTAAGTAGTCAGGCGAAACTATCAAATGCGCATCAAGCCTTATATCCCATGAGTCCTGTAGCAGCCATATTTGTGATGAGGAGTGGGAGAGTCATAACCAAGACGTTCTTTTCATTCCCATCATCACTCAAGTTATTGAGAAATCTAACAGCAGCTAATCCCCCATCAGCAAATGCACCACCTAATGCTCAGTAGATGAGATGAAGCCTTTAATTGTGTAGATTCGTCTACTCACCTAACGATCCCATAAAACAAATAAGCAGAACACCCTTGACTACCAGATTTCATGGAAACATAACCCATGCTCTCCAATAACATACTATCAAGATTAATCAGATATGAGCAAGTATCAACATTGGGTTAAAGATTATTCTCAAGATAATAATCAATTACTGACATTCAATCTTGCCAGCATGAGTTGGGCTATCTGTAGGTCTGTTACCTGCTGTATAACATTTTCCCTATTGACAACATTGCAACTATTCAGTGGAATCTGGAGCAGGGTATCTAGCACATCCAAAGTAGCAATTGTAGTTGCAAGAATCAGCATGAAGACCCCAAGGGCAAGCAGCAATATTTGGGCTGTGATCTGAGAGCAAGAGAACAATGGAATGATGTGTAATGTGTTACATTACGAGGCCGAATGAAATGAGGATGAGTTCTTTACACTCGGTTTCTGCATGTGGCTATGTTCAAAGCCTCCCGGTTTTTCCCGTCCGTCCTTTTCCGTCCTTTGCCCCTATTATCAAGCTCCTTTTCACCAGTTACTGTACTTTTCACTCACTGACCTTTTTTTCTTCTTTCATCCTCTTCACAAGTTAAAAAAGCTACATTTTATTTGTTGTATTCTTAACTTTTCCTTCCGGCCGCGTACTTGCCACGCCTGGGCGCTGGCCCACACCTCTTTTATAAATATATCCATGGCGTCAGACCCGGAGAGAAAATAACATGAAAAGTCAGGCTTACAGAATAGCATAAAATATTGTGAGGGCAAGTGTAGCATTGACACCATGAATCAGCCACTCGATAGCTATTTCAAGTATCCAAGCTTTGAGAACAACAAGATCAGAGTTAGAGAGGGGCAAGGAGGACGGTTGTTGTGCCTGAAGCATTGAAGAAACTCGGAACGAGAAGAGCATTGATTCAAGCACTTATATTGTCCCCAGTGTCCTAACTTTGTATCCATCTTTTGAAGAACACCAGGGTCACAGAAGCTTTAACTCTGACATGATACATCAACGGTCAAGATGTGTGCCCTCACTGTTACGAAAGTTAAGCCATAATGTACTATGATGAAGACAAGTTCAGTCACGCATCACATTGGAGACTGAACTTTGTGACGAACCGACCTTTTGTCGGCCAAATTTCCTAACCAACAATTGATTTTTTTTTTTTTGCCCCGTCAGCTCAATGTATTCTTTATGTACTCCATTTACTAGTATGTTTTAGAATATAAAAAGGTTTTTGGGCTGTTCTACTGATTTATGGGGTCCATGGAGGCGGATTTTGGCGAATTTGGTCCTGCTGATCTCAGGCTGGGGCCTATTTTGGTTCAAAATGGCTCGAGAGCTCATTTATCATGTACATATTACTTACGAATTGGGAGGTGAACAACCAAAAGTGAACTGAACTTCTGATCTGTCACGCATCATATCGGCTAGAGAACTGAGTGAACTGGAGGTCAAAAATGTCACACCCCAAACCCACCAAACTTGTCTTCATCATAGTACAGTATCAAACCTTCATTGCAAAAAAGGCACAGATAAAACACGCAACTTAAAAATTCCTGTTTCGTCTTTAACTGCTCCCCTCAAAGCAGATCCTTTCCATCACCTGCACACTGGTCCAGATATTCTTGAATAAGGCCATCGAATCGCAAATCATAAATCAGAATCATGATCTTGGTCCTGAACCACAGCGAGTTTTAGCATCCCATCGAGGGGTAAACACTACTAATAGAAAGGTACAATAGTAACTCCTTGCGGTAACATGATCCGCGCAAATCCGCACGACGAAGACTCTTGATCTTCTACCGCCTCCCCCTCACACTTCCATTTGTCTCCCACCAGTGGCAGCCACGCCACGATCACTTGATGCAGCAACGATTTTGAATGCAGGAAAAATGAGGATTAATGAGATCAAAGTGAGGTGTATCATCTTGAGATCGCAATTTGATGTAGTAGCACTGAGTGGCTAAGTGAGGCGAATTCGGTAGAGCCAAAGATGCGAGTTGAAGTCAGAACTTATTGTGATCTGATATCCTCATACTAGTAACGCGTCTCTATCATCTTTTCACAGGCGCATGTGCAAAATGTTGCCAGTAAAGGCAGGACTCTATTCTGGGATTTCCGTTTGCTTTCACTGAGGATCTTTGGCATGGTAAGCTTACTTTCAGTAACCACGAAGGTGCGCTTTTCACTGAGCTGAGCTTCTAGAAGAACATTCTTGCTTTGAGCCCCAAGAACGAAGTTAACAAGTGCAAGGCTGTTTTCCTCAACAAAGATGGCCTCTTCGACTCTCCCTGTAAGAAACGCAAGGGTACTACTTCTTAATCATACCTACATACGCTTTAGTAAATTAACCGTCCATACTTGTCAGTAACAATGATCAGTAACAACAATCGTTAGCCTTTGAAAAAGGTGCGGTCCTCGCCGCTCGCGGCCATACCCGGCAGTCATTCAAGTTTGCAACATCTCAACGCCTCAAGTATGTATATACGAGGCCGTCATGATCATCGTCACCGTTATCCACTTCTCAAACACACCAAAGCTCAGAACATCAAGACATCTTTCAAGAAAGACACCTCAAGCCTCGGGTTTAAGCCTAGTTTAATAGAATTGCCCTGCTGTGTACCAAGGTGCCTCTCGTCAGGGATGGGCGGTCGATGGACAATCGAGGCTTTGCCGAACATGCCATTGCTTGACGACCTCTAGCGGCATCTGGCCGTTTCCAACTGGCAACCTTGCCTTTCTGGGAAATTACAATATTTCCTCGGCTATCTGTCCACCGCGGCCACCGGCATCGACTGAGTCCATTCGTTCTGCCCAACCCTGAGCGGATGTACAAAATTTGCAAGCCGCCACTCCCTTGGCGCATACCGCAAGCGGTTTCTCATATGCTCTAGTGCCCGAGAATAAAATTGACAGGTCCAAATTCAATTCCTGGTTTCCGAACGTCCCCAAGAGTACCCCAAGAGTGTGTTGACATTTTCAAGTTCAATGAAATCAGCGAATAATCGTCGAAGACAATTCTGGAGAGAGAGAGAAACACGGCCTTTTACACATCTTCATCTGCTCCCGCCAAGTCCAGTCGAAGCCGCCATGATACTCCTTTCAGCCCGTGTCCAGGCGATTTTCCGAAGCTAAGTACTCAAGGTACAACGCAACCCTTTCAGTCTTACAACCTTCAAGCTTCAATGACTCTTGGCATGTCAGTGTGATAGGGTGCATGATTCGATGGTGAAGACGTTGTAGATTGTTTGGGGCAATAACTGTGAAGTCAGTCTTTATTTGCAAGAATGACACGTAAAAGGAGATAGATACCTGGACTGCGAGATAACTCTTAACGTAGCTTCTGAGATCGGATTTGTTTGTCCGTTCGAAAACCGAAGTCAGTCCTCTAACAAGCTGACTATCGCCTCCACTCCCAACTGAGAAACTCTGAGTCAGAATGTATCACAAATCCAAAAGACGGGAAACACTTACTTGCAAACCCTGCGCCAGGATCCGCCGTCGACTGAATAATACCTTGCTCAGTATTCCACACAGATTTGGTGGTGGTGGTTGCTGCAAGAACCATGTCAGGTAGCCTATTGCAAATAGAATAGTAAGTAATCTACACAAAGCATCAAAATTGAATGATGTATCACAGCTGTGCTTCATCCGGAGGCGTCGACCCGTTTAGCATAGATAGTCCTTCAAGGAAGAAGCCAGAGTTATACGGGTAAGCAAATACAACCACAGGGTCACAGTTGGTAGCGTCCATTGCGGTCTCGACAAGCCTGTCCGGGCTGATCAGCTGCTTGGAAATGAATTGGAAGGACAATTTCGCGGCCCCCAGATATGCCTGATTATTAGTTGCTTCAGCCAAAGCAGCTGATAATCTGTAAAATAGCATGAGGAAAATTCTCAGCAGATCAGATCAAGGGTTGTCGGATCTTCTTACACAAAGAAAATTCTAGCAATAGGCGGCTTTATGAACGGCTTAAACTTGAGCAAATTTGAGGATAAACTTACCCTGTGGCCGCTGCAGTGACTAGACCACTTCGCGTATCGGTATCCTGTAGTGCGTATGATTTTGGGGAGACTTAACAGATTTAACGAGCATAATTACCCTGAAAGTTCCGCCAGCGAGTGATGCTACCGATAGCAAGTATCAGACCGGTATATCCAGTAGAGAACGGTATGGCTAACCTCGCGCGCAAAGATTCGAATCGGCAAAAGTCAAATTCTTGACCGGAGTGTGTCTCGAATCAGCTTGCTCTTGGGATATGGTGTAATTCCAACCAAATGCCCAAGAAGATTCAGCATATGTCAAGAAGATGTTGTCTTTGTATGCGCGAAAGGCTTGAATAGCCGCATATCCATAGATTCTGTAACAGATTATAGGGAAATGAAGTGACAGTTTCTCAGTGCTTGACTGCTCACAAAGCGTGCGGAAGCTAAAGCAAGGAGGAGGAGTGTCACTAGTAAGTAGCCACATATTCACTGAACTCACTGACACTAGTATAAATCTAATCAATATCCAATATACGATACAAGCAGAAATAAGGGACGCCTTGCTCACCTTGGATGTGAAAAGTGTGGATTTTTATTTATCACTTTTGAGAAGTAAGCTTCAAGTTGTTCTTGATATTTAGTCTGTCCTGTAAGGTAGTCGAATCTCGCCATCTCGTAAAACAGCGTTCCAGGCTCTAAAAAGTTTGAATTATCTGACAGAAGTACACCAGTAATTAGCCCAAAATCAATATTTTCAAAACGGGCTACGAATTGGAAAGTGAACATACTATATTGGGCAGTTTCTGGATTCAGGACGCGAAGGGCACTAGCTAAAGCTGCACCTGCTTTGTCGACTTGATCTGCAGGGGAGTTGGTGATAAAAGGTTTCTGTACAGTTTAGCTCAGTCTATGCGTTTTTGTACCATGCATAAAATATTATTACCCGCCAGGAAGATGAAGGAGAGAAAGATTGTGCAAGCGTGGGAGTGATAAGGGAGAGAAAGATAAACTTCGCTGAGATGGATCCAGACTTTTTCAGGTAGGGGAGACCGTTCCATGGCAGCCGCATTATTGCCTATGAAAGCTGGTGAAGGGGAACAGGGAAGAAAGGATGTCCGCACTTCCACTGCTGCTTAGACTAAGTATAATCAGATTCATGGCAACCCGCAGAAGTGATACAGAGGTTCCTTGATGGACCCGCGTACTCTCCTACTAGTACCCACAAGTACGACGGCATCCTAATTTCATCAACAGTTTCATATGCCCTCAATCCGATGAGCTGTGTTTGAGTAAGCGCCATCATGAATTGAAATAAAGCTGAAGACTACATGCCGCATGATGCATGAGGGTTGGTGGAAAGAGAAAGGAAAGATGGATACCGGATTGCGCCCGGATTGCGTAGTAATAATAGGTCTATTGCATCTTCGTCCTAAATCCGATGAGCTGTACTTATTCTGGCCCGTCATCCTGCGGGAAGCCTGCGGGCTGCGGCTTGCCAGTGGATACTGTCGCTAGAGCCACTTGCATAGCAGAGAAAGAGCGCAATTGACTATGTGTCTGCCTTAAATAACCTCTGATTAGAGATAACTGAGAGTCGGTGTGAAAGGAGAGGCGCGTGGGAAAAATAAATTTCCTTCTTCAACCGACGACATAGTCAACGCTGCCTGGACGTTGCCTGGACGCTGCATGAGACCTAGACGCCATTTTTGCTGCAACTCTCGTTAGAAACTCAAAATCCACTCTGGTCACGGCGTACACGTCTGGATGTTTCGGAAACTTTGGAAGACAAAGAGGTTGAAGGGATGATGGAATTTGAAAGCTGTGGATGGGGCTGGAAAAGATAGTTGAAACATCACCAAAAGGTCCCCAACGATATATCATACCTATAACACCCGTCATCCATTGTAAACATTCGTCATCGTAGCTTGAGTTGGTCGCAAGATATATCAGGTGTATGGGGGTTGACCACCCCCCTTCATGCGTGGTCATGGTTCATCACAATGAGAGTTGGATATAACGGATGACGGGGGTTATTGCATGTGACAGCCGTGATAACCAATGGTATGGCTAGGACCCTAGGGATTGGAACCTACTGGTTGCGTATTACTGGTCTCATAATCTGGCATAGTAGAAGAAAGATGTATATTTATGAACTACAGATAGTGTACAATGCTATATACAAATGCAAGAAACAACAACGGCACCTCATCATAATATGCTCACACTTCGAACAACACAGGAAAGGGATACACATACATCTGTTACGAGTTTCAGTCAGAGATATGAATTTTAAAAAACTGAAGGGATACTCACCGACATAGAGCGAAAAACTATGCAATAACCATGATAAACAATAATGAGGGAAAAGAGGTAAAGTAAAGAAAAACAAGACCGAGCTAGAAGTTGAACGAAGAATAATAATTAGTGATAGCAAGGACCGGAGAAATGCGGATGTATGCGTACTTAGCAGTGATTTAAAGGTCGTTGAAGGTGTTCTGAGGTGTTTTACGCAAGGTAAGAGATGGGTAAGATGGAATAAAGAGTGTATACGCGTACCTAGCAGTGATTTGAAGGTCGTTGCAGGTGGTCTGAGGTGTTGCGCGCAATATAAGAGACGGGTAGAATGATATGAAAGTGTATACACACCTCTAATCGATGCCATACGTGCACCCTGCCCATCCGTCAGCGCCAATAGCTGCCCCGTTCGTGATATCCTCTTCTCTACATAGCGCAAGAAAGACCACCGGCGGCATAGCCTCCTGTTGAACAACAATTGCAAAGTGGGAAAGCAGCTGACGAAGATATAGCGGAATGGAAAATGGTATGTTCCGGCGATGGGTCTGTGTTGGCGTGTCGGGAGGGAACCCTCGTGGAGAATAAGTCAGACGGTCAAACAGAAGACATGGAACAACGCTCACGTCAAGACATTTTTAAGCTACCTTGGGCATCCTCGCCTTTGCTGTCAAGGTCGAGAAACGAAGAAAACTGCTAAAGCGAGCAAAAGGAACACAGCAAGTCACCAAAAGCCTACCACGCAGTCGGAGTGAAGGGCCGGGATTGGGCGAGTTGTCGGGGAGGCGTAGGCATGAGATTTGGATAGATACGGAGGGAGTGGAAAGAGGAGGAAAGAGAGGAGATAGTGATGGTGGTGGAGGAGGAGGAAAGAAGTCGACGCGTCGCCCAGCTGGTTGTAGCGGAGTTTGAAACTACGTCATCTGACGTCATCTTCAAATTGGCGAAGTTTCCTTGACTCATCGACGTCGTTATCGGCACAACGGACGCCTCCAAGCACCACTGAGTACTGAGTACTTACTTAATTAGTGTCAGGTATTGGAATCTGTCAGACTATCATGCGTACAAACCTCGTAGAATCTTTTGGACTCCTCTCCAACGTCGATTTTAAGAAGCTCTCGCAGCAAGTCTAGAGGATGGGGCGGGGAGGGCCGTTGCTGCATTGTAAGTTGAAGTAACATGCATATACTCATCCTTCCCTCTTTACTGACTGCACAAAACGCTTAGTGATAGCATCCTTTTCATCTATGTCAGCAAAATTTGCGCATAAGTATACCGACCGATGTCATTCAGGTACAGATATCAGAGCTTATGGCGAGTGGCATTTCCAACCTCTTCATCCAAGGGTGGTTGCTCTGGGTCTCGTGGTGGAAGCTCGTGTTTGGGAGGATGACAACTAGGTATGTTGTCTTGCTGTTTTTTGTTTTTCTTATGCCAGATGTGCTAATTCGTCTGAGGACTGCCTCATTCCATGCATGCGTCTAATTCACCACCGCAAGATCTAGTATACCCTGTCATTGAACGACAGTGCATACTCTTCATTAGTCTACCTCTGGAACGGCTGTCCTCAGATTCACGATCCGCAAGCAACTGATGTGTTATCGTCTACATCTACATCGTCTTACGTTCCCACTCAGTCTTTTTCTCCGTAAACTGTGTTAGATCCACTGCTCTTACTGATACATCTCAGCTGCACTTTCCCTTCATCCGAGTCCCTTCGCTTTCGTTTATGTGTTTGTTTGCTGTTTTGCTGTAGGTACATGTTTCTACATTTATTACTTGTCTCAGAATACTACAGACTTTCATCTAATGCCATGGTGGTACTGAGTATTTATGAGTACCAAACATACTCTGTTATCTGGCAGTGGCTTCATGCAATGATACTATGAGTATATGAACACTCGACCTGCTTCTGAGTCCAACCTTTGCTACTCTGATCCCACTGTTCTCCTACCAGTGCAAGAACTGTGCTGTAATGATGCGCCGCCGGGTCATTATAATCCTCGTCATCCATGCTCACGGCCTGTCACAATGCTCGGCCTATACAATGTGCTATCATACCCTTGCCATTGTGAGGAAGTGTTATAACTCTCCCAAAATCATGACGGGGTGTGATAGCACTTTGAAATCATGACAGCGACGTGATAAAGGCTAATCACTATCCTGTCACTGTTACGGGCTGTGGTAATGCCCCATCCAACGTTATATCGTTGAGGACCTTTTGGTGATGAACGAAGGTGTGTTTGTTGCCTCTCTTTTTCTTCAGCGACTGGCTCTAAATTTCTGCTAGTAGAATGCGTCTATAACATGCCAGGGAGATACAACGTCACCTTTGCATTCCAACACGCAGTCCCGTTCACGCTCGGCCCATTCTCATCAGCAATGGCCTATCGTTAACCTGCTCTGTCGGTCATTTAGAATGCAGTAAGGATGGTCTAGAGCACGGTACCCAGCGTTGCAAGTGCGTCAAAATCAAGAGACTCTAGCTCCAATGTCAGCTCGCTGTCTCCAATTCCTCATCCCTGGACATGGACATCCCACAACACCGTGTACATCCCCATTCCCGTCCCTAAAACATGCCGTCTTCATCTTGCCACCGCTGTTCCGCCGGCATTCTCGAGGCTTAGGCATGTCGTCTGACCTTTCCTCGAGTATATGGTCTCAGCGGACGCGCCCCATGCCTGGAGCTCTTTTGACCACACGCAATGATATGACCACGAATCTTCCACCCTACGTCCGACGCCCGGATGTCGCTTCCAGCACCAATGGAACCAGCACACCATCGCAACACGCATTCAGACGAGTCGACTACGGCAGAGGGCCGGTAACCAAGCCTTCCCTGACTCTGGTTCAGTTTTTGGGTTCACGGGTTGGAGGCTATGTTTAGGATTGGAGGTAAACGGACGTAGCCAGTGTTAAACGCTGGACCCTTATTGAGGGATTGGAGTGGGTCGTTCTTGGAATGGAGGTACTGAGCAACCACAAGGGTGGGCTCGCATTCCCCTTGCCGATTGGAGGAGGAAACCTGTGCCGCTGTCGGTATCGATGACGGTTCGCATATGCGGCTGTTCAATGGTCCCCACCTCGCCATCTTTACCACCACTCACATCGGTCCCATTGGCTCATTTCCCTCCGTCCACCGTCCACCGTCCGCCACCTTCCATTCTTTCGACGTTGGATGCCCGGTACCACGCCCATAGCTTTCTTCGTCTTCAGCTATTCTATCCCAGTACACGCCGCAACGCTTTCCACGTCGACTAGATTGGAGTTGGCCCGTGTCACAAACGCTGCTAAACACGATTCTGGGCCCAGTTCCAGGTCCTGGTCGTCTTCTTCTCCTCCTACCGTCCCCAATCTACCGCTTCCTCGCTTTACCATCACCAAGTCTATCCCGACTCTTTCGCATGACTGGTGTTAGCTGGCACAATTCTCGTACGTCTGGCTCAAGGAGGTATCTATCTCACCAACGTTAACGCTGGCGGCCTGGTCTGTGTCTCTCACCACTGCAACTATCACTGCATCGTCAGCCTCAGCTGCGCTCTGGAATCCTGACCTCACTTCCTTTCATTTCACACAACCTCACCACATATCCAATACCACCTCCAATGCTGGTGTTCCTTCCTAACCACGTTCAGTTCCACTACTAGTACCATCTACAACTTTAACGCCACCATCTACGGGACTCCCAGTACCGTCAGTCGGGATCGAGTCCCTATCAATGTTGGTACCGGAACCGACATGTCGACTATTTCTGTCCCCTCCATCCCTCCATGTTAGGCTCTCAACTTTGGGTCTTCGTCGTGTGGAAGTCAAAGTGACTCGGCTACATTTTTACAGGAGACTTTTCCGTATAATCTGACGATACCGGCGAAAACGGGAGAAGCGACACGGAACCGACGCCATTGCTCACCTCTTCTTGGGACGGTACCCGACTCGGACTACAACTTCATCAACTCGTTCTAATTCCGAGAACCCGAGGCTCCCATCTTATCCTTATGTTCAGCTGTGACTAAATCTATCTTTACATCTCTACAGCACCAGTACCAGCGCCGCTGCCTCCTTCCAATGTCTCCGTCAGGACTCGGCATTCCTAGTGACACCAGAAGAGTTATTTGTCCTGTATTCTCGAGTTCTGCCAGTGGAGTTCCCGATTTTTCATTCTTTGTCGTTCTCTCCTCAGTCGGGAGTCAGGGACAAGTTGGGTTTGGTGGCACAGAGAGAAACAGGAAGGGGAGGGGTGCTTAATGTTTGGGCGGGTTGGTCAGAGGGGATGCAACTTGGGTAGGAGGGGAAGATGGGACATTTTACAGTTAGGGGGGAAGGGGGGTTGATATCTTGGCATTTCTGTGAAAGAGGGGAGGAGAGGCTGATATTTTGCCCTTTTAGTCGAGGGGAGATGGGGGGGGACTTCATATTTCTGTGTTTTAGTTGAAAAGGGAGGAGGGGGAAAGGGGGAAGGGGAGGCCTGTACTCTATATAGATTATCACTGTCAGATTGGAGTTAGCATTGCCTCAGTCTACGTCTGGCTGCTTCCTTTGTTGTTCCTTATTTTTCCACTGATATCCTCTTGTCCTCGTCTGACACTTTCTTATCCTCGTATCTCCCTTGTTCATGGCCGTGATGTTAGGCTTGGTAATCGATACACCCCACATAATATATAGTAAGAAATAACTGAGTGGATATATACATCAAGAGGATTCTAGCTAGGGTTAACAATTTGATTTGTAATATCCACACTAGAGCCTAGTAGTTCTGAACCCTGTTCAACTACGTCCGTCTGGCTTTCAGCTTGTGATCCTTCTTGCTGCGCGACTGAGGCAAATCTGATGGATTGAGAAAGAGAAATATCGTTCAGTTCCACTCTCGACTTTTCAAGAGACACAATCATGATGATGAGGACTGGATAAAGAGCCTTGCAGAATGTCAGTTGGGAAAATGTCATTCACTGATAATTAGAAGTGCGCTTACTGCTAATGAGGGCATGGCACTGTAAAAGACTTGAAATGTCACTGACTCGGCGTTCTCTAGCACAGTGAGAAGTGAATATGCAATCTGAGTATATGGGCCACAGTGAGCACTCCGTTTTAACGACAAGGACAAAAAAATCACTCACCCAAAGTCCGCAGTAAATCAATCCAGATTCAACCAAAAGCAATAGCACCTTTTGAGCTCTGAAAATTTGATTGCCACAATCCTTCAAACATTTTCTAATTTCCGCAATGTGAACCCTATGAAATGTTCGAGAATAATAAATAATGTAATTTGCTGATAGCTAATCGAATAGAATTGGAATAGAACTGCCAAGACCAATTACTTACCAAGCTTTATATCCAATGAGGGCTGTAGCAACCATGTTTGTGACAAGTAAAGGGACACTCATCATCAATGAGCCGACAGGCTTTTCTCCAAAGACAGCTGAACCATTCAGATTTTCGGCCGCAGTTAAACCTGCATTTACAAATGTTCCAACTAATGCCCCAATTAAAGATAAATTTTCATTCATCGAACATATAGATTTACTCACCTATAGATGCCATGAAGCAAATGATCAGAATACTCTTGACAAGTAGATTTTGAGGATACATAATCCAAGCTCGCCAGACCACAATTCCATCTCCAATGACAAACTATACGATTATACGATATCAGTAAGTTTATTGTGAATATATGAACATAAATGTAAGAGTGGAACGCTACTCACATTTACTCTGTCAATTACTGTGTCTGCAATATATATGTTCACCACGAGTCGCATAATAGCTTCAGGGTCTGTTACATTGTAACCGACCAATGGAATCTCCGCCATGGCATACCACACTTGGAGTATAGCCGGTGCAGTTGTAACAGTCAGCATGGAGATCACCAGTGTAAGGAGGACAAGCTGTGGTTTTGAGGGGTGTCTTTTCTGCGATCTGAGCCAAACACCAATTATTAGTACTGCTCTACGACATTGATATTAATGAATGCATACAAAACTCACAAAATATTATAAACGACTGTGAGCACGAGTGTAGCATTAACACCATAGAGCAGCCATGCTATAGAGACTTGTAACAGCCAAGTTTTGAGAGTATCGAGATCAGATTTGGCAAGAGGCTGAGACTGCTGTTGGGCTTGGGGCATTGAAGACATTGTGGCAAAGGATGAGATTGTAGGGGTTGAAAAGAGGTAGCGCTGGAAGAACAATGAAGACGAGGCTTAAGTTATATTCTCTTCCCGGATGTTAATTTTAGATTATGATCTTCTCATGTAGGAACATCACGAGTCAATGATCACTGATGAAATTTACTGATCTCTATAAATATTACAATCTTCTAGGCACACTCACTGAATTTCATTCAGTATGCCCTAATTCCTTTTTTTTTCCCAAGCGACACAGGGTTTGATTAGGCAGTTACCGTCTTTTACTCGCTAGTCGTAGGACTTACTTTCTAGTATGGGCTGTCAGCCTTTACTTCAATCCAAAGTGTTTTCCATGAACGAAGGTGTTAGTCTTCAGCAGTTAGTCCTTAGGAGTTAATGTGTTGATCATCAGGTCCCCATGATCTGCACCGGGTATATCCTCAATGCGATGATTGAATGAGTCAGGTCAAAGATCTGGCGTCTTTTAGAAGCTCATATGATGAACCGCAATCAAAACTGTTGAGCTAACACGCATTAGCACTCATTCATTGCGTTATGACGCTATGCGGGAGGGAAAGAAAGTGACATCAGCATCATGACCAGAAGGTAATAAAATCTTGGAGTGAGTATGTTTACTATGTTGATCATCAGATGCCCATGATCTGCACCAGATATACACTCAATGCGATGATTGAATGAGTCAGGTCAAAGTTCCGGTGTCTTTTAGAAGCTCTCTCTTCTTAATATGATGAGCCACCATAAAAATTCCCAAGCTAACGCTCATTAGGATCATGTCTCTAAAGCTTGAGAATCTTCACTATGCTATCACGCTGTGCAAGATGGAAAGAAAGGGCATCAGCATCATGACCGGAGGGTAAGATATTGAATAGCGAAAAGAACATCATGCTTCTCACCAACATCCACGCGGATCTCGCGGACTCGTCCTAGCACCCGCACAGAACCCAGACCTTTACTTTCATATTCCGCTATATCTATCCCATCATAGCCGCCTCTCCCATTTGTCTCACCAGATACCATTTTCCATTTTAAAAAGTTGACGGTGTCTTATCGGCACAGCAATTGCAAAAGTATTGTGACAAGATTTGGCAGGGGCGGGCAAGGCTTGGCAGGCCTCCGGGCTCTTGCCCAAATTGGAAGTACAGGTTCCTGAAGCCTTCTCGGCATTAAGGCATTCTCTGCAAGTCAGCAGATGCTTTCCCTACCATCACTTTTAATTATAATTTTGGTGCTTTTACAAAAATTGCGGTTGCTTCATTCTAGTATGGTATATTAGGTGTATGGGCGCGTTGTGGTAAGGCAGGGGTATGGCAGGGTACTTCCTTTTTGGGAAGAATGGTCAAAAAATGCTAGAAAATTCAGATTTTATTCTAATGGCTGTTGGCAGTGTGTGGAAGCTGCTGGGGCAGGCCTAGTGGCTGTTTCCAATGGTACAGGGTTAGATGGAAATGTACCCACAGTCAATAGCACCCCAAATCTGTATTTGGAATGGGAATAGGGGCTGTGACTGAAACAAAAAAGACAAAATACATTTCCAGAGCTGGTGATTAAAAATGAATTGGGTACATCAGGGAGTGCATCCTGGGTAGCCGAATCAAAATATGAAATCAGATTTACAATATATGTAGCGGTTCTCAAGATATGGCCAAAATACTGTATAAATATAACAAAAGAGCAGGATGGGTACTGGTTATTGTGGTAAAACAGCTCTGACCATCATGTGGGCTGGTATAATATTGCATTGACACTTTCTAAATATGGGAATATAGCACATTCTATTAGATCTTCAGGTGTTGGGGTGCTATGCCCCAAATACTGTCCAGAAATGGCAAAATTTGAAATGGCCATAGACACTACACAATATACCATGAGATATATGTTTAAATATTTATACAAGCGTATTTTGGGTCCCTAAATCCGAATTCCACTTGGATAATCCTTATTTATAATGGCTATGGTACTATTTAATATGTACCCCTAAAGCAAGGTACCTGTGGCACCTGCATACATTTGGTTTATACATTTGTGTGGATAGCTATATAGATGTCTTTCAATGTTCTCAACATGAATATGAGGTTCTAATTCCCATATATTAAGGATACATGACTCTACAGTCCAAAATACTGTCCAAAATTTTCAAAACTTGAAATGGCCATAAACACTACATACTATACTATTGGATATATGTCTAAATATTTTTACTAGGGTATTTTGAGTCCCTGAATCAGAATCTCCACTTTTATAAGCTCTATTTACATTGGTTCTTGTGCTATTGAATCATTACCCCTGAACAAAGGTGCCTGTGGCACCTGCAAATAGCTCATTTATAAATGTGTGAGTGGGTATATAGATCTTATTCAACACCCTGAACATTAATATGAGGTTAAAACTGCTATATATTCAAGATCCAAGACTCTATGTTAGGTTTATTCTCTGAAAAGCGAAAATAGCATCATTTTGGACCATATACATAGGCATATCTCATCCCAGAGCTTACTCCAAACATTCATACTGTGTATTTCATCATGTATTATCAATCCAGAGATGATGAGTCATCTATAATGCATAGAGGAGATTTCAGGTACACACAGTAGCTTAAAGTCAAAGTAAGTTCCATCAGATTATACATGTAGGCCAAGGTTTCAGTGATGGCTCCCAAACTCACAATTATCAAAGTATTATAGTATAGAATGACATTGAATCATCCATAATACCAAGCAGATATCAATGAAAGTATATATGCCCCAAAGAAGGGAGAAATTAGTACTAAGTTCGCTTTTTAGGAAATAAACCTAGCATAGAGTCCTGGATCTTGGAGATATGGGAATTTTAACCTCATATTTGTGTTTAGGACACTGAATAACATGTATATACCCACTCACACAAATTTATGAACCAGATGTATGCAGGTGCCACAGGTACCTTGCTTTAGGGGTACATATTAAATAGCATCACAGCCACTATAAATAGGGATTATCCAAGTGGAAATTCGGATTTAGGGACCCAAAATACGCTTGTATAAATATTTAAACATATATATAATGGTATTATGTAATGTCCATGGCCATTTCAAATGTTGCCATTTCTGGACAGTATTTTGGGCATAGCACCCCAGCACCTGAAGATCTAATAGAATGTGCTATATTCCCATATTTAGAAAGTGTCAATGCAATATCATACCAACCCACATGATGATCAGAGCTGTTTTACCACAATAACCAGTTATATTTATACAGTATTTTGGCCATATCTTGAGAACCGCTACATATATTGTAAATCTGATTTCATATTTTGATTTGGCTACCCAGGATGCACTCCCTGATGTACCCAATTCATTTTTAATCACCAGCTCTGGAAATGTATTTTGTCTTTTTTGGTTCAGTCACAGCCCCTATTCCCATTCCAAATACAGATTTGGGGTGCTATTGACTGTGGGTACATTTCCATCTAACCCTGTACCATTGGAAACAGCCACTAGGCCTGCCCCAGCAGCTTCCACACACTGCCAACAGCCATTAGAATAAAATCTGAATTTTCTAGCATTCTTCCCAAAAAGGAAGTACCCTGCCATACCCCTGCCCTACCACAACATGCCCATACACCCGATATACCATACTGGGGTAAAGGGCCATTGCTTTGCATGGCAAATTACAAGGCCCTTTCATGTAGTCTAACTCAGGTTATGCAGAAGGGAGGGAGAATCAGTGGAAAGATAGATAGATAGAAATACACTGCATGGTCTTCTATGAACATGCCGGGTGTAGATGTGCTATAGCCCACCATGGCCTACATCTACTCTAAGTCCTAACCAATGAAATCAAGCACGTCATCCTTTGTGACAGTAGTTCCACGACAGGTGATTAGATCAGAAACTTGTGGAGCCAAGTCAGAGTCAACGAATCCTGTAATCATGTGCTGTAAAATTAGTAAGAGGGAAGAAGAGCGTTAAGCAGACTGATTTGACACGCTAGCATGATGTTGTGGTTATTGATGTCAATGGTCCTTGGATCTGGTCCAGACCAAGTCTGGACATTCTGGTTGTTGGGAAGGGCAAAGACTGGCTGTGGCAATGAAAAGGGGTGGGAGTTTGAGGTTGTGGTAAAATTTTCAAGGTCAACATAAGTTAATGTGTGGAGTAGAGGCTTGCTTCCTCAGCATCCTTGTCACTTTGTTGCATAGAAACTGGTGTAGAGTAGCACCATGCTCATCGATATTGTTTGTCTGAAGAAAGCGTGTAGGCGGGAGCTTTGGGATAGACGAAGCCTTCTGGAGGCTTTGAAGGGGAAGGATTTGGAAGTAATGTTTCATGGGAGGGAGGCCTCTCATCAGAGAGCATGTGGTCTGGATATAAGAAGCAATGGTCGTCTTGTGAGGGAGGGGAAAGGGGGCTAATCTCTTCAATAGTGCATCCATAATGCCATCTCTACCCTGAACAGAATACATAAGTTATCATGTTGATGGGCTATGAGTAGTATGAGCAAACTTACATTGTTTAATCTCTTCCTGTCTATGCTCAATAAGGTCAAACTCAAACTCAGAGAACATGGGTAAAGTGACAGTAGGCACTCGCTCTGGTGGAAACTGAGGCTGTACAGTAATGACAAGAGGTATCTGGGCAGATGGTGGATCAAATTGCTCTAAAAGAGCTGGACTAGCAACTGGCAGTGTTGAGGATGGTGCAGACAATGGAGGTGTGTCAAACAGTTGATGCCCAAGCTGCTGTGGCAAGAACAGGTTGTTGGGTATAAAATGTTGTTGTTCTGTGAGAGGGTTGAACTGGCTCCAGGGAGGGTAGAAACCTGGTTAAGTCAAAGTAACGTTTGAAACAATTAATATTGGATACAGGAGACATACCACCCATATTCATACTGTCCATATTTGGGGTTAAAAGTGAAGTCCCTGGCAAAAAGGGGTCTTGAAGTGGAAACTCTTGAGGCCTTGATGAAAAAAGCGAATGTCTTGCAGGAATACTGGCACAAACACCACAGAAGCACACCAAAAACAAAGTTCCAAACAGTTTGGGCACAGCACAAGACAACTGTTGTTGAGGGAGCAAAAATGGGGGCAACTGTGTAGAATTCCTTCTACCACTGACCAAAGTCCTGCTACACCAACTCTACCCAACAGTCGCACACAAACAGAGGCCTCTGGTCAAAGGCCAAACAAAGGACCTGGGTGAGGCTTGATTTGAGCTTAGCTGTGTTATCCCCAAAGGCTTAGAGACTCTGTTCCAGAGGCTCAAGTGGCTAGCAACATGGATGAACGCCAGTCTGAGGAGATGGACACTGCAAGAGGTATCCATCAGTACATGTGGGAGTCAGCCAAGACAAAAGTGCTTACCCAGAGATTTAACAGCTAAAAGAAATCTGTTAGTAAAGACAGCTGAGGCTACAGGTCAGATTAAAAGCTTACCAAAATTGGGGTAACAATGAAAAAGAGAAAACAAAGAGATGGCAAGGAAGAGGGGGAAAAGCTCACTGGAGCCTCATTTTATTAGCTAGACCTTGACAAGTGATGACCTGATTTGTCATCATGAGTCTTTGACAGCAATGATGTTATGTGGCATCTCATTGGTCAAAGGGAAATGATATTGCCCATTCGCTAAACAAATGGGCAAGATCATTTTTGATGGGCCAGGTAAGTGGTCCATTCTGTTATGACAGGCCCCCTGATAATACCCTTATATGTATGGTCCTGGTTCACATAATACTGCCTGCCACAGGTGAAGCCAGATGCCGGTTCACATAAAATTGCCTAGCCTTTGGAGCAGGTCACAACTGCCACGAGGACTGAGGAGGGCAGATAAAAGTATACCTCCAGTAGCCTAAACATATAGCCACATGTACATAGTCTAAATGCTGCTAGAGATGATGGAGTCTGAGAGAGCAGTTGCAGAAAATAATTCCACTCCTTTTTGTCCCTTATCTGCTCTTTGTCGCCTGCAACTGTACCACAAAATGACCTCCCCATACAAGAGTATCAACTCATGGGACAATCTTGCAGTGCTCAGAAGTCAGTGTTGGAATTACAATATGCTGGAGACAGCTGGTTTTGGACTTTTCCATAAAACTGTATAGTACACAAACTTTACTTTCTTTTTACATTCTATTCTTTATCTGATTGCCTCACTGTACACTACATAGGACAATCATATATTTTGTTGCTGCCTCTCTTTGCTGTTGCACTCTCAACATCATGCTCCTGCCCGCATCATTGATTTTCTCAGCACAATCAGATCAGCCTGTTGAAGCTCATTCATCACCCATTCTGTACCTCGCCAGACTGTACTTGGCAACTCAAAACATCACCAGACCACACTTGGCTATTGCTGGATCATACTCAGCACTCTTGGACAATGACTGGACTGTTGCTCCTGTGCCTGTAACTGTATCTCAAGGCACAGTGAATTAACACCTACCCTGTTTCTGCCAACAACCATACCAATTGGCTATCATCCCTGAGCCTGTTGTCAAGGTCATTGATACACTTAATGACAAACCACCCAAGTCACACAAAGACAAGATCAATTGAGGATAGAGAGATAGATAGAGAGCAAGAGTAAGCTAACTATGCTCTACACTGTGTAGTACTAGTACAGAGTGGAGACAAAGTGAATGAACTAAAGGATAAGCTAGAATGTCTAGTGGTTATATAGAAGAGCAATGAATAGGTGATAGGAGAAACATAGGAGAAATAGGAGAAACATAGGAGAAAGTGGAGAAACGTAGGGGAAAGATAGGATCGATAGAATGGAAGATTGATTGATAGTTATTATAGAGTTTGATAGGTCTTATAAGGTTCAAAGTCAGTAATATAAGGTTTAAAAGGTTTATTGAGGAAATGCAATAGATGAATGATCAGAAAATGGGTTCAATAATGTAGTAGAAGAGGAAGGAGGACAAAGAACTGTAGCAGTTCGTGACACCTGTTGCTCACATCTTTTCACATCTTTTCCATTACTTTTTCTCTCTCTACACTTTCCACCATGACAAAGGAGTATGACAACCTTGTGGTTTTGAAGGGGCCAAAGGAGTTGGAGAATTGGAAGTTTTTATTGGAGGTGAAAGCAAAGAAGAAGGGAGTTTGGAATATCATCAGCAGTACGCAGCTCCTTCCTGAGGACAGTGATATGTCTCCCCAGGCAGACACTCTCTGAACCAAAGTTGCCCAAGCTGCCAATCTCATTGTCCAAACCACTTCTTCATCCCTTATTCCCCACATCCATGAATTCCCTGGCAATCCATACAAGATGTGGAAGTGTCTACTCGAAGTCAACAGTCATGGCTTTGAAGATGTCTCTGACATGTGGACTCATTTTAATGCATTGAGGCTATGTACCAACAAGAGCAGCATCAACTTCATCAGACAGTTTTGGCAACTTTATGGTGACCTCACTGCTGCCAAGGAACAACCCCCTGATACCCTTTCCATCTCAGTTCTGCTCACTGCTCTCCCAGATGAAACCAAGTGGAACTCATTCAAGAATCAGGTCTGATGTGATATCCAGGGTGATGATCTCATTTACGTCAACAACAGATCCTTCAAGAGTACTCACATCAGAACCCTGATGACAATGACTCCACTACCAACCCTGCAAAGGAAGCATTGGCTGCAACCAAACAGGCAATTTGCTTCATGTACCAACTGCAGACCCTCTAGCTCACTTCTTGCATCCACACCTCATCTGCAACCTTTGTGGTGGAATTGGACACTTCCGATCTCAGTGTCCTAGTGAACTGGCTTCTGGAGCAGATGACAAAACTGCAGCCATGGCAGTATTTGAAGACGAGTGGGATGGGAGAGTCGCTTTGTAGATTTAGGGGGTGGTATTTCTTTTTATGCATGCAATTGTTACTATACACTCTTTGCAGATTGAGGGTGTGTGTTGGAATTACAATCTGCTGGAGACAGCTGGTTTCAGACTTTTCCATAAAACTGTATAGTACACAAACTTTACTTTCTTTTTACATTCTATTCTTTATCTGATTGCCTCACTGTGCACTACATAGGACAATCGTACAGTGGTGGCCGTTGAAAATTCCTTGTTTGCTTTTGGGCAAAAGTTCTCCTCCTCCTTGTCAACATAGTGTAGATTGCTTTTGGTAGTGCACAGCTGCCTGTATTTTGATATAAAACCAATCTAGCAGTATGTCTGTGTATGTAGCAGCTTGCCATACATGTCATTTTGGTTCATTCCAGCCTACCAGCACAAACCAAGCCAGCATTGGTCCCATATCACATATTGAGTACCTAGATACACCATATATACTCTCTAGCTACTCTTGGTACCTCAAATACAACTATTCAACCTATTTTGGTGGTGCTGATGAGGAGGAGAGGGTATTTGGGCAGCTGTGAGAACTTTTGCCCAAAAGTGAACAAGGAATTTTCAACAGCCACCACTGTATATTTTGTTGCTGCCTCTCTCTTTGCTGTCGTGCTCTCACCATTGTGCTCCTGCCCTTGTCATTGATTTTCTCAATAGTCAGGATGATTCTTCTCAAGGTGATCTAATTCAGAGGGCCTTCTGAGGTGCAGTACAGTGGAAAAGAGCTTCATCAATATCAGACATATGTCCTCTTAAGTATTACACTCTACACATATTCTGCAGTTTTTTCCCTCCATGACATGTATGCTGATCTTCTTCAGATTATTATTCCCCCTATTCCCCTCCATTGAGTCATCATCCTTAGGCCTTTCTTTGGTAGACACTCCTAAATAGTACTCCTAGTCTAGAAGTACTTTAAATTTGCATGTCAGTAGACTTAGTAATGCTTACTCCAGAACCCAATTTCAGAAAGTACAATACACCAAATATCTATCTATCTATCTATCTGAGAGTCATAAGCTAACCACAATATGAGCATTAATCAGATTATATACATAAGTAGAGTAAAATCAAAGGGCACACACAAGGAAAAAGACTAGTACTAAGCAAATGGTACTTTCAGTAGCTGGGTAGTGTACATCTTCAGTATGGAGTAAGGTACTGTAGTATTTCAACCACATGGCCAGCCACTTTGGTGTGTGATGCAATGCTTTTGTTCTATGACATGACCCAGTTACTATATTAGGAAGGTTGCCAGCAATACCAGTGCTCACATGGCCCTTTTTGGTAATAAAAACACTCAAAAAGCCTCTGTGATGTGTTACTCAATAATGAGTATAATATGGAGTATGAGTAACAAAAGTGAAAGTGACTGTGTGACAGTCGAGAACAAACAAACACCATTTGTCTTTGTCCATCCATGAAGGGGGTGTGGTGAGAACAAGTCCAATGAGCTAAAGATGCTTGACTACACACCCTTCCAGTAAAGATAGTCAATGAAAAATGGGTGTGTATAAAGGTGGTGAAGCTGACATGAACATGGTGGTGGGGTCTGAGGATTTGAGAGAAATGACGAAAATGATGTGTCCAACCAGAGAAATCTGAAGCCAGAAAATAAGGCTATGTACTTTGGGGATCAGGAATCTGCACTGAGAAACGAGGTCGAGTACCTGGCCTTGAGGCCACTGAAAAATAAGGAAAAATCGTCAAAATACAGTTTATACACTGTGAAGCCCAGTTAGGTTGATGGGGATGACCACTTGATTGGATCTGCCAATTTTCTACAGGTTAAACATACCCAATACTATCCTTTGTTATCTGACAATGTTCGTTATTGAACGACATCTCGAGTTGATTCTGCATCCATCACCTCCAGAGCAGACCCTTTCTGGGGGAAGAGGGAGGTGGGGAAACAAGAGAATGGCAATTGTACTCTGCCTACAAATAGATAAGGGGAAGGGATTGGTGCTAAAAAGTTCATAAACTCTGTGTATTGATTATGTAGCTACAAAATCCCTTATACAAGCTGTCAGTGTATCAAAAGAAGCTATCCCCAACTCTGACCAAGGGGAGGAGGAGGGAGTGGACAACTGATCATGTCATACCATGTTGCCCACTGGAGTTTGAATTTTGATGGCCAGCTCCAAGTGGGAACTTGAACTTCTATGTCATTCCATTCCTTTCCATTTTTCCTTCGCCTACTACCATGACTGTTGCCAACTCCCTTTGTTGTGCTGTGAGTACTTGCCCTCATATTCTGTCACTATCAATACAAAGCTACATTGATATATCTCAAAAACTGTCTGTATCAGACCTGTACCAACTGCATTACCATCTAGACAACTCTGCAACAAATAATCAAAATAAATCTGCTCAACTGTCACTGCACAAAGTCACTGTCCTCTCTACCATGGATATAGTCTATTTATACCACACTTTATACCTCATTCAAAGCAAATTGGACACCTTACAATTATTGAGACTGAAATATGTTTTGTGCAGAACTTTTATTCCAGAGACTGACCATAAGGCAACAGGTTGGTACTTAGGCATCAGGGCTGCTACCCTCATTCAAGATTGTTTTCATTCTCACCTAGAAGAGTGTACAGATCCCAGTTACAACTAGGATCCATGACAATTTCTGAGCAAGATTTCTGGCAAGTATCGCTTAAGTACACACAGTACAACTACAAACAATACATATACTTGCTTCTAGTGTTGTTCTCAAGATTACTACACAGCAGTCAGCACAGAAACTGGTCAGAGTCAGTGTTACTGGATACAAGGCCATTGGTTTGTATCCCAGCTCTGGCCAGGTTTTGGTGGCTGTGTCATGCAGAATTTGAGGGAAGGGACTGCAGCTTGACATTGTCAACAGTGAGGACTAGCAAGGAATGGTGTATCTTGCTACAACAGATGCAAGAGAGACTTGGTAGGAGTGAGATGGTGAGTGTACCAAGTTTCAGAGGAGAAGGATGCTGGGAAGGGACTGGATTTGTTTTTTATGATAATTAGAACTTGGGAGTTTTAGGAATTTACAAACAGGAAAAGAAGGGATTGATTCAACATAGCCACATGCAGAAATGGAGTGTAAAGAACTCACCCTCATTTCATTCAGCCTCATAATTCCTCTATTCCATCTCCATGTTACTATTGCTGAAGTCAATGACTGATTGTGATTTGTGTTAGGTTCTGATCAACATCCACCTCCTTTACCTGGAAGAGATACAGATGAAAATTCCAAGTCTGTTGTCATCTTGCTTTGCTTCCATCTTCATTTTTTTTGCTCTCCTCTTCATGTTTCTGTGATATTTCTCTCTGTGTTTGCTTGGACTCCTTTTGAATGTGGCTGGCAAGTGCATCAAAGTTCTTGCTACTGACTACCCTTCAACGCTTCGCTATTTTTTTGTTCCTTTGCTGCTTGCATTGGTTTTCGCTAGAGACTGGCACGAGTCAGAGTCCAGGTATACCTGTGACTCGTTCACAGGTACCTTAGGCCACAAAACACTGACCTGTGACCTGTCAGAGATCCGTGAGAAACAGGTACCTGACCTGCAAGTCATTTACCTGCAGGTCACAGGTTACCTTCACAAAATGAGTTGCTGCAGGTACTCACAAGTATACCTACTGGTACCTGTCAAGGATTCTCAGATATGCATTATGGAGGGGGGGTAGTAGGGTAAGAATAACATTGGGTATGCACAGGAGCTGACATAGAGGTTTTGGTCACTTGTATTAAGAGCAAGAGTATTAAGTGTTGAGTAGAAAATTGTTGCTAAACTTGCTTATATGTTGCTTAAGTAGTTTCCTCAAGCACATACTGTCATGAATCCCTTCCTGTCTTCACTTCCAGACCCTGTCCTACATTCCTTCTACTTCTTTTGTTCTAGATCTCGTCTCCTGGTACCTATGACTTATATCTTCTTTGATACATCATTTCTCTGACTGACAGATCATATCTGCTTCTACTGCACATATTGACATCACTTAGACACATGACTATCATCCTATGCTTGTCTCCATCAGATACCTGCTGATCTAGCTTCACACTTTTGTATATTTACTACATGGCTTTGTAGATAGGTTCCTTAGTCTGTCCACTTCTGTCCTTCTGATCCATACTGCTCAGCATTGTCCTCAGTACTATGTAGACTCTGGCCCAGTACTGGCTTACTCACTTATACCATCTATTTGCCTTGTTACTTTGTCTTTGGCTCCTGTGTGGTGGCCTGAGAGGCATCCAGTCCCTATCTGAACCTGTTCTTGACACATACCACTGAAAGCAGTTTCTGATATGTTATGATATTCAATTTCTTGAATGATTTCATGACTGAAAAATATGAATCAAATGTAAAATACCATGCCATGGAAAGATCACAGGTACCTGCACAGGTATCTGTTTTCCAAAGTCCTGACCTGTGACCTGTCACTGATCTGTGGAAAACAGGTATCTAGACCTGTGGATCTTATGACCTGCAGGTATTCTCATGGATCTACCTGCTCTGACTCCTGCCAGTCTTTAATCAAGAGTAGCACATATTGAAGAAGATTGGACAACATGGAACCTGGGTGAGTAAAAGTTAGTTGGCTACTCTTAAGGACTGCTTTGAGATGCACTGAAGTCCACTTGCCCCTACTCATACTTCCTGAAAGTTAGCCAGGCATTGCGTTGAGGATATAACAGCTCATTTGAGGTCTTGTGGACTTATTGATATTACAAGGCTGAATGAAATGAGGCTGAGTTTATTACACTTGATTTCTGCTTGTAGCTACATGTATGTTTAAACAGTCCTGTCTATCTGTCCATTAAATGGGTTTGGACCAGAGTTATCCATGGGGCTGTGTTTCTAGCTTTGTCCTGGTGCATTCCCATGTGACCTGACAGAAAGAAATATTAGTTCCAATGCAACAGGCAACCGCGCCTACTGCCAGAAAATTCTGCTCATGCCACGCGATGTACACACTCCGGTGCGTGCAAATGCAAAAACTCAAACATTTGCTTCATTCTGCTCCTCTGTACACTTTTGTCTATGTGATGTGACTTGGGACACCTTTTGTGTCCTCTGCTCTGCTTCTAAAGCTATTTCAGTAACCTGAGCCTTCAATACAGGTAAGATCTTTATTACTAGTGCATATTATTGATGTAATTCTCTAATAATATTATTTTGTTCCAACTTCTTTGTGAAATACCCCTGCTCAACTACTTACATTCCCTTTTTTACAGGGCCAGACAACAGTATCACAAATTTAAGGTTCAGTGTCAGCTAATTGTACCAGCATAAATATTCATATCTGGTTTGCAGGTTGACAGGAGCAGAACTAGGTTCATCCTCCTGGTTAGAGATCTCAATCCATCCTTTCCATCAATGCTTCTTTTCTTGGACTCTGTTTAATGCATGCAGAGATCAGGGTCAGATACCAGTGGAGAGGTGCCATTTTGTCTGATTTAATTTGCAGTGGCTGAACCCCTTCTCCTAACCTAATTCCTGCACAAAGTAAACTCTAGATGTTAAATTTTATTGATGTTGGATGCATTCACAATATCACACACCTTTTTCAAGATTCCTTTCAGGTTTTTCTGTATAGTCAATGTCTGAGCTGTTAATTAACTTTCAACAAAAGAATTTTTTGGCATTATTGCGAAGATTATGCACCTCATTTATTTGTCAGCATAGACGGTGAGTGACCCTGTACGTCGTTGGAAATTGCACGAAACAGAAATGGAAAATGCAGGCTGAATATGCTTGGATGAATGAAGACGGCCTCGTTCCCGCCACGCGCAGCATTGGCCCACACCCCCCATTCATGGAAGGCTAAGTAAGTCAATGGACAGGCTGACACAGACGTGAAGACGCAGGGACGACATGTATCTTCAACTTTGTTACTCTCTTCTTTCTTTTGTATTGGGTCATACGCCAATCGAGCACAATGTCTGGCCACAAGTTTTGGAGAATATTGAGGTGCAAGACGACGTTCGAGGACGTTCAAGTTGGTCAGGTGATGCCGATATTTGGTATATGAAAGACTGGAAGTAACGGTTTGCAGTAATGGACAGACGAGTGAAGAAGCAGTGTCTAACATCCTTGTTCCACTCTCTTTTTCTTCAAGTCTTGATCCTTTTCCCATTTTTTCACTCAGACTCATATCCACCTTGTCAATGCAGCATCAGAATAACGACATGCAATCAAGCTGACCATTTTTGAAGACCTCCCCTGGGACATACGGTCCTTTATCTCCTCCGTGGCGATGACTCATTTGGTGTCATGAGCGCTCACCGCTCTCTAGCAGTGTATTAGCTATATCAACCACCAAAACTCTGGTAAGAGATGCCTATCTTTTAGTAAGTCTTTTTGTAATGTTTGCAAAATCCACAGCTTTGGCCTCGGGGCAGATCCCAAAGAGTTGCTTGCATATCCTTGTAGAGAAAGTGGTCATGGAGGTCAGCTTATCTCGCTCATTCTGGGCAGATTGTTCCCAGCTTTACACGTCCGCACGCATGGACCATGGTATCCGAGTCGGACCCTAGGACACCGACTTATTTACAATGTTTACAAAATGATATTCATCTCCGCCTAAAATTAGACTCATATTCATGCATTCACACACTCGCCGCCCGTTCTAGCACTTGCTTCTCGCTTCGAATTGCTTCTACAGCTATTCCCACCTTATAAATATGCGGAGGTCTTGGAGGACTGGCACTACTAACTAACTGCCCTTGTTTCTCGTTCTGGCTTTTTAGCACTGCAAATATCATGTTGCATATGCAAGGCTTGACTAGATGGTTGAGCCTCCTCGTCACCGTTACTACGACCTTGGCAGGGCCAATTACAGTGAATATTACCTCAGGGAGCTGGACTGGCGTTGACGAAGATGGAGGTGAGTTTACTTCCTGCCTCACTTGCTCGGAAATGAGGCTGATGGAAGGGTTCTAGTAATGTCTTTCAAAGGAGTCGTAAGTCTACTTTAACCCCAAGCCATTGTGCTTCGTTGCATCGCTGACCATCACCTTTTCTCCTTTGCAGCGTTTCGGTGAAGCACCCGTTGGTCATTTGCGATTCGAGCCCCCTGTTCCTTTCGTTTCTTCTGCCACTAAGGCTAGCGATGCGACAAGATTGGGACCCTCATGCATCCAGAAATTTATAAACGGTTTTCACGAGATGTTGTTTAATAACCCCCAGGATCCTCCAGAAGAGGATGAGGATTGTCTCTTCCTGTAAGTTGTGACTGTCGTCTATTTTTCGTTTTTTGATTGCCTTCTTTTCTTTGTTGACGATGATTGGGGTTTCTAGTAACGTATGGGCGCCCTCGGGCTCTGCCTCTCAGGAAAACATAAAGAAACCGGTGTTGATATGGTTCTTTGGCGGGTATGTAACTTTATCCAACAACAACGAGTAACTCAGCAAATATCTGCCTACCAGGGGTCTCGTATTCGGAACAGCATCTCTTCCAGCCTATGATGGAACCTCTCTGGCCAAAAACCAAGATATCATCGTCGTCACTATCAACTACCGTACAAATATCTTCGGCTTCCCTTCTTCGCCTGAGCTTCCTCTTGAAGCCAATAATTTGGGTTTCTTGGATCAAGAATTGGCGATGGCGTGGGTTAAGGAGAATATTGTCCAGTTTGGGGGTGATCCTGAGCAGGTTTCCATTATGGTGTGTTAGCCGCAACTTGCCAACCTGCTATATACTCACGGTATTGACTCCATCCCCCCTACAGGGCCAATCAGGCGGCGCCTTTTCCGTAGCCTCTGCCCTCTTGAGACATTCAGCAGATGATGCGCCCTTCAGAGCTGGGATTCTCATTTCTGGGGCTTCTCCTGATCTCTCACCAACTCCCTCTTTCACCACCTTCAACGAGGTTTCGACTGCGCTTGGTTGCGATCAGAGCCCTGGGGATGAGAGGTTGGCGTGTCTGAGGAATGTTCCAGCTGAGACCATTAGAACCTTTATCAATGGACCTGGTGCCCATCTCAGCTATGGACGGCCTGTGGCAGACAAGTGAAGCCATACCAAACCCTAAAGCCTTTGTCTTGACTGGACTGACTGTTTTATTTGATCTTTAGCGTCACCGCTTTTGCCAACAACATGGAACGTCTCCAATCTGGCGACGTAGCTCAAGTTCCAATTTATATCGGCAACACTCAGGACGACGGGTCACTTTTTGCCGTAGGACAATCAAATCTCACAGCGTTCTTGGACGGAATTGGGGCATCGGCAGCTCAGATTACGCCTTATGATGTTCGGTCGGTCTATCCTGATTTGAACGATTCAGCAGTTATTGCTGCGTCTCTGAGAGAAATTATGTTTACTTGGTGAGCTTTCTGCGAGATTTCTCCTGGTTTCGAGTATGCTGAGTTGTTTTGGAACAAAATAGTTCTGCTAGCTTGTGGGCTGCTCGTTATGCAGACGTCTCAACGGTCTTCCGGTATGAATATGGTGAGGCATTCTCTATTCGAAAGCTGGCCATCTCTGATCTGCTCTCTGCTTGGCAGGGGCAGCATTTGCGGACCTGCAGGTCTTCCCAAATGCGGGTGCATGGCATTGGACAGACCGTGAGGCGACATTTCTTTAAGCCAGTCCACATATATCTTGAGGAATGATTATCCAGTCCAGGAAATATTCGGTAATTACAACGCTTCTACCGCCTCGCCCGACGAAGTGGAACTATCCAAGACGTACCAGACCATAGTCGCTAACTTCATCAAAGCCCCAAACACCTCTCCTGCTCCCAACTGGCCCAAATATGTTCCAGGCTCTCAAAATGTGGCAAGGATCGCATATAAAGGGAATGTCGAGCTGAATAATGTCGTTGAAACTGTGCAGAATGATTTGCTGGTGAGTGGGAAGCTCTTTTCTCTCTACGATGGTGTCATTGATGAGAAACTGTAGGACGCTCCTTGCGCGTTGTGGAATCGACTGGACTCAACAATTTGAAGGTCCCTCGTGGACAATCAATGGACGATGCACCGTTTTATCTCGACTTTTTACTCCTGTCGATAAATTAGTACTGTTCCGGCCGTTCGCTTTCCTCACCCATTGCGTGTACGAGGTTCTCGTAGACCAGTCCTTTTATAATAATATTTTGGCTACAAATTCCCGCTATGATAGTGGTGGGTCTTGGGGTAAGTGGACTTTTTTTTCCGCACCAGAAATGATTAAGCACACGGCAGCATTCAAGCCGCTTTTCACACTCCGACGGCCGTTTTTCCTTCCGCTCGGCATCAAAACAGGGGGCGCCTTCATGGAGTTGGAGAGTTTCGCAATCAATCCCGTCTTCTCCTCTCTTTCTATTGTTTCTCCTACTCGAAACCGGTACCCCTGTTCGAAACTAATGTGAAATCACCCTTTCCGTTTTCAGATCATGGCGTCGCAGCCCCTTTCCGCATAACACTGCAACTACTTGAATAACAAAAAGCCTACACCATACTCACCCATTGTTCCTCTACATATTGGGTTATCCTCAAACTATCCTGCACTCTCCAGGTCCTGCTGTGCCTCATTCAATGAGATGTTGGTTCATCTAGACTTTGGCTATCCCTGCTAATGCTGTGCTGTCTCTTGCAGACTGTGGGCTACTTGTGAACTAAATCATCTCTTTGTGCACTGGCTTGGATCCTCCTTTGACTCCCTTTTGTCACTCTTGAGATCTTGTCCTTATCTATCCAAATTGTTGTGTGTATCCCAATGATCTGTCTGTCTCACTAATGTGCATTCTTCTGTAGCTTCTACACATCTCTCAAGCAGACACTACTACATCTGCTTCAGGCCTCAGTCATTTCATCGTCATCTACTGCGTAGATAATGGCTTTGATCAAGTGTCCGTATGAAACCTTTTTTTCCATTTCCATTTGGGCCCAGACCTTAGGATTCCTGATTACAGACTTGATATTCATATCACAACGCCTCAAGTAATCACAATTACCAACATCAAAGAGTGATTGATAACTCTGCCATGTGACATGAGCTTCATCCTGAAAGATCTGTGACTTACCTGGCCTCAAGTTCTGAGTTGCCCCATTCATCTTCAATGGCTGCTGGTTTGATTGGGAACTCATGACCCCTTTGTGAGTGTCTTCTGCTGTCTGTCATTCTAATACTGATTTGCAACTCTTCAGTTCTAGCCTTTCTTCTCTATTCTTTGTCTAAGTGCACATGTATTGTTTACATACTGTGATAATGATGATATCTTCTTCAACCATTCTCTGTGGTACATCAGCAAAACTGCAATCCTGTAGCAGGGATGTAGGTGGTGTAGGAGTGTAGGCGGTTCAGATTCCAACCCCCCTACACCTTCCTACACCTGCTACATCCAAGTCTTTTTTGTTTGATTAATCCACTGTGTACTACACCTTTACTACACCGCCAGATAGCTACACCAAAAATCTGTTTTCTTTCTATTAGTACTACTAAATACAAGCTCACAAGTTGTGGTACTAGTAAAAAATGAATCTAGTCAATAATCTCATGCATATGATGGTCAGCATATCTCTTTACATAGAAGGCGCTGTATAAGTCCAATGACATAGAACTATCAATGACAAGAGGGACCGGACAAGTACCATAAATGGGTAAGAGATGTGCGCCGCGAACAAAATCACTGAGAGATACCATAGCAACCTTCTGGTCCTGGCCACAGAGCTCAGGGCGTACCATCCACATACCAGTCTTCTCATCCTGGCTGCGGCCATATCTCTTGAATGTTTGTACTAGGGCACAAGAGTAGTCCATCCCCTTGTACCGAAAACCAATGAACGAAAGGACCTGAGCCACACGCAAGCCCTTGAACCCTTCAGCACTGCTACCATCAGTGATGAAAGCACAATCAAAGCGGGGGCTGCCTCTCCAAGATGGTGTTGCTCGTATACGCTCCCTATGCATGCCCCTGATACCGGCAATATTGCTGGGAGCATAAAACGTTGCAACTGTGGAGGAATAGACTCGGAAAACAATGTCTGTTGGTAGATCTGTCAAGCTTGTTCCAAGTTGGCCATTGAGGAAAGAAAGGACAAGGGCTGGAAGCAGAGGTTGCTCAAGAGCCTCAGCGAGGTCAAATATGTCAGAAGGATATCCACGTTCTAATCAAACGATGAGTATAGGAAATAACAAAGCAGACAGTCAACTTAACCATATCTTTTTCCCAAGACAACCCCCGTCTCAGTACAGTCCACGGCAGTATCATCTTCATCACCTGCGTCAAATGGATCCACTAGGCCACCATGTAGAGGTGCAAGAAAACCATGCTCAACGAGGTCCAAGCGAAGGGGGGCCCATTTGTCAAGTCTCTGGTTGATTAGAAGCATTTGGCTCAGGGCATTATTATGAGGCCTCTTAAAGGCCGAGTTAACTTATGTCGACCTCGAAAATTTTACCACGACCTCAAACTCCCACCCCTTTTCATTGCCACAGCCGGTCTTTGCCCTTCCTGACAACCAGAATGTCCAGACTCAGTCTAGACGAGATCCAAGGACCGTTAACGTCAATAACTACGACGTCATGCTAGCATGTCAAATCGGTCTGCTTAACGCCCTTCTTCCCTCTCACTATCCACTGATTCTCCCTCCCTTCTGCATAACTTGAGTTAGACTATGTGAAAGGGCCTTGTAATTTGCCACGTGAAGCGATGGCCCTTTGCCCCAGTAACGATTTGAGTGCCACCATGGTTTCTTGACTGCTGTAATGTGCCTGGACTCTGTGATAGAGGAGCATAGCCCATTTGGCACACCAAATTGGATAATGTTGGCAATGTAATGAGTAATTGAGTGTTGGCGAGGTAGAGAGAACCCATTGTGGACCCCAGCCATTCGGTATGCTTTGCGGAAATGATGAAAACGATTAATTACTGTTTTGATCTCGACCAGAGCTGGCTCATCCAAATCGTTACGCCGAACCAGATAGCAGAAGTTCATGAAGGCAGCCAGACACTTCATGATGGATAGTGGGAGGTAATCAGCCACGGCGGCGAGATATATCTGCGAAACAGAATCAGTCAATATATCTTGCTATAAGGACATATATTTTACCTTCATGAGGGCCTTGGAGTCGTCGCCTGTCTACTGCTTGAAGCAACAGCCATGAGGAAAACGACGAAGGCCAGGAAATGATGGTATTACAGCCAGCCTAAATAGAGCAAGTTATTGACTATGAAATGAGAGAATGAGAGATAAACATACCAGCGGTCAATATCATCCATGATTTCCTTTGCACGAGCTTCACCCTCTTTCACTACTAGGTACTCCCATGACCACTCAACGAGATGTCTTTGAAGGTTCCTTTGATAATTTGGTGTAATAGATCCAGTGAGAGCATTTCATGGATGTCGGCCCTTGGAGAATGCTCAGTGAAAGGCTATATGACGAAAATAAAATGTAAGAGCTGAGAAAAAATAGTAGAGATAGTAGCTGACATACCACCACATCACCATCAATACCATGATCCTCCCATAGGACATTGGTATACTCTCGGAGCTCCCTTCGCAACCTCTGGTCATCATCACGAGTATGTGAGGGGCCCCCTCCATCAAGGTCATCGTGCTTAGCCATACATCTGTATCACAGTGAGTAATAGAAAAATAAATCAAGTAAAAGAATAACACACTTGGGACACCAGCCTTGGACAACACATGAGAGTAAGACTTGTTCTGGGTAATCAGCTATAAATGCACCCAGGTCATATATAGCCTGACGATAGTATCCATCGGGACAGCGTCGCAGTACAGGGTCTGTCATGTGTGGGGTCAAGGAACAAAGGATAGCGGCCAGGGAATTTTGGTAGAGTTTCTTCTTGAATAAACAGAAAGAAACATCATTATCGTATTTACGATCAGCTGCCAAATGGAAATCATCAGTAACTGCTGAAAATAGGCTCTAAAGACTCACATTTTGGTATAGTGAGAAAGGCAATTGGAATCACACCATTGCGATGAGCTCTCCGCGCAGAATTTCGGATGTTTCCAATAGATAGATAGACTGGATGATATTCGACATTCCCAGTAGCAACAGACACAGTTGTCTGATCACTACCGAGAATAATTGGTATGTACATAGAACCTTCAGTTGACGGTGTTTCCACAAAGATGTGGGACTAGAAAGATAAAATGAGCCCCACCACCAGAAAAAGTAGAGTAGACACTCACAGAATGGTTGAAGGCATAATTACCACACATGAAGTCTGACCAGTGATAGTGGCCATTGGTGTCACGCTCTACAAAAGGACTGACATTGAAATCTTGTGCAAATTTGGGGTTTTCCAGCATATCGCTAACAACGGCATCAGCGTTGCGATACCAGACTTGATATGATTGACAAAGCCATTCAGGAGCGTCTACAGGCAAGGTTTCGGGTACCACTGACTCAAAACACTCCCAGGCAACCCCGCTGACACATATCCTATCCAGGGCCTTGTGCATTTTGTCATGGTCTTGGAAAGGGGATTCTCCACCATACTGTGCAGCTGAGAGGGCTCATAACTCCATGAGGTAGTCGATATCACTCTGGGACATCTCTACCTTATGGTATAGGAAGTCAGAAAGCTGAAACTGGACCTCATCTTCAAATGGAGCCCACACATTCTCGATAGGTGGGAAAGGAGGAGGTGGGGCACCAGGAGGGAGAGGAGTACCATTTGCATCACATTTGATCCCTATAAAACACTTTGGACTGCTAGTCAATTAATCAAGTGCAAAAAAGTACCTGTAAGATAGGGATGATATGTGCAGGTACGGTCCCCACAGCACACTACATTGTCCACTGGCTCAACACTGGGAGATGACCGTTGTGAGCTGAAAGATGGACCAGGGGAATCGTTGAAGTGAGCACCATCAAATCGTTCTGGCTCAGGTGATTGCATTGTTGTTTGAGCTGATGAAGTGGGTTGAGTGTGAAGGACTGGCCAATGTTTCTTCTTTACATGGTTTGTACAGTCTGATTGTCGGAAGAATTGTTTCCGACAACCAAGTTCGGGATATGGACACAAAACATTGTGAATGGCCATCTATGAGGACGAGTCAGATCCTAATCCAAGAAGTTGAAAGACCAGAGTCAAGAATGCTAACAGCTTACTAAGTAGTCCCAAACTTTCTGCAAAATTTTCCTAGTTGGCGCTGCCAGCACATTGACCCTGCTTTGTGACCACAACCACGAAGCTCTCATCCAGCCATGTCTTCAAAGCCAAAACGTCCTCTACCACCACCCTTGATGACTTGTCACCACTGTGTACCTGTTCCCATAAACGAGATCAAGATGTCACGTGAGGAGAGGAAGCAGATAACCAAGGAAAAACATGCGCAGAGTGACGCCCTAAAGAATGCGAAGAGGGCAAAAAAGGAGGCAAAAAACCAACAACGGAGCAGTGCAGCTGTTATGGTTGTTGACATGGTGAAGGACCAAGCTAAAAAAGATGAGCTTCTTTACTCAATCAATCCTGACATTGAGCTGGCTCTGAAGGACCGCTCTCTGACTTTGGCAACGAGTGGGGCGATGAGGACAATACACCACCTTCGGAAGCGATGTTGGTGGACTCTGATGAGATGGGTGTTGACACAGAGGCAGCTCATGAGGATGAAACTGGATCAGCTGGCAGTGGGAAAGACTTGGACCAGGACATAGCATCCAATGATGAGGCGTCAGAGACTGAAGAAGATATGGAAGCCCACATATGCCGGATGGTTGCGAAAGAAAAGGCTGCGAAGAAGATTAAATCTTCAGGTAGAAAACTTGCTGCAAAGGTACATTTCTAGAGGCAGCATCAACGTCAGAACTAACCAATTAATAACTTGACAGTATTGGGAAGGACAGGCAACATATACCCAGGCTCAAAAAGTCCCTGCACCTACCAAAGCTAAACCAATGCCCGTATCTCAAAACACCCCAGCTTCAGCAGCACTGCCCAACCCCCAAGCTACCATCCCAAAGACCAAGCGAAAGTTATCTGTGGTAGGGGATGAACTGTAAGTGTATGACCCGCCTCTATTATTGGTGCTAACTTACAGTGCTAGTGTCGATACGAAGTGGTCTAAGAATGACCAAATCGGAGGTCTTGTACCCAAATGGCAGCACAAAGTCAAGAAACAACAATTTGCTACTATATCGTCGCAGGCTGCTGCTGAGACGGAAGCAGACAGTATTTGGGAACTTGAAGTTGAGGATCCTCCTGCAGTCCTTGAGGCAGCGAAGAGAGGGAAGAAAGGGAAGAAACCCAATGTGGAAAAGGTATGACAATAGCTCCCGTGTGACTGAATGCTGATGTGTGGTTACAGAAAGAGCTGGATGTCATACTCACACCTGTCAATGTTGACAAGGTTGACTGCAAGGAGCATGGGAAGGCATTGAAGAAGACCGACTACAAAGTTAATCACCTTCCTCTTACTGACTTGGACAAAACCCTTTTCAAGTTGAAGGTTAACGGTGCCGTTCTCATCTGGTCAGCGACTCTTAGCAACCAATTTGGTACCAATGCCCATTCTGACTCAACAGTGTCATTTTTAAAGCTTTCAACAAAACCTTCCCAGCTCTCAATCCATATCTTGACAATGAAAAGAGACAACTTTGCAGAATGCACCCGGCAGTGCTCAACGTTGTACGTCTCTCTCTATTTTAATATCAGTACAGCGTGGCTTTTCTTGACTTGTTCTCACAGCCAAACAACACCATTCGCCACCACAGAAGCTTAGTTGGTAGGAGAGCGAACTCATTAGTCAAAAAGATGTGGAAGGAAGAATTCCTGAAGGAAGTTAAGGCCAAGGACCAGTGGGCAGAATATGTGCAAGATTCGCTGAAGGACAGTGCCTTCATGTATGAGAATCCATGGGTTGAGGTGCATTCTTTTCTTTTCAAAAGTGCTATTACCATTTCTCTAAATGTTGTAGAAAACCGAGAATACAACTCTTACAGAGTCTATAGAAATAGACCAAAGCTCAGCGAGATGTAAGAGTCAACACTATGATTGTATTCACCTATAGAAATAGACCAAAGCTATAATACTATAAGTAAATGAACAAGAACAAAAAATACCAAAAGGAGACTAACCTCAGCGAGATGTAAGAGTCAACACTGAGGTACCTAATGCTGTGCTAAGGTATAAATACTGAACGGAGGCAAAAAGAAGTAAACGATCGAGGAATGAAATTACTACTACGAGTGACCGTCTTGTAACTACTAGAGAAAGAAATAATATTTCCAACACTCCCCTTCAAGACGGAATGAGTCCCAGACCGACAGCCAAATGTTTTGCCCTAATATTTGGCAACGCCTTCGTAAGTGCATCAGCAAGCATATCCTCAGTAGGACAGTAAATGAGGTTCATCTGCCCCTCATCTATAACGAAACGGATAAAGTGGTAACGGATGTCGATGTGCTTCGTTCTTCTGTGATAGCGATGGTCCCTGGCCAAAGCTATAGCCGCTTGATTATTGGAAAGAAGATTTGTTGGACTAGGAATAGTGTCCGAGAATGATGGTGTGAAGACTTGTGAAATAAAAGAGCGCAACCAAAGACCTTCTTTGGCCGCCTCAGTTGCCACCACATACTCAGACTCACAAGTAGAGAGCGAGATTAGGGATTGGGAATGGGAAGACCATGTTACAGTGCCACCATCAATGATGAACACATACCCAGTTATAGCCTGCCTATCATCGTTCATATTCCCATCTGTGTCCACGAAGCCTTTAGCATCTTTCATCGCCACTCCATACGTTAACGACAAATCCTTCGTCGTCAACAGGTAAACGACCACTCGTTTGGCCGCCTTCCAATGCGCCATTCCCGGATTATTGAGGAATCGAGTGAGCGAGTGAACTGCAAAAGCGATATCAACTCGAGTAGCAACTGCGGCATACATCAGTTTGCCGACTATGGGTCGATAGGGGAATTTCTCGACATCGAGGACTTTGGAAGGTGTTTGGGGGCATTGGGCAGACGTGAGTCAGTTGTGGATATCCATAGGGATGGAAGTGGGTTTGGCATTTTTGAGTCCAAATTCACGAGCTATGGATTCGATATACGAGCGTTGAGATAATGATATGGTACCATTCTCCCTGTCCCTAATAACTTGAATACCCAAAATCCAATGTAATTCTCCCATGTCTGTGATAGTGAACCGTTCGCGAAGCTTGTCCTTGACGTAGTTGATAAGCTCGATAGAAGATGCAAGAATAGTCAAATCGTCCACGGATGCGACAATGACGATGAGTCCAGTGTCGTAATGCTTGAAGAACACGGCATGGTCCACCTCACATCTTTCCATATCCATCAGCTCTTTCAACATTCTCCCAAACTTCAGGTACCAATAACGCCTGCTCTGCTTGAGTCCATAGATTGGCTTTTTCAGTTTGAGGACGGTTTTGGATGGAGAGTCGAAAGGATAGCCAGGGGGATGTTTCATGTAGATTACCTCGTTTTCAATGAGCTCGCCATTAAGGTAAGCTCCCTTGACATCTACTTGATGTATTTCGAGGTTGTACCTTGCACCAAGAGCGAGAGCGATCCGAATTGACGATAACCTAGCAACCGGAGCATAGGTTTCGTTGTAATCCACTCCCTCTTGTTGCGTAAATCCCTGGGCTATGAGTCTGGTCTTGTACCTTGCAATACCACCATGCTCGTCTTTCTTGACCCTAAAAACCCATTTACACCCAACTATATTGGCATGCTCGGGCATTGGGACAACTTCCCAAGTACCCAGCTCCAACAATACATCCAATTCCTCCTGAATAGACTTCTCCCACTTTGGCCAATCTGCTGACCTCTTCGCTTCAGCTAGGTTCTTCGGTTCGAGTGCCTCGGTGTCAGCCATGACAGCTTCCAGCGCCACGCCTTCAAGTTCCTCGATAACCACTTCAGTGATACCTTTCAGCAGTTTTGAGTGTGTTCTACCAGTGCCGGTAGTAGTACCAACACCTTGTTGAAGGTCTTGCACGTATTGAGACGGTTTGTGATGTCTTTGAGGACAAGATGGAAAAGGAGGTTCTTGTTCAGATTCCGGTCCGGGTTCTGCATCCGAGATTTCATCATCACTCAGGTGCAAATTTTCGTATACCGGGCCCTCGGAATCACCGTCTAAGTCCAAAGTTGATGCCTCGTCACCGTCTTCATTCTCGGCAACCTCCAGCAACTCTTCTCTCTCCCCTTCATCACCTACACCGTCGAAGATGTTGTCTCTGGCGAAAACCAGCGAACGCTCGACTGTTACAGTGTGAGTATTCCTCCAGTAGACTCGGTGCCCTTTGCTTTGCACCGGGTCCTCGGTATCCTCATTGAATCCAATCCAGGAACTGACTCGCACTCTACCCAGCAGCTTTGGGTTATCGACCTCGTGAACAAACACCTTCTGTCCCCACTCTGGAAGCGTCACAAGATTCGGCTTACGCCCATACGCGACTTCATATGGCGTTTTCCCATTCAAGGCCCTTGTGGACGTCTGATTTTTCAACCAGACAGCGTGTCTCAACGCTTCTCCCCAAAGAGACGTTGGGAGTCCACTAGCATGAAGCATGGCACGAACTCATTCAAGTAGGGTGCGATTTAGACGTTCAGCAACCCCATTCTGCTGTGGCGTGTCGTGGACGGTCAGGAAATGCTTTGTACCCTTTTCCAAGAGGTGAGCTGCAAATTCCTTTCCTATATATTCCCCGCCTACGTCTGATTGCAGAATCTTGATTAGAGCATCCATATGGGTGTTAACCCATGCTTCATAACCACGGTAGTTATCGAATACCTGGTTTTTCTTGGCCATGAGGTACATGCGGGTGAGTCGTGAATTATCGTCCGTGAAAGTTACAAAGTAACGTTTTCCTCCTCTAGATTTGACTGATGCAGGGCCCCAGACATCTGAATAGACTCTGTCCCCAAACGACTCTTCACAATCACCCTCCCGAATCTTCAGAATTGCTCCAGCTGTCATTCTCCCATAGAGGCACGATACGCACTGGGTATCATCCTCAATATCCTCTAGCTCGACTCCCTCAATAAATCTGTTTTGGACCAAAGCCCTGGCAGAAGACTTTGCAATATGCCCCATCCTTCGGTGGAACTCGTCTAGGGTGAGTCGTTCCACTACCACATACGACTCGTGGTTGGTCGTTGGAGTATCACTGACAATGCGATACAGACCATTGGACTTCGGAATTGAGCCACATACTTTGCTGTCGGGTCCACAAATAACTGCTTGGCCCCCACCAAAGGTTATCGTGTACCCGGCGTCATCTAGTTCTCCTATGGAGACTAGAGTATTGGCCAATTCGGGGACATAGAGGACGTTAGAAACAGATATGTCGCTATTGCCGGCTCAGATAGTTGCTTTGCCTTTGGTGTTTGCTGTAAACGTTCCTTTGTTTGCAGAGCAAAACGTTTTGGCTTGGGATTTACGAGGAGGAGAGTCAAAGAGGGAAGGATCTGGAGACATATGGTGTGTGCATCCACTATCGAGTATGATAGTTTGGCGAGATGTTTGTCCAGTGCTGACTGTGAATACACTTGCAGTCGGTTTGTCTGGATCCGTCTGCATCGTAACTGGATAGGCAACTTGGTCGATATTGATACCTTTGAAAGGTATGAAAGATAGGTCCGTGACAAGTATATAAATATCATTGTCGGCAACTAACTCCGGAGTTCCATCCAGGTCGAACCAAGATCCATCATCGCTCACTTCATCACTTGAAACACTTCCTTCATCATCCTCTTCACCATCCCAAACCTGATAGCCGAATTTTTCGTCCAACCACTCAGAGCTTGAGTAGCGGTGACTGTGGCGTTAACTTGCCACAAAAGACGAAGGTTGCCTTCTGTCATCGGCATATCCATGTCGCAAATCCTCTTGGCGAAGGACTCGAGCTCGTTGGAAGAAGGTATGTCATCCTCCGTGTCTGATAGGCTGTACTCTGATACTTCTTCATCTTCCAGCTTGCTGACCTCAGGAGTTGGTCGACGACTGTTCAAGAACTGAGGAGATAGGGGTATGAGTATTTCATCATCCTCGTCGTCATCGTCTGACCATTCTTCATCCGAAGAAGTCTCCACTGGTTCAGCCATATAGACGTAATCGATTTCCTTGGCCAAATTGGATTGACCAGGAGTTTTAGAGCTCGGAGCGGGATTTGGTGGTTTGGTATTGGTTTGCGCAGGAGTAGAAGTGGTGCTAGGGGCAGGCGTAGTGGTAGAAGTCGAGGTTGTGGCAGGAGTTTGAGAATTTCCAGATTTGAAGGTACCTTCGACATTCTCTGCATTTCCACTACCCTTTTTCCCTTTTCCCTTCTTTCCTTTCTTCCCATTACCCTGATTCTGATGTGGTGTTGGGCAATCTCTAGCCCAATGACCAAAACCCTTGCAATTATAGCACTGGGTTTCCATGCTACAAACACTGCCAGGTCCGTGGTCATGACTATGAGGCGTCGTTTGCAGGGCCACATGTTCTTCAGATCTTTCGCTGGGTCAGGGCCTTTGGAGTATCATCATCATCCAAGTAGGAAGATCGGGATGGAGGAAAAGGTATCTGGCTTTAAGGAGGTCGACTATTTCCTGAGTCGAAAGGATTCAAGTACCGTTGGAAGCTATTGCAGTAGAGTCATTCATTTGACCTATGTATGTCTTGTAGGTCAATGGAATAGATGAGAGGATATGGGTTCGAATTTCCTGGTCCGAAATAATTCCTCCTGCATCTCCAATCTTCCTAACAATATCTTCATCCTCCTCAAGCCACTTGCGAAGATTAACCTTCAGGTTATCAATGCATGAACGGTTCATCCAGACCTTGACCAGCGTAGCTGCATCAAGAGCACTTGCAACCTGGTATCGACTGATAAGTCACATCCAGATGTCTAGACAACAGTGAGCTCCGTTAAATGCCCATCTCATCATATCACTAGGTAACGTCCCAGCGAGTAACGCCCTCGTTTGGTTCTCTAGCATCTGGTACGTCCTATATGCATGCATCCCAGCGTTATAATCCGGATCTGATGCGGACGGTTCCCTAGGGCGATAATTCGCATACTGAGGGTCCAAGACGCTCGAGACACCACTAGCCATAGCTGCTATTTCAACTCTCTGTCTCCAATCAGAAAAATTCGATTCTCCCTTCAACATAGGTACTGCAGCCCAAAAATCTGCCTTCTGGGACAATCCAAACATTTGATCTGGAAGTCTTGGGCGTACGAAACCGTTCAACGGTCTCGCATGATGAGCGATGACATTCCAGGGATGGACTCCGACTAGGAGGTTCGGGTTCGGAATAGGGGGTGGCGGTTGCATGGGCATTTGTTGAAAGGTGGGGACAAAGATACTCGTAGGTGGCGCTGGAAAGTGAGGAACTTGCTGGCCATGACTCCATTGATACTGTGGCTGAGGTTGCTGGGGTGGAGGAACGAATTGTGGTTGAGATTGGGACTGCGGAATAGGGGTTGGAGCGACATGGGGGTGTCCTCCCTGAGGAGACTGAGCAGGAGCAGCATTGGGGTGCCCTCCTTGAGGAGACGATGGCTGTGAAGGGTATGCAGGCGGTGAGGTCTGTTGGCGCCTGTTACGAGGATGATTCAGTCCAACTGGCGTCATTGAACCGGATCCAGCGCCATTGCCCAGACTACCACCCCCAGAACCATTTCTGTTATTGCTGTTACTACCATTAGCGTCGGTTTCGGGTGAAGACAGTCTGGAGATGTTGGGCTGATTCTGAGGATAGAAAATATTCCCCAGACTACCAAATAGACCAGGTCCAGGATTGCTAGGGGGTCGAGTTCCTGCACCAGGATTAGTGGCACCAGGATTATCGGTATTGGATGGGAGTGGAGAGGACATAATGAGATTTCAGCAGTAGGTCGCTAGGATAGCAGGTCGGGGCCCGTAACCTGTAGAAAACTGAGAATACGACTCTTACAAAGTCTACAGAAATAGACCAAAGCTCAGCGAGATGTAAGAGTCAACGCTATGATTGTATTCACCTATAGAAATAGACCAAAGCTATAATACTATAAGTCAATGAACAAGAACGAAAAATACCAAAAGGAGACTAACCTCAGCGAGATGTAAGAGTCAACACTGAGGTACCTAATGCTTTGCTAAGGTATAAATACCAAACAGAGGCAAAAAGAAGTAAACGATCGAGGAATGAAATTACTACTACAAGTGACCGTCTTGTAACTACTAGAGAAAGAAATAATATTTCCAACAAATGTGTGCTGGTCAGGATGGCCCTATTGGCTCTTGGTACGGTTTCCTAATTGTCTGACTCTTTGCATACCATGTACATTGCACGCGCAGTGCAGACATGGATTATGGCAGGCCAGTTGGTATGCTTGCATACTGTGCAACTGCGGCAAGTATTTAACGATTTCAAATTTCCTTCTTACTAACCAACAGTGTAGGTTTGCCGGTCTCTTGAGGCCTGGAAGACAGGCGAGTTTATCAAGCAAGACGCGTTCACCGGACTCAAGTGGAGGAAGATTTATGAAGCATATCACAAAAGTACTACCAAAATTAAGGATCCGAAGTGGGATGAACTGGTATCGTGTGCCAAGGACTACAATGCAGGTCTCAGTCTCAAGGAGCTGGATGACGAAACCAATGACACGAGTGGTGATGGAGTTGAGGTAGTGGAGGAGGTCGGGGCACTGCCGATGTCTGATGATGACTTAGAGTAAACATTTTCAGGTGCGTTTCCTTACACGTCTTGGGCTTCGAGTCGCTTTTAATGACTTCCTTCTGCAGTCATTGTCAAAGCTTTCAAGTTTAAACATTCTGAACCCTCATGCTACACATACAGTATTTTCTTTTCTTAATCCCTTGATTATTGCATGTATTCAAGGCGTATTCAGCACGTATTCAGGGTGTATTCAGGATGATTTCAAGGTGTATTCAAGGTGCATTCAGGGTGTATTCAGGGCGTATTCAAGATGTATTGAGGAGGTATTCAAGGCGTATTCAGGACATATTCAGGGTGTATTCAGGACATAGTCAAGGTGTATTCAAGACGTATTCCAGACGTATTTAAGGTGTATTCAAGACATATTCAAGGTGTATTCAGGGTGTATTCAAGACGTATTCAAGTCATATTCATGACATATTCACAACATATTCAAGCCATATTCAGGACATATGTAAGGCGTATTCAACATGTATTCAGGGCGTATTCAGGGCATGTTCCAGACGTATTAAAGGATGTATTCAAGGCGTATTCAGGATGTATTCAGGATGTATTCAGGACATATTCAACGTGTATTCAAGGTGTATTCAGGGCGTATTCAGGGCATATTCAAGATGTATTCAGGACGTATTCAAGGCGTATTCAGGACATATGCTGAGCGTATTCACGACTTATTCAGGACAGGATGTATTCAAGGTGTATTCAAGGTGTATTCAGGGTATATTCAGGGTGTATTCAAGACGTATTCAGGATGTACTCAAGGCATATTCAGGACCTATTCAGGGCATATTCAGGACATAGTCAAGGTGTATTCAAGATGTATTCAATTCAAGGTGTATTCTGGGCGTATTCTGGGCGTATTCAAGACGTATTCAGGACATATTCAAGGAGTATTCAGGACGTATTCAGGGTGTATTCAGGAGATAGTCAAGGTGTATTCAAGACGTATTCAAGATGTATTCAGGACGTATTCAGGACATATTCAAGGCATATTCAAGACATAGTCAAGATGTATTCTGGACGTATTCAGGATGTATTCAGGGTGTATACTGGACACATTCAAGGTGTATTCAAGATGTATTCAAGCTGTATTCAGGACTTATTCCATATTCAAGGTGTATTCAAGGTGTATTCAGGGCATATTCCAGACATATCCAGGATGTATTTAAGGCGTATTCAGGACATATTCAAGGAGTATTCAAGGTGTATTCAGGGCATATTGGGCGTATTCAGGGTGTATTCAGGGTGTATTCAGGGTGTATTCAGGGAGTATTCAGGGCGTATTCAGGGCGTATTCAGGGTGTATTCAGGGTGTATTCAGGGCGTATTCAGGGTGTATTCAGGGAGTATTCAGGGCATATTCAGGGTGTATTCAGGGTGTATTCAGGGAGTATTCAGGGCGTATTCAGGGTGTATTCAGGGAGTATTCAGGGCATATTCAGGGTGTATTCAGGGTGTATTCAGGGAGTATTCAGGGCGTATTCAGGGTGTATTCAGGGAGTATTCAGGGCATATTCAGGGTGTATTCAGGGTGTATTCAGGGAGTATTCAGGGCATATTCAGGGTGTATTCAGGGTGTATTCAGGGAGTATTCAGGGCATATTCAGGGTGTATTCAGGGTGTATTCAGGGAGTATTCAGGGCATATTCAGGGTGTATTCAGGGTGTATTCAGGGTGTATTCAGGGTGTATTCAGGGTGTATTCAGGGTGTATTCAGGGTGTATTCAGGGTGTATTCAGGGTGTATTCAGGGTGTATTCAGGGTGTATTCAGGATGTATTCAGGATGTATTGAACCCATATTCAGGACATATTCAGGGCATATTCAGGACACATTCAAGGCGTATTCGAGATGTATTCAAGACGTATTCAGGATGTATTCAGGGCATATTCAGGACGTATTCAGGGCGTATTCAAGACACAATGAAGGTGTATTCAAGACATATTCAAGATCTATTCAGGACATATTCAGGATGTATTCAGGATGTATTCACCATGTATTCAGGATGTATTCAAGGCATATTCAAGATGTATTCAAGATGTATTCAGGACAGACATATCCAAGGTGTATTCAGGATGTATTCAGGACATATTCATGTATTCAGGGCATATTCAGGGCATATTCAGGACGTATTCAAGGCACATTCAAGACGTATTCAGGATGTATTCAAGGCACATTCAGGACATATTCACGGCATATTCAGGGTGTATTCAAGGTGTATTCAGGGTGTATTCAGGGTGTATTCAAGACGTATTCAGGATGTATTCAGGACATACTCAGGACATATTCAGGATGGATTCAGGACAGACGTATTCAAGGCATATTCAAGCTGGCATATTCAAGGTGTATTCAGGGTGTATTCCAGACGTATTCAGCATGTATTCAGGCCGTATTCAGGACATATTCAGGATGGATTCAGGATGGATTCAGGGCATATTCAGGATGTATTCAAGGCGTATTCAAGGCATATTCAAGGCGTATTCAAGGCGTATTCAAGGCGTATTCAAGGCATATTCAAGGCATATTCAGGGCGTATTCAAGGCATATTCAAGGCATATTCAGGGCGTATTCAAGGCGTATTCAAGGCGTATTCAAGGCGTATTCAGGGTGTATTCAGGGTGTATTCAGGGTGTATTTGTCACGAATCGCTCCCCGCCTATTCATTTCCCTTCTATTCCTTTTCCCTTTACTACTTCTTTCCCACTTTAACCCCATAAACACCAATCATTTCTCATCATCATCTATAGTTACCATCTCTACAGATCTATGACTTATACTTTTATCTCCTCCGATTCCTATCTCCATGGACATTCTCACTGTCAATCATTCCTTATAATCCAGTACCTTCATCTATCCATATTTAACTCTTTACTCTCTCGCCCTTGACATTTCCACATGATACCATCTATTATTACTTACTCTTTCCCATCTGTTCACATTTTACTTATATACCTGTGATCTTTGTAACCTATTCCTTAGTTCGTTCACTTCGTCTCCGCTCCGTACTTTTACTACGCAGTGTTGAGCCTAGTCAGCTTACTTTCTCTCTATCTCTCTATCTCTCTTGATCAATCTATTCTCTTGTAACCGGCTTTCTCGTATTGGGTGACTTGGGTGGTTATTGAGTGTATCGACAACCTTGACACTTGAACGAACTCCCATACACCCACCTCACTACATTGAGTCTTTCCTTTGACTACCTCGTCTATCGCTGTTTCTGAAAACAATCCCCTTCTTCACTCTGTCTACCCCACACCCCCGAATTCGTATTGAACCTCCTGTAACCCCTCGCGACTACGAACGGATCCCATTTCCCCTTCCCCGCTACCTCTTGCATTCCGAATACCTGGTCTCTCACGGAAGAAAAATACAAGCGAATCCGTGGAGCTTCGACCGACACTTTGTTTGCACAAGACGTTGGGTGTGGAAACTTATCTCAGGTGACGTAGTCCTCTCAACATTTTCATACATAACAGTGAAAGAGGATTTCAATACAGGAGAAACAGTGGTTCAGATCAAAGGACCTCTATTCCTCAGAGAAAACATCGACTACTCTCCATCATCACCTTTCCCCGAATACGGTCTAGCATCCTCCTTTATCCTAGGGCCTAACTACCTTTCTTAAAAGGATTGGTGTATGACCGATCAACGATCCGCATCTGCAGACCCGAACCTCCACTGTGCCAACCGACCACACGTATTCCATCCCGCATCAAACCAAGACGCCTGTTATATCCCTGAAAACGGTGACGATCCTTGGGTTCCATGCACTACACAACCGTGCCTAAACAGATATAACACTCAACGACTCACTAACGTAGAACTCCCGAGTTGGTTACACGTTATAACCCAACTCCAAGAACTTGCAATTCAAAAGGCACATCGAAAACCCAGAACCGAATCAGGCCAAGGAACCTCTACACCTACTAACCAACCTTCCGAATCCAATCCAGTACCAGAAACCCCTCCCAATAACCCATCAGAACCAGACAATCCCACTCCCCCACCCTCTTCGCCCACCATTCCATCCGCTGAAGGACCATCAGTAGCCCCTCGTCGTCCTCCTACAACTCCTTCTCCAAATCCGTCTGAACCAAACGACTCAGTCATGGCTGATACACCTCCTATCGGGTCGAACGGAACTTCCGAACGAGGAAGAAAACCAGACGCCTTCAATGGAGAACATAGCGAGGCAAAACGATGGCTGGCCTTATTCAACAACTACCTACGCATGAATAAAGGAAAGTACCCGACCGAGGAAAGTCAGGTTTCGTTGTTCCTATCATTCTTTACGGGAGAAAAGGGAGGAGATTGGGCAACGCAGAGGTTGATAGAACGAGACGCAGACGAAGAAGATGAGAACTTGGCGAGTACACTGGACCAATGGAGATGGATAACTTTGAAACAGATATGTGATAGATTCAAAAAGGACTTCAAAGCTCTCGCCTCGGAAGATGTGGCGAGGACGAAGATCAAGTTTGCTAGAATGAAGGGGACAGATATCAGCAGCTACAACAGCATCTTCGATACATACGGAGAAGAGTCCGAGTTCGGAGAAGCAGCGTTGTTGGAATTCTATCAGGATGGGTTACCACCCAAACTCCGAGAAGCAGTTGGAAGAACGTATCCAAAATGGGATGACTTCGAGGAGTATAAGGAAAGAGCTGTGGAGCTTCATTTAGAGTGGCTGAAGGAACGAGAAAGACAAGGACGCTGGAAAACTACTTCAACGTCGAAGAGTACTTCAGGTTCGTCTCAGGGAAGAACAGTAGCAAGTGTCAATGTGCTTATGGGACCAGGTGCTAACTCGTCTTTCAATCCACTGCCTAAACTAACACCCGATGAAAGGGACCGACTTCGAAAAGCAGGAGCGTGCTTCGCATGTAGACAAACTGGACACATGAGCAACGAATGTCTGACATTCCCAAGGACGTCATCTCAAAACACTTCCCGAACCTTCCCCTCTCGTACTGTTCGAACAGTCGAAACCGCATCCCCACCACTGGTAACGGTAGCTCAGGCATCCTCATCCAGAAACACAATCAAGGACATTTCCAACATGGTTAACAGGGTTAAAGGATTGGAAGGAGAAGAAAAGGAACAAGCAACCGTCTATTTAAAAGACATCATGTCTAAATTGGATTTTTGAATCACTCCTCTGCTACGTCGTCAGTAGGAGTAGAACAGTACACCGGACAGTTAAAGAACAATCGATATAGTGTGTTATACCCCTCTAGTGAGCGAGTCTTTCCTTCAGAAATAAAAATATCAGCAATCACTCGTAACAGACAGATACCATCAATCACACTCAAAACTGAATTAATCGGCAAAGTTACTGGCAGAAAAATCGACGCAAACGCTCTGATCGACAGCGGTGCAGAAGGCATAATCATCAATGGCCAATTCGCACAAAAACATCAACTCACCCTTCTTCCTATTAAAAACCCGTTCCCAGTTCGAAACGTCGATGGCTCCGAAAACACCATGGGATGGGTGCGAGAATACACTATCCAAAATCTCCGTATTTATTCCTGAGACGGCGAAGCGTACCACGAGGAAAAGGCCAAGTTCTACGTAACGGACATCGGAGACCATGATATAATCCTCGGTACCGACTGGTTGGAAGAACATAATCCAGCTATAGACTGGTCGGACTCACGGGTAGACATGACTAGATGCCCAGAAACATGCATCACGGCAAAACCTCCCGTTCTCCATTTGAAAACTAAATCCTCGAAATCCACAGTCGTCGATCCAAGAACCCACCACAAGGATTACCAAGTCAGATGGTTAGAACCAGTTGGACAATTCAAACCAATTGCCCAACCAAAAATTGCAGGGCGACGCCGTCAAATCCCTATTCGATCCTTCCACCAAAGTTCGGAGGTAATGGCGATCTTTACTGAAGATGATCACGGGAGAGATACGATCCCAGAACGATGGGAACAGGATGTAATGGAAGAATTGTTGGGGAAGGAAGAAAGAATAGATGAAGAGGCGCTAGGGACACCAAACCTGAACATCCGCGCGGGGTTCACAAAGGCACAAGAACTTGCAGAGGCAGCCCAGAATGTCCAGGTCGACGTACCTCTTAAAGATAAGATTCCTTTGCAATATCATCAGTTCTTACGAGTCTTTGACAAACAAACCTCAGAACGATTACCGAAACGTGGCGACTGGGATCATGCTATCGAGTTAAAACCGGACTTTGAACCACGCCCCTGCAAAACGTACCCTTTATCCCCAAATGAACAAAAAGAACTCGATGAATTCATCAAGGAAAACTTGGAGAAAGGGTACATAAGACTGTCGAAGTCTCCTATGGCAAGTCCCTTCTTCTTTGTAAAAAAGAAAGACGGAAAACTACGACCAGTACAGGACTATCGTGCCCTAAACAAAGGGACTGTCAAAAACGAATACCCCTTACCGCTTATATCGGAACTCGTAGACAAATTAAAAGGGGCGCAGATATTTTCCAAGATCGACCTCAGATGGGGATATAACAACGTACGTATCAAAAAGGGAGATGAATGGAAAGCGGTGTTTAAAACCAACCACGGCCTCTTTGAACCAACGGTGATGTTTTTCGGTCTTATGAACTCTCCAGCTACATTCCAAGTGATGATGAACACTCTATTCAAGGACCTGATCAACTCTGGAAAAGTCGTGATCTATATGGACGATATCCTCATATTCACGGAATCACTAGAAGAACATTGATACATGGTGAAACAAGTATTGGCACGACTCCATGATAACGATTTATACGCTAAACCGGAAAAATGCACTTTCGAGACCGATTCAGTGGAGTTCCTCGGCCTTATCGTTTCACATAACACATTAGCGATGGACCCAGTCAAGGTCGAGGGTGTGACCAAATGGCCGATCCCACGCAACGTCAAAGACGTACAATCATTCCTCGGCTTCGGAAACTTTTACTGTCGTTTCATACGTGATTTCTCAAAAATCGCACGACCACTGTTCGATCTCACGAAGAAGGAGCACCCATGGAAATGGACCGAGGAAGCTCAAATGGCTTTCCAAGCACTCAAAGATACGTTTACGACTTCACCAGTCCTTCTCATGCCTGATCATTCTAAACCATACCGAGTAGAAGTTGATGCATCAGATTACACTACAGGGGGTATCCTGCAACAACAAGGACCGGATGATAAATGGCATCCGGTAGCCTACCTGTCAAAAGCCTTATCCGAAACTGAACGGAATTACGACATTCACGACAAAGAGCTGCTAGCGATTATACGCAGACTTGAAGCCTGGCGACACTACTTGGAAGGCAGACCACATACCATCGAAATCCTGACCGATCACGACAACCTCAGATACTTCACCACCGCTCAGAAACTTAGCCGACGACAAGCAAGAATGGCCTTGTTTCTGACCAGATTCGACTTTACACTCGCGCACAAACCCGGGAACTTGAACCGAAGTGACCCGCTCTCTCGAAGATCAGATCATAAAGAGGGGGTCGAAAACGACAACAAAGACAGAGTCTTGCTTGACCCCAGGTTCTTCAGGATCCGAGCAACGAGGCCAGGAACGGTAACCGCAATAGGAGATACAGAATTGAAGAGGCGGATTAAGGAATGTCCGAAAAAGGATGCTGAAGTTGTGAGTGCGTTACAAACCATCTTTAACAACGGACCACGCGCGTTGGCAAAAAATATACAGGAATGGAATTATGAAGACGGAATTGTCTTGTTCCGAGGAAAGATCTACATCCCAAACGACCAACAACTCAGACGAGACATTGTGAAAATGCATCACAACAGTTTTACTGCAGGACATCCGGGACGATTCAAGACGTACGAACTCGTCAGTAGAGAATTCTGGTGGCCTGGTATGTCAGTATTCGTTCGTAACTATGTTGAAGGATGCGCTACTTGTCAGTTGACCAAGGCAAATAACCACCCGGCACATGTACCACTAATTCCGAACGAGATACCGGAACGACCTTTTGGCACCATTACAACCGACTTCATCACGGATCTGCCAGAATGTGACGGCTTTAATGCAATTCACGTCACAGTCGATCGTTCAACAAAAACAGTTGTCATTTCTCCATGCAGAAAGGATATCGATAGTGATGGAACAATTGACGTAATGTTCAACAACACCTGGCGACGATACGGCTTGTGGGACAAAATGATATCTGACCACGGACCTCAATTTGCGAGCCAAGTAATGAAAGGGATATACACTAAGTTAGGTATCACTTCAGCACTCAGTACGGCTTATCATCCGCAGACAGATGGCGAGACAGAAAGGTTCAATCAAGAACTCAAACAGTACCTTTGAACCTTCTGCAATTATCGCCAAGACGATTGGGTTAAGTACCTACCCTACGCCAAGTTTTGCCACAACACCCGAGTTCATTCAGCAACCGGAAAATCACCGTTCGAACTGCTCCATGGATACCTACCTCGACTCTTCCCTTCCATTAATCCGACTTCACATGTACCAAAGGTCGAAGAACGCCTCCAGAACTTGGATACTCTTCGAGAGGAACTAAAAGCAAGCCTGGCAACAGTGGCAGAACTGATGAAAGAACAAAACAAGGACTATACGAACGAAATGGTGAAGTTTAAAGTTGGGGACAAGGTGTTGCTAGATGGAAAAAATTTAAAGACAACAAGACCAAAAGCTAAGTTGGCAAATCGTCGTCATGGACCTTTCGAAATCATTGATGTTATTAGCGAGGTCAATTACCGACTCAAATTACCGAATAGCTGGCGCATTCATCCAGTGTTCCACGCCTCACTCCTATCGCCATACAAAGAAACCGAAGCCCACGGAGTGAACTATCTGGGAGAGCCGGCGGAGTTACTTCCTGAAGACAACGAATACGATGTTGAAGCGATTCTAGATTCGAAACCAACAAGAAACCGCCGGGGAGTACAATACCTTGTCAAATGGTTGGACTATGCTGACTCAGAGAACTCATGGGAGCCAGCGTCAGGACTGACAAAGGTGAAGGAGATGATCGAAACCTTCCATCAACAGCATCCAAATGCGTATCGACCCAAAAACCTGATACGCCCCGGAACAACGGTGCGTTCACTAGGAATCGCCATGGAAGACATATGGCGAAGTACCCGCGTGCTTCAAGCAAAAGCACAACTCCGAGGAGAAACACTGTTACGAACCGTTGGTATTCTATGCCCTCCTTCATACCCCATTCGGCAATCGAACTCCGACTTTTGTCATCATTCATCAATTGCATTCCCTCGTTAACGGCGTCTACTGTCAAACCCGTCTCCGACGATAGTCTGACCGTTCATTTAATATTTACACTGCACAAACCAACAACTATAAAAGATCCCTTTCCTCAACGGAGAACTACAGAACATCATCCACACTCTCGTCATAACAATGTCTACCACTTCCTCCACCGACACTATCGCCCCTACCGCACACCCAACCAACAGGGGGCGTTGCACCTATGGAAAACACTCAGGACGTCAATGTCGGCTCTCAAAACAGCACGCAGGACCTCACAACGGATGTCAATGCTGCACGTGGGGAGGAGGGGATGGACCAGGACGATGTAGATTGGGCAGAGGACATCGAGCTAGATGTGTCGTTCAGTGGACATCCCTACGAGCAGAGCACAGAGGGAACTTAGGATGGGGAGACGGCAGTATATGGGGCGCACACGTCGCCCTACAATATGATAATGACGATGGAGGGAATGGAGCAGGCTGGGGGACAGCGACCGACACGACAGGATGGGGGGACTTGACAGACTGGAACGACCCTAGGTGGGGTATTACAAACTACACGACGGGCTGGGACAACTTAGAGAAGTACTGGCCGAGTCAAGGGGACGTAGACAGACGACTTCGCAAACAATGGGCAGAGCACTGGAAAACTAGCTTGCCGAGCTCCGGTGAAAGCTCGTCCTAAAGAGGGGGTAATGTCACAAATCGCTCCCTGCCTATTCATTTCCCTTCTATTCTTTTTCCCTTTACTACTTCTTTCCCACTTTAACCCCATAAACACCAATCATTTCTCATCATCATCTATAGTTACCATCTCTACAGATCTATGACTTATACTTTTATCTCCTCCGATTCCTATCTCCATGGACATTCTCACTGTCAATCATTCCTTATAATCCAGTACCTTCATCTATCCATATTTAACTCTTTACTCTCTCGCCCTTGACATTTCCACATGATACCGTCTATTATTACTTACTCTTTCCCATCTGTTCACATTTTACTTATATACCTGTGATCTTTGTAACCTATTCCTTAGTTCGTTCACTTCGTCTCCGCTCCGTACTTTTACTACGCAGTGTTGAGCCTAGTCAGCTTACTTTCTCTCTATCTCTCTATCTCTCTATCTCTCTATCTCTCTTGATCAATCTATTCTCTTGTAACCGGCTTTCTCGTATTGGGTGACTTGGGTGGTTATTGAGTGTATCGACAACCTTGACAGTATTCAGGGTGTATTCAGGGTGTATTCAGGGTGTATTCAGGGTGTATTCAGGACGTATTCAGGACGTATTCAGGACATACCCTGAACACTTTCATATCATTTGTCCTCAATTGTTTCTTTTTTACCTATCTTTGTTTTTGATAAGTTTCCTGTAAGTCCTGATGCCTTACAGCATACATTCCACCATCTCAGCATCCATGTAAAACCTCTGTAATACTTTGTTTCTTACTGCAGTATTACTGTCACTTAACTGTCACAGCACTGGACTTTTCAGGTGAATTACCACATCCAAATTTTCCTTTCTGATTTATGTATTCTCTCTGTAATCCACACTGTCTTACCACTGTATTACTGTGACTCAAATGTCACAGTAAGTCTCTTGTAAATACCTTTGCCAGAACTGAAGATTTACTACCTAATCCAATGTTGTAAATCCCCTGTAATACTATCTTGATTTACTGAGAGATTTACTGTGACTGTGTGTCACTCCGAGATACCTTTGTATTTCTCAGCAGTATTACAGAATGTATTACTTTGTCAGCACGTTGCACTGAAATGTTCCTGTAATACAGCCTGCTTTACAGCAGTCTTACAGCATTGTTCTGAAAAATATATGTGTTTGTAATACTCCTGTAATGTAAGGTGTATTACTTATTGAATTCCTTGTCGTAAGGACACCGTAATACCCCTGTATGGCAGGGTAATTACAGGAATTTCTTCCAGTGTCACTCTGTAATACCTCTGTATTTCTTGGCAGTATTACAGAATGTATTACTGTGACACTATGTCACACTGAAATGTTGCTGTAATCCCTCCTGCTTTACAGCAGTCTTACAGCATTGTTCTGAAAAATATATGTGTTTGTAATACTCCTGTAATGTAAGGTGTATTACTTATTGAATGACTTGTAGTAAGGCTGCTGTAATACCCCTGTATGACGGCATATTTACAGGGATTTGCTTCCAGTGTGGCATATAAATTAAGCATTAGAGAGGTTGAGCACAGCCATGAGAAGCCATATATGGCTGTTTTGTCATGTGCACCTGGCAAGGGCTCCGAAAAAAAGTTACATACTGGGTGGTCGGAAAAAAAAATTAAGGACCTAGTAGAGGGAACCTACCTACCTAACCTTCCATATATAGTAATTTCACATGTACATACCTACCTAATATAGTATCTTCACATGACCTCTGTTGGCATGTGTACTTTCCCAAGTGGTGAGAACCTTTGGTCAATCCTGACTGGCTTGTGCTTAGAATAAGTCTGCTGAGGTGTGATTTTCAGAACAAAATTGCTTCTGGAAGGGGTTTGAAGCATGTTGTAGAGGGGGTCAAAAAAAAAAATTTAGACCCCCTCTGGGGGAGCCTACCTACCTACCCCTGGTCTGGGATTTCTCAGTCCAGGCACCCTTGGCACCTGGTTGGCTGCCATGAGTTGCAATTTGGTTTCTTCATCATATCTATAGTACACACCTCAGTATACTAGGTTAAAGCAAATGAAATAGACTGCTTACACCAAGTTAGAACACTTGGAAGCAAGCCATCCCTCTAATTTCGAGCAACAGCGGCATGTCATCATTGGCCGCTCAGCTGAAAATTACAAGGCCGAAATGAAATGAAGGATGTTCTTTACACTCCATTTCTGCATGTGGCTATGTCGAATTGCCCCTGCTTTTCCCATTTGTCTATTCCTAAATCTCCCAATCTTTATTTTGTGACTGTGACATCACAGTTTGTTTGCCAGTCCGATGTGTTGTTTCTTTTTTTCAGTTTTCCACCATCCATAGTGCCCTTGTTGTTGTAGGCTACTTAGTCTGAGGTAGACCCTGTGGCCTCGTACTCGCCATGTGTTAGCGCTGGCCCACACCCCTTTCATGGGTGTTAAAAAAAAGGACCTGGCGGCACTCTACTGGGAGAATGGCTTCAGTAAGAGTCTGAAAGGTTGATATGATGATTTATGAGCTCTTCTTTCTCAGTAGATATGCAACCTTCCACAGTACAATTTTCATGGCAGCCAACCAGGTACACACGACAAAACAGCCATATATGGCTGCTTGTGGCTGTGCTCAACCTCTCTATTGCTGTACACGTGTTTGACACGTCGCAAATCATCAAGGGTTTCTCGGGTACTGGCAAGTTCGGATATCACGGTTACCGAGGCCTTTAGGCTGAGTTAACTTATGTCGACCTCGAAAATTTTACCACGACCTCAAACTCCCACCCCTTTTCGTTGCCACTCAACCCAACTGTGTGTCGTCACCACACCACGCCGGTCTCTACTTTCCCGATCAACCTGAAATATCCAGACTGAGTCTAGACCGGGTCTACATACGTTGACAATCATGACGTCATGCCAGTGTGTTGACTCATCTCACCTTCATTGCCAGCGTCGTGCTTCATGGGATACTTACTCGCGTCCACGGCTTTCTCTCCGCAAGTATGGCCATACTGATTGTTATCCAATGTTTGCCAGTACTCGCTGCCCTACTTCCTCCACTTCTGAAGCTTGGCTTCAGCCTCGACGCCCTCGTAATTCAGAATTCTTGCCTCTTCATCGTCATTAATTTATGTTTATGTCATACTCTTAGCGACCTGTAGCGACCTCAAGGTCTTTTCCGCGGGTTCAAACTCCCAACTTATTTCGCTCATACTACTTTGCAAGTAGCTGCAACGTAGTCAATATAAGAGTGAGGTTTTGTTGAGGAGGGCCTCATAACTTGCCATGCGAAGCAGTGGCACCTTTCCCCAGTCATTTCAGAGCGACCTTCCAAGGACCCAGCTTTTCCACGGGTTCAAACTCCCACGCCTGTTCGTTGCTCGTCAAGCGCTCATCTAGAATCAGCGACCATCATGACATCGTTCACGGCTTTCTCGGTAGACTTCTTTTTGATATAGACGACATATGTGAAAGGGCCTCGTAACTCGCCACGCGAAGCGATGGCCCTTTACCCCAGTCATGATTATGTACGTAGCGCCGACGGTTTGTTTTGGACATTTGGGGAAGATTTGGTTCCGTTCCACAGGCTCTCTAACAAAGTTTACAGTGTAACTGTTGACAAGAAACTTCCAACTTGAAAGGGCTTGCTTTAGGCCTACAGGAAGTGCTGAAATTCTGAGTGGGGCCGACCGGTTTTTCTACGAAGTCGTACTATAACACAGTAGGATCCTACTTAACCGTAATGCCATATTATCAAACCGAATAGCCATGTTGCCGACGTTCTCCAGGCGTTCGGTGGTACCGGGCATGTCAAGGACCCAGCTTTTTAGAGGGGAGGGGGGGTTACAAATCCCAGATTCCCAGCTTAGGAGCGGACCGGCTGACATCAAAATTGGGAACCTCGGCCATCCCTCAAACCTCACCCAAAAGTTCGGCGTCCCTTCGAAATTGATGATATAAAGGCCAGTACTTCTTTGGATTTTAGACCAACGCAGGTCGTTCGTTCCTTTACCTTTGCCCTCTTACCAGACCTTCCATACGCAGGTCGTATCTTTTAATCTTGAACTTCAAGTTTACGAACTAATAGCAGTGAGTAGAGATGTTTATTACTGGCATAAAGAAGCTCACTCCATCCTATGTGATTAGCTATATTCTTTTCACCATACGATTCTCTATTCTCCTATCCCTGTTCGGTGTCGTAGTCACCACCAACGCCGTCCCATTGTACAACCATGCGGCGAATTTGACCCCTTCCTCTTCCCCCGGGTCTCTTCTTCAATTGGAGGCTCGAGGCACCACTTCATCGAACCTCATGACCCGCCTCAACGGTGCGACCGCATGCCCATCCCAGCAAGAATTTATCAACTTCGCATACCTCCTCAACGGTGGTGGTCTAACGAATGCGCTTTTCTGGACACAGGGTGTGAGCCTCGTCCAGGTATCCGCGTTCGCTCAGAAATACCACAGAAAGCAGTTGCGGGATATATTCTTCGATACTCAGCAGTATCGTATCCGATCCCGCCTAATTGAGCTTTGCAATGGTCCAGCACATACACAGACTCATGCGTGGTGGTTGGTGTCTACGGCGATGGCGGCAATCACGACTGGGGAGGCTTGGGTGTTGACGACGAGTCAGTATGTGGGGAATGTGATGCAGAATCCGGATCCGTATTTTCAGCAGGAGATGCGCACATTGAATCAGCACTCGAGGGCGGGGTTGAAGGTGTATAGTACGTAGAGATTTAGGGAGAATAGTTGTTGATTATGATTATCTTCGAATGAGGCTCGTGCACGTTTTGTAGCTGATTGTTTTCTACTCATTATGATTATTTATCTCAGAATTCAACGTTCAACTGTCACGATCATGACGTGCATATACCCCCTTGCCCGCCTCTTCACCTGAGTGTGATCGCGATTAAGAGGGACACGACTAGATGTTATTACTTAGGAACAAGCGCACTAAAAATTTTCCAGAGAATGATATTATTTAAAACCAGCGCGTACCTGGTACGTACTTGGGTCTTTCCATATGTAAAGTTGACAATAAGTACTAACGAGTTCCAAGTCGTACTTCCTTCATTTCGATTTGACTCGATTGGAGTGATACCTAAGTTCATACCGACTGAGATTGAAAGGCGCGAAAACAGGTGCATGCATACTGTATGCACTCGATCACTGTGAGGGTTCAGAAAACCTGTTTACACTCTTCATTTTTCAAGGAAACAAATGAATGAGGAGCGATGCGCAGAGCGCATACTTACACTGCGACTTAACCGTTACTTCAACTGGTACAGTGTCGTTGAGGTCAGTGGATATCCACTTCCTGTGACTATGACTGTGACTTCGGGAACCTGGAGGTCACAAATGACCTTGACTGCTCCCACGCACGAGGAACCTTACTAAATATGGAAGGACGCTTGACGCGGATGTCCCGGCAGCTCGGCTTGCTTCCTCAGGTCCGGTGGTACACATCGATTCGACGAGCATGAATTCAACCGTTGACCGGCTGGTATAAGTAGCAAACATGAGTTCCGGTATAAATCCCATTGGTAGGTTTATATGATGTTATATATAGATAATTATACATCATGTACCTAGAAAAGGCTAGAATCTGTGATCTATGTATGAAGGAGACTTACTTGCGAGATGAACATACGGAAGTGAGGGGCACGATCTCCGTACGCCGTACAGCGCAAGGAAGGTGCGGAATGGGCACCCTGGGAATGCCCGCCGCTTAAAATCCCGAAGGTCATCGGAACTCACGTGAGAGTCAGGTCATTTTGGTGACCTTGTGAATATCCAGTGGATATCCACTTGTTGATGACTGTGGATGTTCATTTACGGTCAGTGACCCTCCAACACTGAACTGGTATCCTTCACTTGTCAAAAGTAACCAGACGACGTGATTCTACACAGGAAGGAAATAGATAGATACTGAAACACTATTCAGCTAGTGTTACAATATCAAAATCAGGTAGGAAACCAAAATGTGCCGATACACGTTCCAGATACTTCACTTGCGCACTGGGCGCAAATTAGCATAAATCAACTCGCCTTTCGGCTAAGTTTCGGAGATAAAAAAAGGGCGCTGCTAATCAGCTCTAATGATGGGTTACCGGGGATATTCATCCTTCTATTGACTCACTGCCAATGGTATGCTGCCACTGAGTATCTTCCTATCGTGCTCAGAGAAAGGAATGCGGCAACTCTGGTCCGCAATTCAGCCCAGCGATCATGAGCGTCGGATCATTCACCAAGACCGAGCCTCACCAAACTTACGTTTGATTAAGATGTGTAACTTGTTCCTTAACACAACGGGTAGACAGCTATCCTATAACAACATAGTCTGGATGATGTCCAAATACCTCCCTTCCTCTCACCTCTCCCCTCCTCCGCGTCTCCATGGCTAAGATCCCGGTTCCAGCGAGCTCAACCATTGTCGAAGACTGGTTTAACGGTTGGTGTAATCCATGAAAGGCACTGCCTACAACCAAGCTTCATATCTAAATTACCTCTAGGATTTTACGCAGCACTTGTTTTGTTCACTCTGTGGGCATTAAGTGTGTCCTTCCACTGTAATGATTGTTGATTCACATTATACTGATTTGGAACTCGCAGGAACTAATCGGCAATATCCAAGGCGTACGAAACTGAGCCTCGCTGCACTTGTCGTCCTAATGTCAGATCTCAGAACTTAGGGTTGACGTTGTGGCTATTTTGTCTGAGATAAAACCTGCAGCCCCGTACTCGCCACGCGCAGCATTGGCCCACATCTCTTTCATTAATCTGAAGTTAAGGTGTATAGTAAGCGGTAGCAATCAGAGTGAATTACTGACCTAAATCCAGCTCCTGCTGAGCTTAATGGTAACCATGTGTACTGCGTCGAGTATCGGAAAACGGCTGGAGATGAAACAAGAAGATGGGTAGCCGGCGAGCAACTGCAAACTGGTCTGAAAAAGGATATTTTAAACTATGAAGAATTTTGTCAGTTAATAACAGGTCGCTAAAAGCCGCAGCCTGAGCTTCGGGCCCAGGGCTTGAAGAAATCCAACCCGAGCCATCAGGCCCTCCTCAAAGGCTGGGCTCGGCTCCAGAGCCCGGGTAATACACTCCTCCTCTGGCTGGCCTAGGGCAGCGCAAGCTCACACATCACTATCTTAGACATACCTCAAAGCTTGGTACGTATGTTTCATATTTCTGCTTTAGACTTCTAGAAGGTGAATCTTACCGCAACAATTTGTAAGTTTTGAGAAAGGCTTAAAACTATGTAGCAAATTTTGAGTTACAAGAAATATTGATTTACTAAAGCAATAAACAAGGCACTTACTCATGCAGATGTTAATACTGTTATAAATAAGATTTTATTCATCACAAGTTTGACGTACTTAACAAAGAAAAGAGCTATTTCATACTAAATGTACTTATTGTTGAGATTTTATTTCAGTTTTTGATCTTCTGAACTATGGAAAAGCATTCAAAGGAGTACACAACATATATGAATATCAGGTCCGACTTAGTTGGTATTGAATGTCTGGTTCAACAAAAATGCATATTTACTCAGCAGATTCATCGAGAACTCTCCATTTTATCCACTGTCTTCAGAGTTTTTTCACACATTACGAGTCCTATTTATAGGACGAGTCTTATTGTGAGCTTAAATGGCCGCATTTTTCGTATCCTGGGAAAATATATCCCATTCTGTCAGCTTGGCAAACTCAGCACTAAGCACCTTCTCCGCAAATTCTCCGCTATTCTCTGTTAAGCTTTGGTCAAGCAACGAACCAGTGCCCAGTCCATGACCCACATCTACCTCTTCAGAGTCAATTGCGTGTTGTGCAATGAAATGAGGACTCATACCTGCCACTGTATACAGTGGCCCTCACTGACATATTCTTTACATGTACTTGCAGCTCACCAGGAGATGTAAAAGAATCTCTAGCTTGCTGGAACTTCCTTCTAGCCTCAGTAAACATACCCATGTCTTTGAAAAGCAAGCCAAATTCATAGTGGCACCATCCCATATAATAATGATCTGTAGACTGAAGCTGAGAGTAAAATCCCAATGCATCTAAAAAGGCTTGCTTTGTCAGCTCATATTGACCCATTTTTGTGTATATAACTCCTGATTTTTTCAGGCACCAACCCATCATTCTAACATTTTTTATAGTGAAATAAATTTCATATGCTTCAAGAATTAATGAAAGAGCCTCATCTAATCAATTCTGCTTTTCTAGTGTATGTCCCAGAATTTCCAAACAGTGCGCAGTACCTGTTTGATTTCCTATGCCCTGGTAAAGACCCCCGGCCTCAGACAGTATTTCTGTTGCCTTGCTATATTTGCATTTCGTCCTGTAAACTTCCCCCAGGCTCCACAGACATTGTGCAGTACCACTCTGGATTCCTATACTCTGGTACAGAACTCTGGCTTCAGACAGTATTTCTGTTGCCTCACTATATTTGCTTTGCATCATGTAGATGTTACCCAGGCCCCACAGACAGAATGCAGTACCAATCTGACTTCCTATGCTCTTGTACAGAACTCTGGCTTCTGACAGTGTCTCTTTTGCCTGACTCAATTTGAGTTGCCTCCTGTAAATCTCCCCCAGACTCCGCAAGCAGTGTGCAGTACCAAGCTGGTCACCTATGCTCTAGTACAGAACTCTGGCTTTGGATAGTTTTTCTGTTGCCTCACTATATTTGGATTGCATCCTGTAAATGTCCCCCAGGCTCAACAACCAGTCTGTGCTACCCCTCTGACTTCCTATGCTCTGGTATAGAACTCTGGCTTCTGACACTGCTTTTGCTGCGTCACTAAATTTATCACGCATTGGATAAGCTTCACCCAGACTCCACAAACAGTTTGCAATCCCCTCCTTGCTATCCATCTTCTGAAACTGAGATTTGGCTTCTAATAGCATTGTTATTGCCTCGTTATATTTGTTTTTCCGTCTGTGAATGTTACTGATCCCCCACAGACAATTTGCTGCCTCATATTCATTTTTTGTATCCTGAAACTTGATTCTCGCTTCTGTCAAAAACTTAGCAGCGTTATCGTACTTGTCTTGATAATAATAGATATCTCCCAAAGTTTGAAGACAGTGTGCAGCCTTTTCTTTCCCTCCTTCACCATCATATTGTGAAAATATCTTAAACAGATTCAATGTATGGAACTCCAAATCTTCCTGTGATTTTGTATTGCTGGATATTATTTCTGTCATTTCCACATAAAATACTTCAATCTGGTTACGAATTTTGCTAAAATATACTCTCTGACTGGTGCCAGCATAATGAGTGCACCACCTTTTTGAAGCAAAAGTGAGCAATCCAGCAATTGGAGTACTTTGAATTCTGGCTCAGGAACATTACGAGGCCGAATGAAATGAGGCTGAGTTCTTTACACTCCGTTTCCGCGTGTGGTGGTGCATATTCATCCCGTCTCCTCCCATGCTGTTGTTTCCGGTTTCCTCCGAGTCCTTGCTCATATCCGCAGCCCCTGTATTTCTTAACATGACCAAACAACAACATTGTCTCCATTACGACACTGAAGAATGAGGCTGAATGACGTAGGTGCTTGCACCTCCGGAGGCCTCCGCAAATAGCAAGCGGAGCCTCATCTGATACCCCTCTCTCACACATCCATTTATCGTTTCATTTGTTTTTTTTTTATGTTTCCGATTTATTGTCTCAACAGCTTTCCAAGGATCGGATGCGGCGGGTGCTGTGGTTTGCAGCGGATGCCCATCGTAGACCAGTATGATCTGTCACGTATATATTTTCTCATTCGAATTCACCTTTCCCTGACTAGCACGCACTTTTCTTCTGTCCACCCAACCCACCCTCTATTATTAAATTTAAACCACTACTGCTGCTACTTACACTTGTTCGTATTTACGAGCCCTATCGCTCACTCACAATCTCTACATTTCAATGGGGACAGTTGTCCCTGGTTTGGCCTATTACATACAAAATGAAGTGAAGCTTGCAAGTAAAGTGGAGGGTTCTTTACACTCGGTTTCTGCTTGCGGCTATGTCGTCTCGTTCCCCGATGCATTCCCAAGCATGCGTCATCCATCGTCCCTATTCCGTTGGATCTTGGCCGGCGTACTCAACATTATTTTCTCAGTGCGCCCAATTTACCGGCTTCGGATTATCCGGTTAGACACGTGACTCACACATGTCAGTGTTCTCGTCATCACAGCGGGGCGCGGAGCATATTTGCCAGCCATTTTTGTGCATTCTTAAATGACAGATAGTTCACACGATTTTGGGTGAGATAAAATCCATCGTATTTACTGCTAAAAAACCAGGTCGCAAAAGCTCAAATTACGCACTTAAGCTTTTCCGTGCTAAACTTTTTATTCATTCGTGACCAAAAAAGGGAAGTAAATAGTATTCGAGTTTTGATTTGTAAGAAAATGCGCAAAAGGTATGATCAGTATTTGTGTGCCGGGTTCCGGCGAGTAAAATGAATTTACTGGGGCATTGAAAAACACGAACATAAATTACCAATTTTTCTCAACAGCCGGGCATACTCCATATGGAATATTGGCCTCAAATCGGTGCCATATGGAGTAGACCCGGTGCCGAGCAAAAATCCGTCATTTAAGTTTAGATTTTTCCCATCTGCAGTGCTTTTCCTTTTACTCGCTGGAATCCGGCACACAAATAGGGATCATACCTTTTGCGCATTTTCTCACAAATCAAAATTCGAATACTATTTGTTTCCCTTTTTTGGTCATGAATGAATAAAAAGTTTAGCATGGAAAAACTTGAGCGCATAATTTGAGCTTTTGCGACCCTTTTTGGCAGCTAATACGATCAATTTTATCTCACCCAAAATCGTGTGAACTATCCCTCATTTAAGAATGCACAAAAATGGCTGGCAAATATGCTCCGCGCCCCGCTGTGCATTTCACTCCTTCACCACTGACTCTCCTCACTCTACTGTTCCGGGAAGACTTCGATACCAGGTACACCAAATTAGATGTCAAGCTAGAAGTAGAGTAGAGGGAGTATATGTCTCTTTGAAGTTATTATTGTCTTCCAGTGTGTTATCATTTTCTTCTCTCTTTTTCCTTTGCTTCGTCGGCTGAAGACATCAGAACCTCCCTGTTTTGTATATGCCTGGTATGTTTGCTTTTCCCTTTTTCTATGTGTTTCACCTTCCCTTATTCCTTCTCTTTTCCTTTACTTTCTTTGCTGTTTTTCGCTATCCAATTATGCACTTCACTCTGCCTTCTTTGTCTCATTGTCACCAGATCTGGATCCTGTCTTCATGGTTATTGTTACCTGTTTTTTTGCTCCAAGCATCTACATAGAATGACCAGCTGTTTGTACAAGAAATGAAAATACAATTTAATGACTATTTGGTCCAAGGTAAAACCCTGCGGCCTCGTACTCGCCACACCTCGGCGCTGGCCCACACCCTTTTCATCAGGAAACATCTTACTTAGTGTTTGGTTCCAGCGAGGTACCCCGTTTGGAAAGTATGACAATGCTCCTAAGAGATTTTATAGAATGCTTCTCTAGCAGCTTGCCTTGGTAGCACTGGTATCTGAGATTCTTCAAGTATCTTCCATGCAATATCTCCTGGTCCTTCAATGCCTCTCATGATGACAATGAGAGTAACACAGCTAAAATCAGCAATCTTTTCAAGAAAATGCATGACCTCTGTTCTCGCATCCAAGGTATTTCAATGATAAAAAGAACAGGGTTCTGATTGATTTACAGATAGTCATATAGAATGCCATGCTGGCTTTTTCCTTCCTGCCTCTGTAGCCCTAATACTTGAATGAGACCTTGAATGATACCATTCTGATCCTCCAGAATGTCGCAAGGCAAGAAATGGAACTTCTGAAACTTTGCCTGAACTTCTGGCTTATTGCTGATGACAAGTGCGAGGGATGTTTTTCTAATTCCTCTATGTCCAAGTATTGTCAAATGATTTTGGCCCCTTCTGCAGAGAATTTCAACTCCTTCATTGACAAGATCATTCCTTCCCATGAAAATCTTGGGTGGTGGAGGTGTTGCAAAGTGGATATATCATATCACTGTTAGAAAGTCTCATGAGTGGTTTATCTACTGAAGAGATACAAATAGCTTACTCATATGTGATTTTCTGTGCTGATGGATAGATTATCAACTTGAAAAGGATAAATCAGCTTCCAAATTTGAAAGATGCACCTTCCTCAAAATGATTGCAGACTTAAATACACCTCCAGTAGATCTATTTCAGTTTCAATAACTATGGCAGATTGAAATGTTTACCTATGGCATAGTTGTTCATTACTGAATTATTGAACTGAAATCCATGCGCATTGTCATGATTAGGCCGGTACCACTAACCACTATGCCAAAAGGGCGATATGTCCAGCTTGGCTGGACTATTGGACTGGCGTATATAAGCACATACCATGGCATGCACTTCATGACACGCATCACGAAACCAGTCACTTGTGATATTCTGTTGTTGGCCAGGATTGCTGGGCCATATGGGAGTACACATGCTTGCTCCTGTTTTCTGTCCTTTCTTCCAATCATCACCTTCTTCTGAATCAAGTGAAACACTGAATCTTGCACTAATATTTGCCTGATCACCACCTAACTCTTCTACAACCATTGCATCTTCATCTTCCTCTTCATCTGCCTGATTCTGATTCACTCTTCTTGCAGGCTCTGCATTTAAATCAAGATGACTTGGGTATCTTCTCTCCACAAATCTCTTATCATTTCGACCCCGTCCATATTTGTATTGACGAGTTTCAAAGGCCGAACTCATCTGATCTCTGAATACGTAGCTCCAGTAACCAGCAAAGCTACTGAAGCCTTCAGTTGGCTCAAGCAGCCCAATTTGAATGCTGTTACAGATTTCTTCCCCTTCATTTTCTCCTGGATCTGGTATATTGCTCATATTCATCAGGAAACTGGTCCTCGGATAATGCGACGCTAACTTAGCTCAGATTATCAATAACATTGGTAGCTCCGATAATCGGCAGCTTTTCTCATTAATTTGATATCTCCGAGACACACTACCAAAAGTTACTTGAATTTAGTGGAGGCATAGAAAAATTATCAGTTTGTTAGCAGACATTATCTGATATTACATCTTACACAAGATCCTATGGAATGGCTAACTAGAAAAGATGAGCAAGCACTGGGAAGATTCTCCGAAGTCCACTCTGGAAGTACAGACAGTCAGACCAGCCCATTTCAAAGCACAATCATATCTAAAGGTATTCCTGCAACTACAATTTCATCTGTCCTTTTTTGTGGCTGCCTAGAGGCCCGTCGTAGGGGCTTCATTGATAAGTAATGAAGGAGGGAACATACTACCGTAGCGCCGTCGCTAACCCGATTTTAACGGCGCGGTCAAAAACGCGTCAAGTCGGTTCAAACTCCGCTGCATGTGACCGCAATGTTGATTTTTTGCGGCCGCTCCCCTCTTACTCAACGTCTCTACCTAACGTCCACTGTTACTCCTCCAGCTTTCGCTCTTTTCCTTCTCCTTCATAACCAAACTATTTTCTTTTTTGCTCTCATCTTCCTTGAGAGCACATTAGTGGAAGCTAAGTACTACCACTGGCACCACCGCACCCGTCTCCTCCAGAACGGCATGTTCCAAGATGTACAAGGCTACAAGGTCAAGCTGCGGTTTTTGATGAGATCTTGCATCCAAAGTTGGCATAACTGTTGACCAGCTTAACCCGGTAATGCTGATGTTGATTAGGGTGATTTGTATGTGTTATTTTTTCTTCGCGTTTGGATCTTTCCTACTGAAGACCTGTCTTACATGCAAATAGTGGAGAGACTGTTTCTGGTAGTATTGCCAGCACCAGCTCTACCACGTCCAGTGGGTCATTTACCACTATCGCGACCACCATTGTTGCCAGCACCTCTGGGGGTGCGTGTTCTTTTCCCCTGTCCTCAGATCACAGTTCGTGCTGACCTCCATGACATACAGAAAGATTGTTGGTATGTAGCTCCACCTTTGCCATATGCTTCTCTAGTTCACGTTTAATTGGGTACAGAGTAATATTAGGCTATTAAGCAGTTGAGGGGATCTGGAGAGGGTTGTGTTGATGGTAGGTGTTCTTTCTGTCTTCCATCTTCCATCTTCCTTCAAACATATGCTCACCTTCTCTTCTTTCTCCCCAGGGCCCATCCACCAGCTCCGAATCCATCACAGCTGCTCTCGCTCGTCACATTGAGCTTTGTGAGCCTTCTTTCAGGAGAGGGTTGTGTTGATGGTAGGTGTTCTTTCTGTCTTCCGTCTTCCATCTTCCTTCACATTTCTTTAAACATATGCTCACCTTCTCTTCTTTCTCCCCAGGGCCCATCCACCAGCTCTGAATCCATCACAGCTGCTCTCGCTCGTCACATTGAGCTTTGTGAGCCTTCTTTCATTTGATGAAACATACTAATTGATATTGCAGTTGTTTTCTTGCCCCGGTCACCCACGGCTAACTATTGCATTTTTACTACAATGCCGTCATCTACTGCTCAAGGAGAGGTGGGATCTGATGGTGCCAAGGATGATTCGCAGCAGGCCAGCGGTAACGAGGAGGATGAGTAACCTAGCGAAGTACAGAGGTTTTCTTTATACTTATTTCTGTATGACTCTTAACTGTACATAGCCTAGATTTGTTTTAATAAAAGTACTACTCGCCATTCATTGATCAATGTATATCTGTTTTGGATATGAAAGCACAGAATAGCATTTTGAGGAGCATTGTAATCCAGGTAATGTACTAATATTTGCCTGCTATCTCGTACTAATTTTGGCTAATGTGAAGAGGGGGGGTAGGTAATTAGCGACGGTTAGGGGTAACTTTGCTACTGGCGCTAACAGTGCTAATAACCACATATTAGCAAAAATGTTCGGTTCATTTTCCGAGGACCGGTTTCCTGATGTTTCTGCAAGACATTTCTGTCCGTTATAGCTAAGTAATGTGCATGACAAAACAAAGTGAAAGAAGAATGACCTACCCGTTCTGGAACACAGAACCTAGGTATACCCAAAAGTGTCAAAGCGATGTGATGGAGCGTAGCGCCAAGAAACGAAAAGTGTCTGATGCACGACTGCGTTGACGTAGCGCTGCGCAAGGACGAAACTTTACAAGTACAAACAAGGACGAGAATAGATTGTACTTTCTTATGCCGTACCACTTGTATTCGGCGTTTCCCAATGCCGAGTCTCGAGACAGAAGTAGAGCCTTGATAGAATCAGCCAGGACTTGCAGTGAGGTTGCTGGCAGTTATCCAGGAAGACCAGGGGGTGTTCTCCTAAAGACTCAAAGTGCCCGAAAACAGAACACTCGCCATCACCCATGAGTTTAGTGGCACACTCCCTCGGGAAACTGGAATAGCAAGCCGTCTAAGCTGAGATGAGAACGGTTCTCATTGAAAAGAAAAAGACATAAAAAGTTGTACATGTAGAATCTGTATTCACGGCTCGACCACATCCGAAATCTGAGCAACGTTTCTACAGTATACGAGGAATAACGGACCCCACACATTCCAACGAGTGCCCGCTGAAGTCTGACTCACCCAACATCATCCGACCTCAACCGGAAAATTAGCACTGTCTTTCATTTCATACTCATACACCTTGACGAACATGGATGATACTGTTATGAGCCCACACCGCGTCGGTGTAATCCATCAATAAGTAGAGGCGTAGGTTGCTGCACACATCCCCCCTGCCCCGTGGTCATCAGCGTTGGATTGAGAGAAACGCTAACTCAATAAATGACTCCCGTCTCATCATTGCCAATCCTTCCGTCCCTACCCACTTGCTCAGTGATCCCCATCCCATCATGGCTCAGATGGATAGGTGTACGCGGGCATCGTACACGTGTATGAGGAGTCGGATTAGACACTGAGGAATGTACAAGCGACATTGAAAAAGCGCTGACCGATACCACCAACGCCGATGTAGACGCTGACGGAGAGATGACAGCGGAGGGAGCGAACGGTAAAAAGATGTAGATAAAATATGAGATAGATGGCGGTAGGGCATGGTTCGGGATCACAGAAGGACCAAAATGCTCGTTATGACTCTGGAACGGTGAGGACCAGGTACGACAAGGGTTGGTTCCGGTATTACTAGCGTAGCTTGCATGTTTTCGGCCATCCTTCAGGCCTCCAATGGCCGGTTCAGAGTGAGATTTGGGAACTCGGAGGGTAGGTGTTCAGCTGCTGTTGCACCAGTAGTGGACGTGGAGACAGTGGGACAAGAGCAAGATGTCTTGATATCGTGCCTTGTCTGACATACCCCGCGGCGTTGTTGTCCCGTTAGCGTTGAGAGTGATAGACACGAGAAGGGACGACGACCTTGAAGGTTTGCAGCGGCGCGGGCTAGGACTGGCCATAGCTAGAGAGTAAGTGAAGAAGGGGAGAATTTTGAGTCAGGGTCGTTGGTATAGACCTGCGGTAGTCAAGAACGTGGTTTCCGCGTACTCGGGAATAAGAGATGACATAGACTGCGAGAGGGAGCCGTATCTTGGGCCTTCTATACGCATATGTTGATTTGACCTTCTCAGCGAGAAGTCCCCCCTGCTGCCTGCAGGCATCCTTAGAACAACATTCTTCAAAGAAGAAAAGAAAGAAGGAAACACACCTTCCCTGTCTCGTATTTTCCTATTCCAATTTCTCTCGACACCTCATTGCTTTCCTCCCACTATTTCCATGTCCGTGCCCTCCTTTTCCTACATACCCTCCTTCAAACCCGAGCGCCTCAGCAAGACGTACATTTAACGGGGCAACGTCGAGATTTTTCGTCGTAACGGTCAAACCAGAAGTGTTGCGAATACGACTTGGCAGACCGGTCTAGACGGAACGACAGCGGGATTGCATGTATGAGAGCATTGGCGAGGGGCACGTCCTCATCGTCTTGGCTCTTGAGGAAAGATGGGGAAGAATAATAAAACGAGATGTTTTCCCACTTGAATCTTTAGACCCGACGAAACCTCTGGAGAAACCTCTTTCTGCAGCTGCCCAGGAAGCATAAGACGTTTACCATGCTTTCTGTTGGCAGTTCTGACGTCCACCTGACGTTACAAGCACCGTGGGCCGTTGTGAGTCGTGAAGAAACAGGAAACGGCGGTCCGGGTCATGTCGGTGAAGGCAGAGACAGACATAGACGTAGACGTGGGGCATCTGGTTTTTCAAGCTACTACTCAAGCTACCCGAGCTTGAGTAGCTTGAGTGTAGCTTGACGGTAGCTTGACGGTAGCTTGACAGTAGCTTGAGTGTAGCTTGACTTTACTTTTTGGGTGTGGCTGTGCTTATGCTACTGTAATCAACTTCACTACACTTTGTTTCACAACAAGTTACTCACATTTGAAGGGCCATTCATCAAGGAGACATACATTTTACACACCACATGTCTCATTGCAAATTGATTTAGCTTCTACAGAGTCAATTACATATACTTTAAATTGCAGTCTCATTTTGTGCAAGTCTTTGCTAGATTTTTCTAACTGTGTTAGACAGCTTGCCTTGTGAATATGGTGACCAGAGAGAACAGGCAGATCTTATGGATGAGTTTTTAGTATACAAAGGCAATGTCAGTCATTTTACAAGCCAAAAAATAGTCTAGACATATTCAAGAGGATTTAGGGCACATCAAAGGCATTTTAGGGGCATATAAAGTAGCTGGTGGAAGCTTGAGAGTAGCTTGGGGTAGCTTGAGTAGCTTGAGTGTAGCTTGACTATAGCTTGAGTGTAGCTTGAGTGTAGCTTGAGGTGGCTTGATGAGTGTGGCTTGAGTGTGGCTTGAGGTGGCCTGAGTGTGGCCTGAGTGTGGCTTGAGTGTGGCTTGAGTATAGCTTGAGTATAGTAGCCTGAGGGTAGCTTGACTTTCCATTTTGGGTATGACTGTCCTTATTCCAGTCTAGTCAACTTCACTACACTTCATTTTATATTAAGTTACTTGCATGGAAAGAGCCATTCATTGAGCAAATGTATATTGTACATACCACATTCTTCATTGCCAATTAGTTTAGCCTCTAATGAGTTGAGTATATAAACTTTAAAATTGCAGACATAGAAATACAGTGATCTAGAGAGAACAGGCATATCCAGATTAATGAGTTTCTAGTATTCAGAGGCAATGACAATAGTTTTACAAGCCAAAAAATAGTTTAGACAAATTCAAAAGAGATTAGGACATCAAAGGGATTTCATAGGCATAGAAGTTTCTTTTGCATCATTTTGAGACAGCTCAAGAGTAGCTGGAGCAACATTGAGGTAGTCTGAGTGTAGCTTAAGGGTAGCTTGAGATAGCTTGAGTAGCTTGAGTATAGCTTGAGTGTAGCTTGAGTGTGGCTTGAGTAGTAGCTTGAGTAGTAGCTTGAGTGGTAGCTTGAAAAACTGGTGGCCCCGTAGACGTGTACGTGGAACGTGCAGGTGTTGGAAGGAACGGTGTTAGAGGACCCAGGCAGGCCTGGGGTTGAAATTGGAAGGTGAGATGTTGAAGTAGATACGGACGAAATGTAGCCAGACCGTGAACAGCTGAAATAAACAAACTTGGTCTCGGTCTCGATCCTCAGTGCGCGTCCGTCCGCCAGCTTGGAGTGCCACTCCAAAAGGTTCCCTCCTATAGCCGTGAAGTTTGTAACGACTTGTACACCGAGTGACGGTCAAGAGTTGGTCGAAATTGATGCCGACAAAGGCAAAGCGAGCTCGGTAAGAACATCAACGGGTTTTGATTTGGCCAAGGTTGTGGGTTGACGCCGGAATGGAAGAAAGGAAGAAAGGGGGAGAAGGATGGGAGGAGATTTGAGACAGGGACAGTGTTGAGACAGCCTAGCGCATGATGGGAATAGAATAGCTTCTATTATCACAGCTCCTAAACATACGCCCATGGATACGACTGAGCGTGAATATTACGTGGTCTGGGGTATTGTGTTCCCGTGTGTCTGGAACGCGGACAACCCCGTTATAAGACTTGAGGTGTATTTGGAGGAAGGAGAACGGTTACCCGTGGCGAAAATCTTTAGAAAAAGAATCCTTAAAGAAGGAAGTAAGGAGGAAGGAAAGAAAGAGACACACCTTCCCTTGCTCGTTGTTCCGCATCATGTCCACCTCATGTACCCGACAGTGCCCCTAGGCCTGGTCTTACGGCTTCAAAACCTTCCTAGAACCCTATTTCTACTTCTTTCTGAACATGGTCATCGGACGGTTGCAGATTGATTTTGTGTCGGCTGCTCTGACAGTCGCGATGCGCCTAGGTACATGCGCTGATAGAGTGGTGCCTTCGGAATAGCCCCTGGTACCCACCAGAAACGAAAATTGTTTTGGCAGAGGCTAACACCTCAGATAAATGTGAGTCGTGACCGTGGAGCGGCTTGTGATGAAAGGAGAGCGGCCATGGTAGGGATAGGGAACAAAGCCGGTCAGAATGGACCTGACGTATTTGAAAATGGGAGCGAGATGGAGCAAGTCCGAGTATCTCGAGCGTGTGTCTCTTGAAGGAAGGTTTCACGCTGACATGGTTGCTAGAGAAACACTTAGACAAACAGTTTCCGAAGAAGAGAAGATAAAGCGCACCTCTTGTCCCGGCCCTTTTCTCCCTCAAACGCTCCTGGCAACCTTCCCGTTGTCGATTGTGTCGGCGTTTAGACAGTCAGAATGTCATTCCGAAGATGTTAGCAGGCCATGGCGAGCTGTGTGCATGAGAGCATGGTGGTTTGCTACGGCCTCGTCACCGAAGTATCAGATATATCTTCCCACGACATTTTGTCCTTGACGTGACTTGGCCACGACACAAGGTGTACACGCCTCGGTCCGATTCTTAAGCTTGATCGTTAATCCAATGGCCCAGTCGTCCCACTACTACTTAGTACCTTCTTCAAAGCTGGTAAATTTGATACTCGCTTTGACCTCTGCTAGGCACCTCTTTTACCTATTGCACTCTTGGCCTCAGACTTGATTTTGTTCCAATGCGGCCTTGTCGCCACTCAATGAGGACACGAAATGGATCCTCGATTCGACCCCGACATCATTAATGTCAATCAATAGCTCCAGAAGATCGTTGCTCTAGTAGAACCAATGGCAATGGCCTCAACAAGCCCTGCATTCAGTTGAAGATCAGCTAACAACCACGCCGCTGTCACAGATCACTCGATTCCTGCAGTCACCCCTATGTCCTCAAAAAGAACAAGGCACTGGCCTCTAGTAGTAGGTTCTGTATGCTATCGCGCATAACCCCAAAAGGAGAAAAGGTTTCAAAACTCGCCACGCAGTTGATGTAAGATCTACTACTTTCAACCACTGACTTCACCTGTCATCCAACACATATAAGATGATAGACCTTCTTCGAAGTACTATCTCTCTGTTCTCCACGACTTCCCTCCTTTCCCATCTCAATTCTCAATGTCAACACAACAATCCTATCCTCTTCTCAGCTCAGATCTTTACGTGCTTAGAACCTGGTTAGTAGAAGTAGCCGTTCCATGGCTACTTTATGGTATCAATGCTATACTTTTGCTTTTTCTGTCGTATATACTTCTGTAAGTCTTTCTCGTGCAGTTTAGTGACCGGATATTCAATACTAACATGATTCTATCAGATCCCAACAAAACCACCCCACAAAGCCACAGCTTATCCTTCTCATACTTGTCGTCTTCATGCTCATTCTTTCAACTGCATGTGTCACATTAGAGACACAATTTACTCTGGAGTGCCTTCCGCTTTATAGCGAGGGCTTGACTGATGCTAAATTTGACTATATCACACACAAGTTAGCTCATATAAGAGTTGCATTAGGTGTACTTGGGAGAACTAATGTCAGTGGTTCTTTCATTCTAATTGGATTACCACTGACAAGATTTACCAACTTTGATAGTACATCATCGGAGATGGGATTGTAGTCTGGAGAGCATGGATCATGTTTCCTTATAATCAACTAGTCAAAAGTATCCTTATTCTTTGCATGATTGCCTCTTTTGGTGGGTACATACTCTCTACAAGTTAAGTCAGTGAATTACTGTTCATCAATGCTAGTCGGCACATATGTAGCTGCAGGACTGGCAGCTGCTAGCTTCCAACGTCTGCAGCTAGGAAGCACGACTGATGACTTGATAATGGCTATTCCATTACTTGTCACAAATATGGTTGCTACAGGTCTTATTGGATATAAGGCATAGTGGGTGCTGTTTCAGTTGCCTTAGCCGTCATTGACTCATCACTAACTTACTAAATCTTGCCCAAAAAAATTCTTTTAGCCTTCATAACAAAGATATTAGAGAACATTTGAACCAGTGTGACAGCCATGTGTCAAAAGCTCAGAAGATTCTGTTACTATTAGTGGAATCTGGAATCGTTTATTGTGGCATTTGGGTAAATAATCTGATTCGCTTCCTTTCTTGTACCTGACGAGCTCTCAATTTTGTGTATCACTGCAGATTGCCGTCATTTATGTTTTGACAACAGTGAACGAAGTAACAGTGGAAGCAACAGTGGGTTATCAGGTCTTTTTTAGTTCAGTGCCATATTTATCCGTAAGTTTCTGATCCATGATATTTATTTCTCAGAAGTTGTGAATCTTGTTTACTGAAGTTATTGCTTTTCAAGGCTTTATATCCAATTATCATTATTCTGCTAGTTACTCTTGAAAGATCAAAAGAAGACATCAGATCAACAAATGAGATGTCTCTTTCTCAGTCAATGAGGTTTCCTTCAGCCCAACTAGCAACATCTCAAGGCGAGAGTCAGAGGGAACCCAGGCTTTCATTCGGTACATTGATTTCTGAGTAGATCAGTAGCTTGATAATATACATTATTACAAACTGCTTTCTTTGACCAGTGGTTGTAATCTTCTGTGATAGCAGATTTGGAAAGGGAAGGTTGAGAGATAGCAGAACACACCAAGGTAAAAGATAATATGTCGGTGAGGGCCACTGTTTACAGCGGCAGGTACGAGTCCTCATTTCATTGCACAGCACACAGTTGACTCTAAAGAGGTAGATGTGGGTCATGGACTGGGCACTGGGCACTGGTTCATTGCTTGACGAAAGCTTGACAGAGAATAGCAGAGAATTTGCGGAGAAGGTGCTTAGTGCCGAGTTTGCCGAGCTGACAGAATAGGATACTTGGGGGAAAGAGGCCATGCTATGCTGGCAAGCCCAATTACTATTTTGCTAGTGCTATGTAGGTGATATTATTTCATGTGACATGGTGGAGACAGCAGATTTGGACTGGATTGAGAAGTGAATAAATCAAGGTGCATGGTTGTTGTTCATTGATTGGTACAAGCATTACCATATACTGTATCCATAATTTCAAGGGCTTTTGTGAAAGATACGTCCATGGAAAATACAGTTGTACTTGTATACAAATACAGTTTCCAGCCCTACTTGGTCTGGAGTTGGAAACCTGTGCTGACTAATACCTGTAAGGCAGATCCACTGTACCTATAGTTTATCTCAATATATATATGTACTTCCACAGTCAGACCACCTATTTGTATGACTTGCCTCTTCTTCCTGGAGTAACCAAGGCTGGATTAAGCCCATCCAAGGAAATCCATGGAAAATATATACCTACTTCCAGTATGCCCTCCTTACTCCTGCAGTCTTGTGTATCTGGAGCCAGACCATTTATAGTTCTGGTTTTCAATTTTGGCTCTTCATCTTGAACTAAATTAGGCCAGAATCAGTTAAGAATGAAGGAAACCCCTGGAAAATGGCCTAGATCCCAGATACCCTCCTCCTCACCTTTGCAGACTCTTGTACCTCTACAGCTAGTTCTTTTTGCCTCTTTATATTATATTGAAGTAGTTTACAATAATTTGATAACACAAGGAATGCATGAAACACTCTCCTCCTCCTCCTCACCTGTGCAGACTCTTGTTTTCATCCTGAATTAAATCAAGCTATGATAAATGAAAGAACTAAATAAAAAACTCACCCAGATATCCATGGCTTTAAAAAAAAATTGGCCTCCCCCTTGTCCTCACCCCTACAGACAACCATATATCCACAGCCAGACTACCTATGGTCCTGGGGTTTTTTGGCCTTTTTATCCTGAATTAAATGAGGCCATAATAGGCACAGAACAAAAGGAATCAACCAGAAACTCATCTAGTTTCACCTAGTACCTACAGACAACCATATCTCCACAGCCAGACTACCTATGGTGCTGGAGTTTTTTTCCCTCTTTATCCTGAATAAAATGAGGCTGGAATAATCACAGAACAAAAGCAACCCATGGAAAACTCACCTAGATACACCATACCCTCCTACAGACAACCATATCTCCACAGCCAAGTTTTTTTCCCTGTTCACCCTGAATTAAATGAGGCCATAATAAGCACAGAATGTAAGGAATTCATGGAGAATTCACCTAGATCAACCATACCCTCCTCCTCACCCCTACAGACAACCATGTCTCCACAGCCAGGCCACCTAGGGTCCTGGAATTTATTTCCTCTTCATCCTGGATTAAACAAGGCTAGAAATAAATACAGAACAAAAGGAATACATGCAAAACTCACCTAGATCCACCATACCCTCCTGATCACTCCTTCAGACAACTGTATCTCCACAACCAGACTACCTATGGTCCTGGAGTTTTTTCTGCTCTTTATATTGAATTTAATGAGGCCAGCATGAGTACAGAATAGAAGAAATCCATGGAAAGCTCACCTAGATACACCATACTCTCCTCCTCACCCCTACAGAATATCTCCACAGCCAGACTACCTATGGTCCTGGAGTTTTTTGCCCTGTCTACCCTGAATTAAATGAGGCCAGAACAAGCAGAATGTAAGGAATCCATCAAGAACTCACCTAGATACATCATACCCTCCTCCTCTCCCCCTTCAGACAACCATATCTCCACAGCTAGGCCACCTATGGTCACAGAGTTTCTTTCCCTCTTCATCCTGAATTAAATGAGGCTAGAATAACCACAGAACAAAAGGAATACATGGAAAACTCACCTAGATCCCCTCCTCTTCACTCCTACAGACAACTGTATATTCACAGCCATACTACCCATGATCCTGGAGTTATTTAACCTATACATCCTGAATAAAATGAGGCTAGAATAAGCACAGAACAACAGGAATCCATGGAAAACTCACCTAGATACACCATACCCTCCTCAACCCTACAGACAACCACATCTCCACAGCCAGACCACCTATGGTCCTGGAGTTTTTCCCCTCCTCTACCCTGAGTTAAATGAGGCTAGAATAAACCCACAACGACAGGATTCCATGGAAAACTCACCTAGATACACTATACCCTCCTCCTCACTCCTACAGACAACTGTATCTCCACAGCCAGACTACCTATGGTGCTGGAGTTTTTTTCCCTCTTCATCCTGTATGAAATGAGGCTAGAATAACTACAGAACAAACGAAATCCATGGAAAACTCACCTAGATCCACCATACCCTCCTCCTCACCCCTCCAGACAACCATATCTCCACAGCCAAACCACCTATGGTCCTGGAGTTTTTTACCTCCTCATTCTGAATTACATGAGGCCATAAAAAGCACAGAATGTAAGGAATCCGTGCGGAACTCACCTATATCCACCATACCACCTCTCACCCATGCAGACACTTACTCCATAGTCAACCCAGTATAGCTCTTGTTCTCATGGGTCTTAGATGTTATGTGAAGGTGTTCAGGTCATATGAGCAGAATTGCATTTGATATTGACCAGCAGGAGGCAGGTCACTATGTGTAGTGGTTTATATTGCCTGCTTTTTGTGAACGAGAAGTCGCGAGTTCAATTCTGTGTTGAGCCATTCCACAATTTCTAATAACTCTAAAGTCACATGAATTATTCAACTGCATATAGTTACAAATTCACACGGTGCAGAGATGCGCGTTAGGATGGTTTGGTGGTTTGGTCGCAAAGAAAACTGATTACTATAAATAGTAATCAGAATATTTTCCCGGGATACGAAAAATGCGGCCATTTGAGCTCACAATAAGACTCGTCCTATAAATAGGACTCGTAACCAGCTCTGTTATAATTGTCATAGGTGTCCCCATATAGCCATGTTGGTATTGTTGGGGATAGGAAGAAATGTCTATGTGTTTATCTGTCAGGACCTGGTTCAGAAGCCTGTGTTGGGCATTACGCATTACCGAAATAGCGGTCGGAATGGTACAGCTCGTTTTGTCTGCACTGTATACGGAGTTGATGGGTTGTCATTTTATAGTAACCCTGCCAGTGAGCAGCCAGTCACTTCAAATGAGTAAGTACAAGGAAAACGGGGAAAGTGCCAACCGTTAAGGAAGGAAAAGTATCTGCGTGATGGAAAATAAAAAGGACTCGCAGTGCATACATAACTCCAAAAATTGAATGAATAAATACTGAAGGAAGGCAAGAGAAAGGAAGCACAGGATGGTTTATATTTCCCTAATCATCTCGCAGAGTCGTACTGGCAAATTTCTTGTGGGGAAATCTTCCAGGCAGAAAAGGATAAGCATATCACAGGGAACCTTGAAACAGTGACTCCCCTGGGTATATTGAGCAATGAGACTCGAAAAGCGCTAAGGAGCCTGTGGAATGATTGATATTGGGGTGAAGGAAGGAGGAAGCAGAGAGGAAGATGTGATGAAGAGTTGAAGAGTGCAAGTTGAAAAGAAATGTGATGAGCGGCATAAGCCCTGACAAACTGAACGGAGGCCACTACCGATGGGGTGCAATTGTGTTTGACCATGATTAAATGGATTGCTTTGTAGTAGATGGCTGCCACCGAGATTCAATAGGCAAGGCGATGGAGCCAAAGATGCGATGATTGAGCTGGTTACGAGGCCTCTTAACTTATGTCGACCTCGAAAATTTTACCACGACCTCAAACTCCCACCCCTTTTTGTTGCCACTCAACCCAACTGTGTGTCGTTCCCACACCACCCTGGTCTCTACTTTCCCAATCAACCCGAAATATCCAGACTGAGTCTGGACCGGGTCTGATGTTGACAATCATGACGTCATGCCAGTGTGTCGACTCATCTCACCTTCACTGCCAGTGTTGTGCTTCATGGGATACTTACTCGTGTCCACAGCTTTCTCTCCGCAAGTATGGCCATACTAATTGTTATCCGATGTTTGCCAGTACTCGCCACCCTACTTCCTCCGCTTCTGAAGCTTGGCTTCAGCCTCGACGCCCTCGTAAATTGTAATTCAGAATTCTTGCCTCTCCATCGTCATTAATTTATGTTTATGTCATACTCTTAGTGACCTGTAGTGACCTCAAAGTCTTTTCCACAGGTTCAAACTCCCAACTTATTTTGCTCATACTACTTTGCAAGTAGCTGCAACGTAGTCAATACAAGAGTGAGGTTTTGTTGAGGAGGGCCTCGTAACTTGCCATGCGAAGCAGTGGTACCTTTCCCCAGTAACTTATGTCGACCTCGAAAATTTTACCACGACCTCAAACTCCCACCCCTTTTCGTTGCCACAGCCGGTCTTTGCCCTTCCCAACAACCGGAATATCCAGACTCGGTCTGGATCCAAGGACTGTTGACGTCAATAACCACAACATCATGCTAGCATGTCAAATCAGTCTGCTTAACACCCTTCTTCCCTCTCACTTTTGATAGATTCTGTCGATCTGATCTGTATGATCTAACAAAGACTGCTTAAAGACTTGTCGTTGGTCAAAGCTCATCTCCAGGGTTGGAACACAATATTCAAATAAGTATTCCTTGAATGTACAATAACTGAAAAATGAACAATCTGAGTGGATTGCTGAGATATCTGTGAACGTAATAGACTGGACTTAATAATCCAGAACTGAGAAGTCTTGGATGAAATACACAAAGTGTGCAAAGTCATACAATATTTAACACAAAGCTCTGAATCAAAATGTCTTGATCAGAGAACTCAATGTTGAATAAATCTGTCTTTGGCATAGATGTCGGGATCACACTCTGTGAGAGAGTAGACATAAGTGAGAAGTGGTACTTTGCAGGAGAAGTAGTAGCTTGGTAGGTGAAGTAGTTGTTAGGGAACTTGTTTTGGGAACTTCTCTTTTTATTTGTACACAAAATTGGGCTACTTATATACAAATAACTGTGCAACTGAGGCACAGTAACAGTGGTACAATAAAGAAATAATGACTATGGAGCAGTAACTGTGGAAAATATGAGTTAATCTGCACAGTAACTGTGGCTAAGTAACTGTGCACAAAGTGACTATGCTGCGCAGTGACTGTGGACTGTAGGTAAATTGGTAAATGATGAAATAGAAGTTGGTCTCATGACTGAAATATCCAATAATCCTAATAAGTAAAATTATCTCACACTGTGGCAATATGTGTCCAATGTGTAGAAACCACGAAGTAGGTTTACAGATTCTCCCTCCCTTCTGCATAACCTGAGTTAGACTACGTGAAAGGGCCTCGTAATTTGCCACGTGAAATGATGGCCCTTTGCCCCAGTTGTGTATCTCTCTTGTGGTGCAGCAACAATGTTCAAGAACGAAGTTGAGGATAGAAGATGAATAATGTCCAGCGACTTACTCAATGTTTATTGGAGTATGATAACGTTGAGGAACTGGTGGACGGTTTGGAGTCTGGACGATATTTTGTATGGTGAGCTTTGTTTACTACTAGGATATATTGACAATCAATAGAGTAACCTGGTTTCTTAGGCCTCAATTTTCTTCATTCACTCAACATAACTCATCAAGACATCAGCTATGGAAAACTTTATCTGTAAGATCCAGCTGCGAATGGTGTGAATCCAGATAAGTGGAGGATGCAGATTGTATTACGAATTGCCGCTCTATTCATCTCCCTATTTCATTTCTTAACTCCATGGACTATTATTCACTTTCATCATATTCCCATCATCATTCATCTTCCTTGTCTACGGTTACCATCACTTGATCTAACACGTACATCACTTATCTCCTCCGATCCCTATCTCCATGGACATTATCACCTATTCACTTACTCTCAATTCATTTCCTTTACATATATACCAAGGGGCTTGTAACTAGTTCTTTAGTCTGTTCACTTTGTCTCCACTCCACTCTCAGTACAGTGCAGTGTTGAGCATAGTCAGCTACTCATACATCTCTCGCCTCTATTATTTCTCTACATCTCTTTTCCTTCTCTCGTCTCTTATATCTTGCCAATCTATCTTGTTCATTGTGTGACTTGGGTGGATAATTGCTAAGTGACAATGCCCTTGACACTTGAACAGACTCTCTTACACCCACCTCACAAACAGAACCCGCAACCACTACGAACTCTTCCGTATTACTGGACTTTCCTATTCCCTATCTTTCCCCTACGGTGCCCCCAAGCCCATCAACACTACCCTGTGTGAGGAGCCTCACAGGTTGGCAGGCGTGAACAATCTCAAGGAGTTGTTGCACGAGGTCATCTTTCGTCTACACAGTTTCGAGACATAAAACCAGACTCGCCGATTCGAGTAGGGTGGTCGACCGACTCTGTAATTGAAATCCCAATCATACACACTGGCTCTCAACTTTGAACCATTTCTCAACAACCTACAAGTTCGACCCCACCCGAATACTGCTATAAGATTGAGGCTTCAGACAGCTTCAAAGACTACTCGCAACAATTTAAAAGCACAGTACAAAAACACACCATCGCACTTGATAACCACTGGGTCAGACTGAACAAGAGAACGTGGGCCAAAGGTGAAGTAACCATCTTCGAATACCTTCAAATAAAGATATCCCCTGAAAACACATCCCCACGTTACGTGGCAGTCATAGACACTTGCTACTTCGTTCAACTCGGAAATGCTTCTATCCCTTGTTGGTTCAGTCACGACAACTACAAAGACAGCGACATCCTAGAACACTGTCAAGAAGAACGCGAATTCCCAGAATAAACAACTACTATCGACAAGGATTCCATTGGGAAGACATACCCATCGACCAGTGGGAGCACCTATTCTCGGAATCTGAAGAGTGGCACTAGTGTATGTCCGGAAGCGGAAATGTTAGAACCCGATCACAATCACGCACCACATCCTGAATCCCCAGTTGTATCTCCTCACCTATCGCCCTCGCCTGTATCCGTTGACCCCATGCATATCACCCCCAACGACAGAAAGACTACCAAGTTTCGGCTAACCACCAGTGGGACAACTGTCAAAACAATCTGTGTCCATACTGACTCTCTATACACAATCGGGTTCTTACTCAAACAGAACTAGGATACGGTCTAGAACCCATACAATCATCTGGACAACACGAGGTACCAGAACCTACTCCCGAACCAGAACACCCACTCTCCCCTGTCAAACCACAAAGTCCCCTTAGGAGATCTCCATCCGACAGTACACCCAGTGCTATCCAAGAACCCATATCCATTCCTCCCCATCGAATAATCGATCTTCAGAACATCCTCTCTAACCTCGGAATGTCGGAACACAACAAACCCGCCTCAGCTACCGCTGCTGCAGGAGGAACAAACAGACCTCCCGCTGATGCCGATATCCTCTCTGACAATGACCAACTCCCAAATAAAACCACGAAGGAAAGAGGATCGAAACTGGACAAGTTTACAGGAGAACAAAACTTGGTGAAAGACTGGTTAGCTGAGTTCAATAACTACATCCGACTTAACAAAGGAGTATACCCCACGGAAAACGAGAAAATAGCACTATTTCTCACACTCTTCACAGGAGAAAGAGCGGGACGATGGGCTCACAATATGATGGCGAAAATCTATGAAGAAGACAATGATCTCAGTGATAGCGACGAAGAGTATTGGAGCACCAACAAAGACTCGTCACTAGGGTCAAAGAAGAAGAAGAAGTGGACATTGCGAGAAGTAAAACAACAATTCCTACATGACTTCAAGCCAACGTCCCGAAAGACGCAAGCACAAGCGAAAATAGAGGTCATAAGGATGGAAGGAGCATTAGCGGATATAGATAAGTACAATTCCAAATTCGAGTCATATGCTAAAGATACTGGCTATAACAACGAAGCTTTAATGAAGTACTATCGAAAAGGGCTCCCGAGAGGATTGGCAGATCGAATTTCCTACCTACCATCCCAACCCAAGAACCTCGAAACACTACAAAGGGCCGCGGTTAAACAACATATGACTTGGGTAGAAAGGCAGACCGAGAAGGTTCTATGGAGTAAACAACGAGGGGAAGGAGAGCGACAGACCAAAGGATCACAGAAGACAGGAGGGAGTCGAATGAGAAGCATGGAAGTAAATGCCTTCCAGAACAATAACCCAGGTGCATCCCCAAAAGTTAAATATCTGCCTAAACTGACAAACGAGGAAAGGGAAAGAATGAAGAAAGAGGGACGATGCTTTGGTTGTCACGGTCTAGGACATACTACATTCAACTGCCCTACATTCCCTAGATCCAGCATGAGCAATTCAGACAACACGACCAGGAAACCTTCGATCAGGGCAACTACTACCAAACCTTCACCCCTGGGAACCAATACCACCATGAAGGAGATTGCCGAAGAATTCACTGCCAAAGTCAGGGTGTTATCTGGGGAAGAAAGGGAGAAGGCAACAGGCTACTTGAAGGACCTCATAACAGAATCGGATTTTTGAATACCTCCCCTGTCATGTCGTCAGGAGGAGGAATGTGGACATATATACCAGTAAAAAATAGGCAATACACGAGCCTTATACCCTTTTGTAAGCCACAATTCCCATCTAAGCTAAGAATCACGGCAATCACTCGGAATCGACAGATTTCCTCGATAGAACTAGAAACAGAATTAATCGGTAAAATAACTGGATGAAAAATCGATGCAATCGCTTTACTGGACAGCGGAGCAGAAGGAGTTATTATCAACAATGCTTTCGCTCAAAAACATCACCTGAATCGAATCCCCATAGAAAAACCCTTCCCAGTACAAAATGTTGACAGATCCGAAAACGTTATGGGATGGGTGACACACTTCACCATCCAAAAGTTACGGATCTATACACAAGATCGAAAATCATATCACGAGGGAACTTCCGAATTTTATATTACAGACATCGGTAAACACGATATCATTCTAGGAACCAACTGGCTAGAACACCACAACCCAGAAATCAACTGGGTGACCTCAGAAGTTAACTTGACACGCTGTAACGATACCTGTGTGTTAGAGAACCCACCGGTTAAAATCAGAGCTAAGTCGAATATACATCCCACGAAACCAAGACAACCTGAAGTAGTTGATCCTAGAACATATCATCGGGAATACCAAGTGTTATACAAAGAACCTACAGGACCCTATAAACCAGTAGCACAGCCAAAGGTAGCGGGACAACAACGAAGATCACGGTCTCAGAACACTCGCTCGAAACTGATCAAATTAGGAGCACTGTTATCCTCAGAAGATACAACCGGACAATGGGAAGTTCCACACCAATGGAGTGAACTCGCCATGGAATATATCAACGTTCCGGAAAATCAAGACGAAGAGTCATCGGGAACCAAGCGGGGTATCCGAGCAGCTTTTACAAAAGCACAACAAATTGCTGAAAACAAACCAACAACAGACCAACTGACATCACTGGAAGAACGAATCCCCAAACAATATCACAATTACTTGCCGGTATTCGATAAAGAAACCTCAGAATGTCTACCCCAACGAAGCAGTTGGGACCACGCAATCGAACTACGAAAAGACTTTCAACCGCGAACATGCAAAACATACCCTCTATCACCAAACGAACAAACTGAGTTAGACTCTTTCCTAGACGAAAATCTCAAAAAAGGATACATTAAACCATCAAAGTCACCCATGGCAAGTCCTTTCTTCTACGTCAAGAAAAAGGATGGAAAACTACAACCCGTATGGGACTACAGAGAGCTGAACAAGGGCACTATAAAGAACACGTATCCCTTACCACTTATCCCAGAATTGATTGACAAACTCAAAAACGCACACGTATTCTCCAAAATCGACCTCCGATGGGGATATAACAACGTCTGGATCAAGGAAGGGGACGAATGGAAAGCTGCCTTCAAGACCAATCAGGGACTTTTTGAACCAACGGTCATGTTCTTCGGACTCATGAATTCACCCGCTACCTTCCAAGCAATGATGAATACAATCTTTAAGGATCTCATTGATCAAGGGAAGGTCATTATTTATATGGATGACATTCTCATATTCACCCATGATTTATCAGAACACCGTGAACTCGTACAAAAGGTGTTACAACGCTTACGGGACAACGACTTATATGTGAAGCCGGAAAAGTGCACTTTCGAAACTGATAAGGTTGACTTCCTGGGTCTTGTCATCTCCCATGACACCTTAGCAATGGACCCTGCTAAAGTAGCAGGAGTAATCGATTGGCCAACCCCAAAAACGGTAAAAGAAGTACAAGCATTCCTAGGATTCGGAAATTTCTAACCATATCGAGTAGAAGTTGACGCATCAGAATATGCAACAGGGGGAATACTCATGCAAACTGGAGATGACAATCGATGGCATCCAGTGGCCTACATCTCCAAGTCGCTCTCCGAGACAGAACGAAACTACGATATCCACAACAAAGAGTTACTTGTGATCATACAGGCATTAGAAGCATGGCGACATTACCTGGAAGGAGCCCCACACTCCATTGAAATCTTGATTGATCATCACAACCTGACATACTTCCAAATGGCTCAGAAACTTAGCCAACGACAGGCACAATGGGCGCTGTTCCTGACACGATTTGAGTTCTCCCTAATTCATAAACTGGGAAGCCTTAACAAAGCTGATCCGTTATCCAGACGACCAGATCATCGAATTGGAATAGAAAACGACAATGCCAATAGAGTCCTACTCGACCCCAAGTTCTTCCGTATCCGAGCAACCAGACAAGGAACCGTAATGCCATAGGAGACGTGGAACTACGGCGAAGGATCAAAGAGTCCCCCAAAAGGGACCTTGAAGTAGTGAGTGCCCTTGACGTCATCCTACAAAACGGACCACGGTCCCTGGTAAAAAATCTACAGGAATGGAACTACGAGGACAGGATCATATTGTTCCGCAGAAAAATATATGTCCCAGCCGACAATGATCTCCGACGGGACATTGTAAAATTACACCACGACTCCCGAGTGACGGGACACCCTGGAAGATACAAGACCTACGAACTAGTCAGCAGAGAATTCTGGTGGCTGGGGATGTCGGTATTCATCAGAGACTACGTCAACGGTTGTGCCAAATGTCAACTAACGAAACCCAACAATAACCCAATCCGGGTCCCCTTGGTACCCACTGAAATTCCAGAATGACCCTTCGGAACTATCACGACCGACTTCATCACGGATCTCCCTGAATGTAAAGGGTTCAATGCAGTACATGTTGTTGTTGACAGGTCAACCAAAACTGTCATTATATCGCCATGCACAAAAACAATTGACAGCGACGGCACGGTTAACCTCCTGCTTGACAACACATGGCAGCGATATGGACTGTGGGATAAAATGATCTCCGACTGAGGACCACAGTTCACTAGCAAAGTCATGGCCGCGATCCACGAAAAGCTCGAAGTAAAATCAGCCCTGAGTACAGCTTATCACCCGCTGTCACGAATCGCTCCCCGCCTATTCATTCCCTTTCTATTCTTTTCCCCTTTACTACTCATTTCCCACTCTATCTACCTTTAAACTCCATAAACATTAACTATTTCCCATCATCGTCTATAGTTACCATCTTTCTAGATCTATGACTCACATACTTATCTCCTCCGCTTCTTATCTCCACGGATATTCCCACTGTCAATCATTCCTTATGATCCAGTACCTTCATCTATCCATATTGAGCTCATTACTTTCTCGCTCTTGACATTTCCACATGATACTGTCTATTATTACTGATTCTTTCCCATCTGTTCATATTCTACTTATATACCTGTGACCCTTGTAACCTATTCCTCAGTTTGTTCACTTCGTCTCCGCTCCGTACCTTTACTACGCAGTGTAGAGCCTAGTCAGCTTACTTCCTCTCTATCTCTCTATCTCTCTATCTCTCTATCTCTTTTGACCAATCTATTTTCTTGTAAACGGCTTTCTCATGTTGTGTGACTTGGGTGGTTATTGAGTGTACTGACAACCTTGACACCCGCAGACAGATGGAGAATCGGAGCGATACAACCAAGAGCTAGAGCAATTCTTACGGGTCTTCTGCAATTACCAACAGGAAGACTGGGTGGACTACATACCATATGCGGAGTTCAGCCATAATACTAGAGTTCACTCAGCAACCGGGAAATCACCATTCGAACTCCTACACGGATATCAACCGCAATTCCTTCCTGCGTTCAACCCGACATCTAACTTACCAACAGTCGAAGAACGACTCGAAAACCTTAACCGACTCAGAGACGAGCTCAAAGCCAGTCTATCTTCAGCAGCAGAAACCGTGAAGACTCAGCATGGGAACCACTCTATACCATGGATGGGGTACAAAGTTGGGGATAGAGTGTTACTTGATGGGAAAAATCTAAAAACGACGAGACCAAAAGCTAAGTTGTCTGATCGTTGTCATGGATCATTCAAAATCATTGAGAAAATCAGCGAGGTCAACTATAAGTTGAAATTACTGAAGACTTGGCGAACACACCCCGTCTTTCATGCGTCATTACTGTCACCATACGTTGAGACGGACGCACATGGGCCAAATTACCCCGAACCACCCGCGGAGTTACTGGATGCAGATGAAGAATACGACGTAGAAAAAATACTGGACTCGAAGCCCACCAGGAATAGAAAGGGGACTCAATACCTGATCAAATGGTTGGACTACCCTGACTCTGAGAACTCTTGGGTTCCCACGTCCAACCTGTCAAACATAATGGACATGGTCGAGAAATTCCATCTGGAACACCCACGGGCGTATCGACACAAGTAGATGGCGTTTACTGCCAAATGTTAACAAGGTCAGGTCCCCGTCTGATCAGAGAATGTCTTAAAAAGCCACCTTCCAACAGTGAATCATAAACACAACTGCATTCGACATTCCTGAACAACGACCCTATCACTTCCTAATTCCTCTGATATCATAGACCAAATGGCCACCATTCCCACCACCGCCCTCACAGCCAACACCCAGACAACGACCACTGCAGAATCATGGCAACCAGAGTGGTGGCAACAATCCAACGGACAGCGTTGTACGTACAGACGATGCTCTGGATGACGGTGTCGACTCCGAGTAGGACACCCAGGAGAACATAATGGGGTCAAACAGTGTGCATGGGGAGGAGAAGATGGAGGAAGGCGATGCAGATTGGGACAGGGACATAGAGCTAGATGTGTAGCTCACCGGACGTCTCTTCAGGCAGAACACAGGGGAAACATCAGATGGGGAGACGCGACTATATGGGGGGCACACATCGTTGAACAGGATGAGGACGACGGATGGACTCAACCAGACTGGCAGCCTGACTCATCGGTCTGGGGATCAGTAACCAACCTACTGGATGGGGGGATGTCACAGAGCCAGGGCCTGAGACCTGGCCAGACGAAGCAGAGTTAACGAGAAAGCTCTTCGGAAATTGGAAAAGGTATTGCGTTAATTGGCGTACAAGCTCTGGTGCAAGCTCGTCCTAAGGAGGGGGTAGTGTTACAAATCACTGCTCTATTCATCTCCCTATTTCATTTCTTAACTCCATGGACTATTATTCACTTTCATCATATTCCCATCATCATTCATCTTCCTTGTCTACGGTTACCATCACTTGATCTAACACGTACATCACTTATCTCCTCCGATCCCTATCTCCATGGACATTCTCACCTATTCACTTACTCTCAATTCATTTCCTTTACATATATACCAAGGGGCTTGTAACTAGTTCTTTAGTCTGTTCACTTTGTCTCCACTCCGCTCTCAGTACAGTGCAGTGTTGAGCATAGTCAGCTACTCATACGTCTCTCACCTCTATTATTTCTCTACATCTCTTTTCCTTCTCTCATCTCTTATATCTTGCCAATCTATCTTGTTCATTGTGTGACTTGGGTGGATAATTGCTAAGTGACAACACCCTTGACAGATTGAGAAGCAGAATACGCAGGAATACAACAATCATATGAGAGGCTTCATGGCTGACCTCGAGCTTGCTTCTCTTCCTGTCAGAAGTGAGACCGTTGAGACCAAAAAAGTCCCAAGGGATCCAACTGGTGCTTTGAGTGGCACAAAAAGTATTTTCGAGGAAGGCCCTGCCACAGTAAAGACTGGGCCCAGGCCAGCCATTTTGGTGAGCACTACTTATATCTTCACTGTAACATAGCCCTGTGTTACTGCTCCCTTAGGGTTAGGCATCAGATTTATTGACGGGCTGCCCCTCTTTCTTCAACCTCTTCATTTCAGACTCCTTGAGGTGTGCCAGGTAGCGGTGGTAGTCATCAAAAGTGACTCCAGCACCGAGAATGAATCGGGGTGGTAGGGGTCCCAGGGTTCGTGTTTCTTCATGTATTTCATCGACAGGGTCTAAAGTTAGGTCAGAAGTTGGGTCAGCATAAGGATAGAAGAAAACACAGTGATGACACGCCTTCCTGATCTCTTCGGGATCATCTGAACAGCATATGTCTGAGTGTCGGGACTAGGAGTATCCTGCAATGGGGGTACTTCCGACTGCGTAGACATGGCGGGTTGAGAGAAGAGTGGTTGAATACAAACAAAGACAAAGAAAATTCAGGCCGGTAACTGGCTGGGCCAGCACAAGACGAAAATTTGCCAAGAATTCCCCAGTATCTATAATCGGCAAAGGGCCGGCGGGGTGGCAAAGCCTGCTACGTTCCTGCCGATGGGCAGCAGGCTTACCCAGGGGTATTATTATATGTCCACAGACAGGAAAGAAATTAACGGAGTGAAGCCACAGTGAGCAATGTGCAACAATGCCAAAGTAAAGCATCTTGGTATCTTCAATAATCTTAAGAGTAAACATTGTCTTCTGTGGTCTAATGGTATTGTTTATCTAACGCATCACTGATGGGTTCAATTCCCGTCAATGGATATATAGCAAGAAGATCCATCGATCTGAGTTTTTTGCCTAACTTTTGTAGCAGCTTCTTTTGGGCATTCGGTATTTCGTATCAGGCATTTAGGAGTAACGTCTCGTCTCACTAAATGCCAAAAAACTTTTTTTGGAGGTATTAAAAAGAAATACAAAACTGTACATATTTGATAAAAGAATTTTTCCTGTTGACCGAATCACAAGACCAGCAAAAACCAGTGCCCAACGGCTCTACCTATTATAGTTCATTGACAGGAATTTCACCTGTTGATGCTGCCCCAGACAGACCACTGAGGACAAATTCCAGAGTCGCCCGATGTCCGCGATACGTTTTCTCAGAGTCCATCAAAGGCGAGCTGTCAATGGGTCACCGGCTCCCTAAGAACAGCCACACCAATTTTTATTTACCACCATTTTCAACTTTCCACATTCACCCAGAGTACAAGCAACTAGCTAGCAAATTTGTAGCAAATGTAAATAAACCAATCATTGCAGTTCCATTACAAAACCAAAATACAATCATACCACACCGTCCTCCCAATCACACCAGGTCTTGCACCAGGTAGAAGTGCATCCCTTCATCATTCAAGACAGCCTTGTAATTCATGGCCCGCGACAAGTAATCCAAAGCTACCCCGGCTCTCATACGAGTATGATCATCCAAATCACCAGAGAACTTCATGGTGATACATCTACATGGCTGACCACTTTCCAACAATTTGCCTTCGCTCACAACCTGCCAACACATCAGGATTATTAAAATTAAGGAGCAATATACACGCACTGTCAAACTCCTCGCATCTCCCTCACAGAGTGCCATTGCAATCGCTACCAGTGCCTCGAACCAGAACAATTCATCACGCAGTTCAAGGTCGTTCTTGGACAAACTGTTCAACAGTGCAGAACTTGTGGTAAGTCGAGAACAGGCTGGTTCCAAATTCAATAGCAAATGTTCCTTGATTTGGTTGTCTTGTCAGACTTGTTCAAACCAATCGAGTCGAAAACATACCGTTCATTGTTCCCATACAGATATCCAACACCTTCTTCCACACATACAGTGAGATCATTACATGACTTAAGCAACGAAAAGTTAATTCTTGGCCAACCGACAAGATCAAATTGAATTGCCCAAGAGTTCAAGAACACATCGTCAGGTAGCCTTTCGGGCGCAGCTAAGGCTTCCATCGAGATGGGGACAACCTTGCACAAACTATCCCCTACGATCCATAGTCAATGGGAGAACTCTTTGTCAGGTGAGAGATAATGTTGGGCACCCATAGTCCTGATTGTAGCCCAGCCCCGACGTTGATACTTTCGCATGGCTGCCGAGTGTCCAGCTGCTCCTACCAGAGCAAATGCCAAGTTGACTTTCTCGCAGTATGTCACATGGGGATACAATGAAATTGTGTAGTCATAAGTGATGAAGTTCATGACACAAGCTTCAAAATATTCAATCAGCGCTTCATGCCCATCGCACTTGGACATTAACACTCACATGAATGAAATTCCATTATAGCCGCAACCGTGGGGCCATCACAAGCAATTAACTGGATAACTTCGGTACACAGGCCAATTGTCCTGCAGAAATTGTATACCCCTGAGATATGCGAAGAGGAATAGTCGTTCCTGGAGCGATCCCTTTCCACGAGGTTATCACTGAGTTCCGTCTTCTGGTTACCTCGGGGTCTGAATTTGTACCCGCAGCCTTCCAGAAAGAAAGCCAAAGTTGTGCTGTAACGATGTGGAACATAAAGATCCAGGTCGCCATCGTGCTGAGTCAAACCCTCCAAAGCCCTGAGCGCTACAGAACCTGATACAAGGAGCTTGCTCTGTTGCTGATGAATTCGGAAAGCTTCAACCCGTTCAGCAAAGAACTTGGTGAGTAGTCTGTCGAGTGTCTTCACAACGTCACCCATCTGTTACATAGCAGTATTAATGACGGAAACCTGAACACAGATGGATACTCACCAGAACGAGACCGGAGGTAGCGTTTTTCCTCCAACCTTTTATAAGTCTCACATAGGGGTCAATACCCAGTCAACCCTGGTCCTTCACCTGATGAAACAGGGGAGCTGAAAGAAGATTGACCGGAACCTATGACAATATGTCAGTCAGTTCACTGTGGAATATGGGTAAATTTAATGCGCACCTGTCTTGAAAGGTCCCTCCCCTGAGGGAACAGGTGGCAAATAAGAAGATTGGGTGGAAACTACTTCAAGGTGTCAGTATGGACAAAGGAAAGTGGATGTCATACACACCTGACGGCGTCAGACAGGTGCCAGCAACAGCAATGCCAGCTGTAAATGAAGGTGGTTGGAATACAGAATAATTTGGTGAGAACAAGAGGCATACCAGGAGGAAATGAATAGTGTTCAGGTAGCAACGAAGGAAGACCAGAAATTGCAGAAGAAGAACTTCTCGTCTCATTGAGGTTACTACTGGCAGTCGCAGCCATGAGCAGAGGGGGGAGCTCAGGTAAACATGCTCGTGTGCAAGTGTTTTGAACATCCTGCCCTAACATGACGGACACACCATGAGGACAATAATCAGAGAGGATGAAGTCGATAGATGTGGTCAAAGGAATCAGGTCAGAGGTGATGGTCAGAGGCAGAGACTGGACAATCCCAGAAGAGTACTCCAGAAACGGCAAGCCACGGCCTTTAGCGTAAGGCACGGAAAGGAGAGAGGTCGTCAGCCGGAAGTCACATGAGAATCCCAACAGAAGAACACCGTCAAGGAAAACAGAGGGCAAAACCATGGTGAGAATGTTGAGAACGGTTGGCGAGCGAGGGGGGGTATGCGAGGGGCATGACGACAGAGGGTAGCAGGTGGTGAGTGCTCCCAGTCAAAAACGACGCCGATGGCTTCCGACAATTCTGACAGGAAACCTTGAGATCCGAGCTTGTCCGAGTTTTTCAGGATATTTCTGAGTATTTCTGATATTTTCTGTACATTTCTGGATCACAGTCAATAGACCTACCTCACATATTGTTTTTGACGTTGAGCTGCCCTAGGGACTTGGAATGAGTTCGTGACCAATTCACTCAGAGCCAAAGTGACGTCAGATGACAAATCGTACTTCTCTTTTTTCAATGCCGCGTTGCACGTTATACTCAACACTTTTTCCTGCTTCCTCTCTGGCTATCATGCCCACACAAGAGCAAGTGTGCAATTGTGAGAAGTGTAAAGGTGCTCTAGTCTTTAAGAGCACCTTCTCTAGACACCTCAAGACAATGAAAGCAGCAATTCCTGCATTCAGTGACTGGTTAGGAAGTCTGGGTACAGGCAGAGAAGACAGGCGAAAAGGGAGATGGATTTGATGATGAAGATATTGAGATGGAGTCAGCGAAGGAGGATGAGGCTGAGATAGAGGCAGAAGAAGAGAAGGAACAGGCTGGGATGGATGAGGATGATCTGGCAGTGGAGGAGCCCCAACGACCAGCTAAATGTGCCCGACTCATTGAGAAACCAAATGTACGTCTGTCTACTCCTCTACATTGTTGATTAGTTAGCTTACAGTCTCAGCCAATGGATGGTTTTGATTATGATATTCCCTCTCCACGTGCTGCATCTCCCATCCGTAACATGCAGCCGCATCTCCAAGAGGACCTGCCTGGTCATGAAGACGAAGACAATGAACCACTCAAGCAAGATATCATTGACTTGCAACAAGTAGAAGATCTGCGGCGACGCCTCGGATCCATGCACCATCCATCACCATCACCTTCGCGATCTCCTTCTCCAGAGATTATTCTTGAGTCAGGAGATGAAGAAGAACCTTCTCAAGACCCTACCCATCCTCCCATTGTATCTCCACTTGACTGCCCACCTTCTCATATCAATAGTGTTCGAATTACACAAGAATACATTGATTTAATCTCAAACGTGTCACTATCAGAGGACAAGCTTGACAAAGCTGTCATCAAATGCCTTCAGACCAGTCCACTAGAAGAAGAAGCTGATATATCTGACCCAGATATCTGTCTCTCCATTGACCTCTACTTCTCCACTGCCAATGCATCAGAAGAAACGTACAAGTCTGTTTGTGAAGCCATTAGGCGAAGATGTCTGGAGATCATCCTTGACTCACAAGACGCTATTCACCCACCAAAGTTCTTTCACGTGACTTGCTTACTTAAGATCCACGCGTCGCAAATCGAGACAAGTCCCGCCCACTGCCCACCTCCCACATCCATCCCTCCACAACGGGCTATTTCTAAGGGGAGCGTAGCTGTATATAGTGATTTACTATGTGTATAATTATGTATACCAAAAAAATATCGAATTATATTTATTTTTGAGTGAGATTGTATATACATCGGACTTTGTTATGCTATGTCTTTCAGTACAAACAGCGCCACCCACATCAATCCTTCATTTGTCGTTCTCTTCTCAATTTCTCTGGCTTCTTTGATTGTTCTGTTCTCATGGCTTCACCACAGTCTGCTCCTCAACAGTGCCTATGCAAAGGATGTGCTCGGACTTTACCCCTAACCACAGAATTTTGGAGATTGAAGGCAGGCAAATATTTGAAGTCTTGTCTAGCATGCCTTGAGAAATCAGAAAGGAACAGACCAGCAAAAAAGAAGGTCAAAGTGACTCATCAGCAGTCTGCCCACAATAGTAAGTATAAACTTTTCTTTTTAAGATACTCAGGCATTTACCACATGCTTGCTGACACCATTACAGTACCTGCAGCTTCAGAGGCTACTGCAGCATCTTTGGGACCAAATGCTCAAGAACAGCCCATTGAAGGTGATGTTCCTCCCAATCTGAATCAAATGAAAATCTTACCTTTACTATAGGTTCTGCAGTGACTGCTGCCAACTCAGAGTATCCAGTTACTCCAGAACTGCAAGAGGACCCTGAGATGGAATCAATGGATGGTCTCTTGGAAATTCCACTTGCTCTGCTCTATTGAGAGGGTAGAGAACATCCATTCCTTTGCAGCCAGAGTTAATATTTCTGGTCTAACTGCCAGAGACAGCAGTGACCTCCATCCAATTGCTGATCAAGTTGCTGCTCAAGTCTGGGATGCAACAGAACTTCGTTTCTTGTAAGTCCAAACTCTTTACTAGGGTTATACTGCATCATTCATAATCTGGCCAGGTATCACTCAAAATATGAACACAAAAACACAGCCTCTGCACGGTACAAGTATCATTGTGCTCAGCAAAACAAGTGTCAGCATAAACCGTTAAAGTCCATCAGTGGGACAGCTCAATGTGATAAAGGTCAAATGTACTCCTTTGATTGTGATGGCTGGCTCTATGTGACTCTGTATGAGGGTGAACCCTGTGCCAATGTTCAACTGAAGCATTGCATGGACCATTCTCCCTATGTTGGGCATGATGTTCCAGAAGACATTCAAAAGTATGTTAAGGATAATTGCAAACTTTCAACCACTGTGGTATGTGCTTTACATTTTCAGTCAATCTTAAACAATGTTCATCACTGAGTCCCTCATGTTTTTTTCTCTTTCCATCAAGTTATGGGCTGATATCTTGAAGAAATACCCCAATCCCCAGTTCAAGCGTCGTGCTATCTACTGACTAGCTTCAGAAGCGAAGCGTGGACAGTGGTACAGAGATAAAGACCAGCTCAAGTCTGCAAAGATCATTCTTGATGAATGCAAGACTGCTGGATCTGCAACCAAATACACTGTTACCAAAATCAAACTTCCAGCTTTTGCCAATGGCTATACTGCACTTGCCTTTTCACTTCCAGATATCATGATGAAATTTGGGGTTCGTGTGTGTGAATTTTCATTAGACTCTGCATGTGAGTAGTATGATAATTTGACATACTGATGGATATACTCACCTGTGCACAATCAATTGTAGGGAACACCAATGCATCACGATTCGAACTCTATGCCTTGCTTGGGGAAGTTTTTGGATCTGGATGTCCCTTGGGCTACCTGCTTCTCCAATCTCCCAAGTTGGGTGAAGAAGGGGTCATTGAGCAGTACATTCATGCTTTCCTTGAGCATTTCCCAAAGGTGTATCAACTCAATCCATCATTCATGCTCACAGACAAGAATCTACCAGAAATCAATGCTTGCTCAAAGGCTTTCCCTACTGCAAAGCATCAGCTATGCTTTTGGCATTGTCTTCGTGCAGTAAAGCAACAACTCAGCATCCTTCGGCATCATCCCAAGTACTACAAGGTCGATGAGGCAAGGAATGAGTTTGGTGATGCTATCAACAAAGATTTTGTTCCTGTTGGACAGGTCAACGAGTCAGACCAAGTGGTGAGTCATTTATACCCCTTAACTTCAATATGATTCTTTCTTATCTCTTCCAGCATTTTCCTGTTGCAGCAGATACTATTCCCCGAGTTGTGGTTCGGCTGAATGGTGTTTTACAAAACACTGCTCCACCAAAACCCCGCTTTGTTATTCGGATCAATAGGCAGACTTGCTCTGTTTATTCCAATTCTCCAGATACTGTGGCTGAGGTATCTGGTCCTATAAACAGTAGTGAAGAAGATGGAGAAGAAGAGTACACCATGAATGACTCTGAGTTCCACAAGTTTTTTGGAGACAATGATACAGATGATGAGTTTGGGCCCGATTGGATGTTTGATGATAGTGAAAAACCATCCAAAGATCCCCAGTATGTCTTTTGCCCAGCTCCCCATCGTAAACAACTTCTCCACTTGTTCACTCATCATTTCTGTCTACATCCTTTTTTCCCTGAAAGACTGGAAACAGGTCAGTGGACAACAGAGCAGATACGTCGAAATGCTGTCATGGAGATGTATCAGTTCTGCTACCAACGTGGCCTGCGTGAGGTCTGGGGGTATATATGGACATCTTGGTATTCACAAAAGATGTGGTGCCTCTGGGCTCGCTCCTCTCTTTCCACATTGCTTTCCCGACTTCGAACAACTATGAATGTAGAGAACTTCTGGAGACAGCTCAAGCACGAGAATCTGCACCACATTCTTCATCCCCGTCTTGATCAGCTGGTGTGGATCTTGATTTATGAAGTTACCCCTTCCTATATCACCCATACCACTGAACTGGATCCAGTTACTCGACTTGCACGCTCGCAAGGACTTACACCATTCCAGAAAAGCTTCAAATCAGACTGGATCAAGCTCTCAAAACAAAGCATCACTTCATCTGAGAAGTATATCACATCCATTGATACTTGGATCTGCAATTGTGGCCAGCAGAAATATAACAGTCATGCTTTGTGCAAGCACTTGGTGCAGGCAGTTAAAAGGCCTTCTGGAAGATTTTTTACTCAGGTAAATCTTTCACTATTCAAGGATCAGTTGTTTATCTCACCATCCTCTCAGATTATTCGACGAAGAATTATACCTATCTATGAACATCCTGAGCTTGTCCCAATAGGAAACCCACCTGGGATTTTCAAAGATGTTACAGATGGTTCAAGTACAGATGGAGATGACCAAGATTGGATTGGTGACACTTCTCAGCTAGCTAACAGCATGTGGAGGCAACTCAAAAATCAAGATGCATCCACAAAGCACCGTCAGAGTTCTGCATTCACACAGAGCTCCATCAGTAGATCATCCTCTCCTACTGAAGATCCTGACCATTCCTTCGCTGTTGATACTCAGTCTGGGTATTCTTCAGATAACTTCACACGTGCAAGTTCCCCAGTTGCATATGGTAATGATGGTGAAGAGGAGGTAAGCAATTTTCATTGACTATTTTTGGTTACTATTAATCTCACATTGCAAAAAGCTTCAGAAATATGAGGAATTTGCAGAAGCACGAGCCCAAGAATTACGACTTGCAGCTGAATTAATAGAGCAACAAATCCCATATGAAAACTTTTCTTGGCTGAAAAGTCTTCATGACTGCAAACTTGGACATGATGTTCATCACTTTGTGAAAGACATTGCTAGTTTTGAAGATTCACGTGGTCTTTGACCAACCACATGGGCGAATGCGTCGATGAAAGGAGTCAAACGATGCGAACAGAACACTTTGGGTTATCAAGTGCAGAAGGAAAGATAGCGTACTTGATGTATCTCACTCAAAAATAAATATAATTCGATATTTTTTTGGTATACATAATTATACACATAGTAAATCACTATATACGGCTACGCTCCCCTTAGAAATAGCCCGTTGTGGAGGGATGGATGTGGGAGGTGGGCAGTGGGCGGGACTTGTCTCGATTTGCGACGCGTGGATCTTAAGTAAGCAAGTCACGTGAAAGAACTTTGGTGGGTGAATAGTGTCTTGTCCTTGACTCATATCATGTTGTCAAGAGGCGCGTCGCTGCTCTGACTGGTGTCATTGAAGTACGGGAGGACATGTGCATCAACAGCTGTCATGCATTCACAGGTCCTTTTGAGGACAAGGACGCTTGTACCATTTGTGGAGAATCTCACTGGGATCCTATCCAGCTTGAGAAGTATGAGAAAAAGGTCCCCAGGCTCACTTTTTGCACTTTTCCCTTGGGACCAATATTGCAGGCACTCTGGAGATCAAGAGAGAGTGCTGCATCGATGCTGTACCGTCAACAGAAGACCCAAGCAATGTTGGATGAGTCTCCTGACGATCCTCTCATATACAATGATATTTTCTCAGGCTCTCAATACGATAAACTCGTGGAGTCAGAGGAGATCAAATTGACCGACCACGATGTTTTCATCTCATTTTCCATTGACAGCGCACAGCTGTACAAGAATAAGAAGTCGGACACTTACATCGTGATTTTCAAAATCGAAAACCTTCCTCCTCACCTCCGTTTCCTTGTCAAATCATCCTTTGTTGCATGTATCATCCCTGGTCCTTCCAAGCCCAAAATCCTCGAATCATTTATCTTCCACAGTTTCTACCATCTTTCTGCACTTCAACGTGCAAACAATGAGAAGGGGATCTGCATCTGGGATGCAATTAGCTGCAGTGTATTTGACCAGCACGTCTTTTTTGCTTTGGCACTTGCCGATACAGTAGCGCTGCCAGAACTGGATGGTCGGGTCAGACATCATGGAGCTTTTGGTTGTCGACTCGGGTGTGAAATGAAGGGAAGGCACAAACCGAATTCCGGACACTACTACTCAGTCCATCTATGACCTGACAACTACACCGTTGATGCCTGCAACCACGATGACTTTGATTTCACTAATGCCAATCGCCTAATTCCAGCTTCCATTGAGCAGTACAACAATGCTGTAGTGAAGGTTATCAACTCCTCTTCCGAGGCAGCCTACAAGAAAATCCGAAAGGCAATGGGTATCAGCAAACCAAGCATTCTGCTGGGCCTCCTTCAGAATTACATGTTCCCTTTTCCACAGTGTATCTCTCTTGACCAGATGCATCTCATCCAGATCAATATATCTGAACTGTTGATACAAGTTTGGCAAGGGACGATAGAGTGCGCTGCCTCAGACGACATTAATACATGGGAGTGGAGGACCCTTGTTGGCGATACGTGGATTTCTCATGGAGACGCTGTTGTCCATGCTACCAAATACTTCCCATCTTCCTTTCACCATCCACCTCGTAATCCTGTTGAGAAGATAAACAGTGGTTACAAGGCCACTGAATACTTCCTCTACATCTTTGGCCTCTGTCCAGGTCTATTACGAGGACTACTCCCACCTCAGTACTGGAGGCATTTCTGCCTCCTTGTTGCTGCAGTCTGAATTCTCATGCAGCGCTCAGTCACCAATGATGAATCGCAATTAGCACACTGGTATCTCATCCAATTTGTTGACGAGTACAAGAAGATTTACTATCAACGACAGGTTGATCGCCTCCACTTTTGTCAGCCATGTCTCCATACCATTCTCCATAGTGTTCTGGAACTCCATCGTGTTGGACCTGGAGTATATTCTACACAGTTCCTGATGGAACGTATTATTGGCTTTCTCGGAATGAAAGTCTGTCAACCATCGAACCCATTTGCGAATCTCAGCAAGCAAGGACTTCGGCTCAACCAGGAAAATTGCTTACGCAGCATGTGTCTGCAGCTCAACACAGACTTGTCTTACAAGCCTCGAGGGTCTCACGATATCAGTAACAGAGCTCTCTTTTTGCGTCCACGAGAAAAGAAGGTGTGGCGTCCAGCAGGAGCAGTTGCAGATGCCTTTATTAATGTGGGCATACCAGCTGACAATACTTACCAGAGGTGGGGTAGGATGCGTCTTTCTAATGGTCAAGTGATTCGGAGTCATTGGTCTGAATCTTGTTCAACTAGACGTGGGATACGGATATCAAGGAATGTCAAAGTAAGTCTCCTTCTATTACTTAGTATGTACTTTTGCTTGAATGTGACTGATATATTGGTATAGCTACAGCTACAGCGATTACACATAGATGAAACAGTAGATTTTGGGGAAGTCCAATTCTTTATTCTCTGTCCAGAGCCATGTGTGCTGGTGTCGTTCTATTCACGCCCAGAGGCAGACATGCTCGACGAATCACATGGGGCACTCTGGGCTTGTAGGTACAATGGAGAGAATTCCTTCAAGCTTGTCCCAGTTACATCTATTTTATCAGGAGTTTCTATGCAGCCTTTACCCACGCAGCCAGATGGAAGATCAGGCTTGTGGTTCGTTCTGGAAAAGGCAGGGGTGGAAGATGTTGCTCCTATTGGTATCAATGATGAGCTTGATGACAGACCTGATGAACTATAATTTTCTTGTTCCTCGATCATTTTTTGCCTCACAATGATCGCTGATTTATATGGTTTGTTATCATACTCCACTTTATTGTGGCTTATATTTTCTAGGCTACGCAGTTCAGATACAATAAAGTTCCGTTTTGCCAAGTACTGCGTTCCCTAGTACATACTACATCCACCAGGTATTATGTAGTACATTTTTCTAATTTGAAACAAATTTAACCTTCTCAGCCTCCTTACAGACCACTGTACCTCCCACAGCTGACTGCTGCACAACTCTAGAGACACTGGACTGGCAGTTTGTCGATGGGTCACAAGCACGTGTGGAGACACATACAGTCACACTCACGTGGTCTTTCTTTTCGCGTTTGTTGATTGTCCTTTCTTTGCTCTTGACCACAATGTCTACGACCTGGAACTCATCAAACTATGGCCAACAGCAAGGATACAACAATAGTTTCACTCTGAACCAAGGTTATTCGGTATGTATTCATCTTATCAAGCTCATGTACTGCTGTATCACTGGGTCTATCACAGGCAATAGCAAACCGCATGGGCATGTCCCAATATGTGGATCAGGGTCCTAACCAAACCTAGTCTACCCTCCAGGTATGCCTTTCTCCATATAGCTCTATCTATTTGCTGAGTCGTTGGCATTCTTTTACAGGAACCAGATCGACATCCTATGCCGGGTAAAGCAGGTAATGCGCTAGGCGTGTCTTCATACACAGACCAGCGTGTTAATCAGCATGATATACCTCTTCAGGTATGTTTATTTCATCAGGAAAGCTCTCATTAACCGATGCTTTTTGTTTTTACAGAATCATGTTTCCCCAACAATGCATACAGTCACAGTAGCAGACCTTCTTTACACCTACCGTAACCTGGCGGTCACTAACCTTTGGAACAAGAAGGAGAGATTACAGGCAGAACTAAACACGGAAAGGTACGTTAGCAGTGTACTCTTTCTGTGCTTTTACCAACGCCTTATAGGAATTTGAACCAAGGCCTCCTCAACACGCTGGCAACAAGACCATTGGTTGTACCCCAAACAGCTGGTAGTACAATGACTGCATCTGCTGCACCTGCTCCAGCTTCCTCTGATGTTTCTGGTTCTGTAACTCGCCTACACCCATCTGGCCGTAGTTTCCCTCCATTCCCTGGACTCTCTCGCAGTGATCACCCTGACATCAAACCTTGGACTCCTTCGGAGTGGGATAGCCTCAAGAGTGCGAACCCCAAGCTTCCGAAGCTTCACTATCTTGTAGATGGAGATGGAAACACCCCTGACACCTCAAGACTGCGATTTATGTCCACCATTGCTACTGGAGTCTTCAATCAATGGATTGCAGAACAGTGCGCACCAAAGAGTGCGACAAAGGTTACCAGGGCCGCCTTCGGCTATTTTCAGCATGTCATGTGCAAGACCTTCATTGAGTTCCAACTTGCAGACTCAGACTGGAAGCTTCGCAAATATCTTGGCTACAAGTATCCTGATTTCACCCCGGAGGACGGAGGTGATTGGTTCTTAATCTCCTCATGCTTTGTCTGCTTTGACTAACTAGCTTTGTTACAGACTCTGATGAAGCAAAGGTGAAACATAAGCTCTCCCATTCTTCTGTTCTCTTTTGTTATTCTAATATCTGCATCCATTTTTCTAGACAAACCACTGGATGATGGGGTTGGGGAGCCAAGCTTGAAACCAAAACCGAAGGCAAAACCGCAGCCAAAGCCCAAATCAACCAAGGTAATGAAAACGGCTCCAAATACCACTCCCGTGGTCATTGACAACGACCAGAAGTTCCCGACCACCCCACCCCCTTCCTCACTGCGATGTGTTTGCCCCTCAAGTTTGTCTGTACCTTCATCCTTCAGTGACAGTTTTCACTGCAGGTGTCCACTGTCTTGAGAGACTTCTTGGCTTGGTATACATGTGGATGTTGTGTATCTTTGTTCTAGCTCTTCCTTTGGTGCTATGTATACTTAATCCCTTCTCCAATGTATTATAGTAGTTTCCTATCAGTAAAAATCTTCTGGTCATATGCAATAGAAATCTAGAGAAAGAGGCTAGGTAAAATGTCTGCATAGCACCACTTGGTCTTAATGATTGGTATATAAGACTATGTAACTTGTGCAGGATGAGTACATAGTGCTGCTAAAGTGCTATACACACTATGTAGATTTCTCTTTCTTTCTTGATACTGGACAATGAAGGGGGAGGCATTGGTATGGATTAAATGCAAAGATAAGTAGTGGCATCCCAAAGGACTGGCCCAGTATCATCAGTGGTGAGTTGCTGATTTTTCTAGTGGAAGGATGACTGTAATTCAGCATCCAATTTTAGAGTTTCCATCCAAATTATATGATCCCTTATACATACATCACATGAAGAGTGTCAAGATGTATCGTCAGTTGGGATACTTGAGACTAGATTGAAATCCAGTACTCAAACCAAGAGGAATCCACATACAGGACAAGCACAGTCAGTTTTCTTCTTGCATTACTCTGTGGCAAAATCAGCATACAGGAACTGGTGTTCATGAGATATATCCCTTATAACTCAAGAAGATCTGGACTTACTTTCGATGTCGCTGAGAAAGATCTAGAACACATGCATCCATATGCTCCAGTGCTGTTGCACCTCAGAGACTCAGCAAGTACATCAGGCCATTGACATCTGTTTTCAGAGATTGACTGGCACTGTGTTGTTTGAAGTTAGGTCTCCATTCATGTCTTTGCTCAATAACAGTCAATGTCTGCTAATGTGAATAATCTTTGGATATCTTCAATGACTGCTATCTCACTAATTTTACCTTAACTGGATGTCCATTCAGGTCTGTTTGGCGTAAAATTGTCTGCTAATATTACTTACTTTCAACAATGCAATGTCTTACTCAAGCATCATGTTGCATATGTAACATGGAAACTATGGTCTATTCAAAAGTATCAAAGTATCATCAATACTATGGAGAACAAGTCAAATCATGTTTATAAAGGATCTGCTTTTAATATTTTCAGATGTTTTTATGCATGAGATCACAGTGAGGGAGAGTACAAGTGCAGCTGTCTAGACCTCTTTTGATATTGTCAGGAACATTAATTCAGTCCTCAGCCATCATAGCATTGAGTCCAATTTTCCCTGTATACACATTCATCAAATAAAATTTTATTGTAGCCTTGCCTGGAAATGATTAATGTGTTCTCAGGTCTCCATAAAAGTTCACGGAATTGAGGAGGAATCCAAATAACTCCAGAAGGTTGAGCTAGAAAATGTACCCAACCTTCATCATCTAGTGCCCAGCTTGTATCTGAAAACAGAAATCAGTACATTTTGGAAAGACTTGAGAGAATGAATGCATACTGATATCATTTCTAGAATGAGCAAAAGGTTGCTTTGGAAATATAGATAAGTATACTGTTTGTGCAAAAGTGAAAAGCAAAACTTGCTTTATCATTTCTCTTAGAGTGAAGATTCTGAATACACATAGCTGTGTTCCAAATCCTGATTGTTTTATCCCAAGATGCAGAGACAAGCTTGGTCACATCAGGAGAAAAGGTCATTGAGTTCACTGTATGGCCATGTAAGATTTCAGTGATCTGGTTGCCTGCGGCCACATCCCAGAGCCTTAGAGTCTCATCCCAAGAGGCTGAGGCCAGCTTGGTGCCATCAGGAGAAAAGACCACTGAGTACACTGATTTTGTATGGCCCTGTAAGGGCTCTGTAACCTGAGTGCCAGTGGCCACATCCCAGAGCCTTAGAGTCTCATCTGAAGAGCCTGAAGCCAGCTTGGTGCCATCAGGAGAAAAGGCTACTGAGTGCACAGTGTCTGTATGGCCTTGTACGGGTTCTCTAATCTGAGTGCCAGTGGCCACATCCCAGAGCCCTAGAGTCTCATCCCAAGAGCCTGAAGCAAGCTTGGTGCCATCAGAAGAAAAGGCCACTGAGTACACCTGGTCTGTATGGCCCCATAAGGTTTCAGTAATCTGAGTGCCTGTGGCCACATCCCAGAGCCTTAGAGTCTCATCCTCTGAGCCTGAAGCCAGCTTGGTGCTATCAGGAGAAAAGGTCACTGAGTCTGTATGGCCCTGTAATGGTTCTGTAATCTGAGTCCCTGTGGTCACATCCCAGAGCCTTAGAGTCTCATCCCAAGAGCCTGAAGCCAGCTTGGTACCATCAGGAGAAAAAGCCACTGAAGTCACCCTATATGTATGGCCCTGTAAGGGTTCTGTAATCTGAGTGCCTGTGGCCACATCCCAGAGCCTTAGAGTCCCATCCCCAGAGCCTGAAGCAAGCTTGGTGCCATCAGGAGAAAAAGCCACTGACCACACACTGTCTGTATGGGCTTCTAAAGGTTCTCTAATCTGAGTGCCAGTGGCCACATCCCAGAGCCTTAGAGTCTCATCTGAAGAGCCTGAAGCCAGCTTGGTGCCATCAGGAGAAAAAGCCACTGGGTGCACTGTGTCTGTATGGCGTTGTAAGGGTTCTTTAATCTGGTTGCCTGTGGCCACATCCCAGAGCCTCAGAGTCTCATCTGAAGAGCCTGAAGCCAGCTTGGTGCCATCAGGAGAAAAGGCTACTGAGTTCACTGATTTTGTATGGCCCTGTAAGGATGTGGCCACATCCCAGAGCCTTAGAGTCTTATCCTCAGAACCTGAAGCCAGGTTGGTGCCATCATGAGAAAAAGCCACTGCAGTCACTCTACCTGTATGGCCCTGTAAGGGTTCTGTATTTTGAGTGCCTGTAGTCACATTCCAGAGCCTCAGAGTTTTATCTACAGAGCCTGAAGCCAGCTCGGTACCATCAGGAGAAAAGCCCACTGCATCCACCCTGTCTGTATGGCCTTGAAATTCTTGAATATATTTCCCTGTTAACAAATTCATTATGCCTATCATACCATCCTCTAGTCCTAAAGCCAATTTTTTTCCATCTGATGAAAAATCCATACAACTGATAGATGAATTCATCTTCCAATATCCTATAGATTGTTCTCCAGTGACTCTCTTTTCAAATTGAATTTTGTTTTTCAATTCTGGTTTGCCAATGAAGTTATATCACCAGGATGGAAGAAGACTCAGATATAGATGAGGAGTCATTTCCTTTACATCACTGCTTCCAATATAGCTCAAAAATTTTTGAATGCCCCAGATTACCTTTGTGATGTTCTCTAAGCCAACTGAAGCCTGAAATGAGGTTCAGTTGAGATTAGTGTTATAAGTCAATATTAACAAACATTTTCATACCTCTTCCAAAGACAATATAATCTCACTGCAATTTTCCAAATCTCCAATCAGATTCATTGCTTCAATTCAGAAAATTAACCTCTTTTTAAGAAATCTTGTCACTTCACTCCTAAGCTCAGCATCCATCTGTGATTGAGCCAAATGATATCCCCAGTAGTTACAAGCATATCTCAAAGTATCATCAATCTTCTGTAATTTCTCTTCCATTCCAGGAACATCCTTATCAGCCAAAAAAGAAGAAGGCAGGTCACAGATGTTGAATTTGAGCTTGGTCAGTGTACTGAAACACCTCTTTCTCAACAGAGTGTGATGATCTGCTTTCATGCAAACATAAATAGATCCTGCATGACTCTGTGCAAAGATGTAGTCCATAAATGATGCATGGAAAGTATAAACCAGTTTGTCAGTGTGACCAATGTACAGTACTGATTGAAGTAGTGTGACAGTCCCCTCTACATTCCTTATCTTGAGCTCAAGCAGGCCAGAGATGACAGAACATGACACAGGCCTGCCCACTGTAACTACAGTATGAAGAATCTTCAAATGCTCTTCAAACTCCTTTGAGGATGGCTCTCTGGGATTTCTAGAGATTGCTACTTCAACAACTGTGCCATACAAGTAATCCAGATCCCCAGTCTGATTCTCTTCTGGTGCACTGGTAGGCTTGAGTATCTCATTCAGCCTGTCTTCAACATATCCTGGATAGTTCTTGATGTACCAGACCATGGTTGTAGCATAAATGAATAACTTGCCAGATTTTTCTGCAAGTTTGCTGATGTACATATCTTTGTCCAGAGTAGTGAATTCTTCAAACTCTTCCAATTCCTCAAACTCTTCCTTGATAAATTTGGTAATATCAGCCTTCACTATTTCTTCCTCCACATCATGCAGAAACATTCCTTCAACCTGGGATCCTAGGGGCAAAGGTCTATTGATTTTCAAATGCCTCTGAATGTGACCTTGAGGTCTGCTAGTCAAGAAAAACTTTAATCCAGCCATGGTCTGCTTTTTAATAGCAGGTATCAAAGCACTGAGGACTGATGAAATGTTTTCACATTCATCTAGTGCATCAATAACAACCACTACAGTTTGCATATTTGCACTGGATGTCTTCTTCCATGGTTTCACATGTAGAAGGTCAAGCTGGATAGAAGGTGGCTTGGAAAACACCTCAGGTTCCTTTCTGAGAATCTCTACCAGTCCCTGTGCAAATGATGGCGAATGACTTGTCAGCTGGTATGCAATAGTGGGAATGATCAGGCTGTGATCTCTGCATTCTGGAATCTGTCAAGAGCAGAAGAAAGTTACTCCAAGCAATTCCTTGTCTTTTAGCTTGTTGCAAAAGGACATTGCAATGGTGCTTTTGCCTGTTCCTGCCATTCCACAGATCCAATATCCAACAGTTTTGATCAATGATTCTCCAGTTGCCCAATCTTCAATCTCCTTGAGAATGGCCTCTCTGGTTCCCTTTGTGCACTCCTTTCGAGTATACCCTGTACTATCATTCGCGTCATAAAGGGCATTTTTTGCTCTTCGCATATTGCGAATAAGCTCATTTTGGCTGATGTTCTGAGCAATCTGTAGCCCATAGTGAATGTGCTGATCACAGCCTACAGCAGTAATGGTATTGCCTTGGAAAATACTTGAAATTGGTGACTTTCTCAATCATTTCTTTCCATAAAAACCATAAGCAAATTACAAACCTGATGTCCCTATTTCCTGCAAGGGGATTTCCATCTCCAGGTGGTCTTAATCATGATGAACAAATCAGTAAAGTGCCCACAGCTAATGCAATAAGTTCACATACCCAACTTCTGGTTTGCTTGAATTCAGAAGTCCACTAGAATCCATTGCAGCTGCCCACCAACAATGTGGTTGGTTACAGGTAAAGATGCAGCAAAAGAGTCAAGGGCACATGACTTGCAACTTAATGGCCCCTCACAAAAGTCAAACATCTGTCTTGATCATGTGACCTCACATGTTCGAGGCGTAAACGTGAACCATGATTACGACGCAGAAGCTACACCCCCTCGTCTGACCCATACTTCTCTATAATGGGCTACTGGCATATTGTGTTCTCTCCTAATACCACATCACATGTAGTACAATATTGATGCTAGTAATCCTAATGAAGGGGGTGTGGGCCATTGCTAGAGTGTGGCGAGTACAAGGCTGTCTCTTTAGAATTATACAGTACATATATTTATTTATTATAGAACTTTTTACCCTCCCCCCTCTCAACTTGTACACGAAATTAGGGCAGTTCATAAAATGTACAGTGCATATGACTTCTTTGAGAACTTCTCTTGACTTCCCAATACAAAATTTGGACTAACAGATTATTTCCTTTTTTTCCCCCCTTTTTACTGGATCAGACAAGAGAATTACAAACTTGTGATTTGGCCACATGACATTGAGTCAGTATGAATGCCCAAGATTGGGCCACGAGTATTGAGTGACATACTTAGTGCTAGAATACATTAAGCCATACTGAAAATATGCTGTCCTTGAGATTATGCCAAGAGTATTGAGAGTCATAGAGCCAGCAGAAAGATTTGCAAAGAAAGAGTCATTTGAGCCCAAGAATCTCTCAGCAAAAGAAAATGAAATAGGAGTAAAGGCAGTTAAGATCATAGGTGGCAAAAAGATGGTCAAAGTAACCATAGCCAAGTGCAGACAAGAACAGAGTAATCAAGGTAGTGCAAGACAGGACAGATGCACATGATGGTTGAAAAGGAGAGTGAGCGCAACACAGGCAACTCTTACACCGTTGGATCAAACAGAAAGCCAATGGCTTAAAATTGTCAAGCAATAAACAACATGTAACCCTATATATATGGACTCCTACTAAGCCATCAGATGCAATTATCAAAAAATACATATATAAGGAAGATCTGTCACAAGTACATTGAGCATGGGGAGCACACAGACTCACAAAGCCTCCCTTCGCTCCCATTGCTCACTGCTCCTTGATGACCCACCTCCAAATCTCTTCGTACTACTCATCTGGATGTCATAGGCCAAACTGGGGATTTTTCACCTCAACAGAAAGTAGAATTGGAAGGAGAGATGTACACAGAGGGTATAGAGTGAGACGGAGATGTTGTGAGAAACAAAATGATGCTAAATAGAATAGCTAGTAATAGTCAGTATCTCAAAAGAGATAGATTTCTGTCAGAATAAGTTTCTTACCTCAGAAAAATTTTGTGAATAGGCAGATGTGAGATGAAGTACTTGTAGTACTAATATAGTTCACAAAATTTTCTGAGAAATAGAGTCAGATATGATAATGAGGCAGTCTGGCAGGAATAACTCACCGAAAAATTATCAAGTAAGTGGCAGGCAGGTAGGCAGGATAGAGTCAAGTCTCTATTGTCAACAATTTGGAGGATTCTTATGATCCAAAAGCATCTGCTGAAACTTCAGCACTCTTGGTCATACCCCTAATTGTCTGGACGGGTATCAAATAGATTTGAAATTTGATCGTTGATTGAGCTTCAAATGAGACAGGAGCAATGGCAACAGATGTATCAGGCAAGGAGATTGCGTACTCCGAATCGGAGGTCTCCAAAGCGGCAAACTGCTGTGTCAACACCTATAACCAAAAATCTAGTCTGACTTCTTTCCGACCTCCTGATTGCATATTGCTTCCACAGTCCAGACCATGAACTGGATCATGGACTGATTCACAAAGAGTCAGTTTGGAACATTCCAGCCCTGCTGGGTTAAGGGTCCAGGTCACAAGTCTGGGTCCTTTTGCTGGGTCCTCCGGGTCATGTTCCCCAGTGCGTCCTTTCCCTCCTGCCTTCATGACAACTACGATACCCACCTTCTGTGATGCCCTAAGCTACGACCTACCATAATCGCCTTTGATAATTAGTTAGTCGCCCTCATTTAATCAACTCTCTTTACATGTTTTGTTTACCTCTTGCCTCTCATGCCTCACCACCTTCACCCACCTTGTCCAGACAAGGAATGGAAGGAACATTACCACAGTGAGATTTGTTGGAACTGTCAGCAGAAGTGAGACTACATGGTTTCCAACTCTATGGAGAATTGGGGGAAAGTCTTTATATCGGTACGTCTGGTTTTATATACATGCAGCAGCAGTTACTAAACATCTCTTTAAAGTGCAACCATTATGACAGTATCAGAGATAAACAGTGCAAGCATGATGCCATCCACAGGTATGGGTCAGTTCCTGCATGGACACCTCGTCTGACTACTGGTAGGCATCAAAGCCAAACACGAACTCCACCCAGTCCTACACCTCAACTTCATGCTCCACTCACTCCTCTACCCACTCAACCACATCCTCCTCCTGTTGCACCACCAACACCTGCAGCTCACACTCTGCCTCTGAGCCAGCATCCACATCATCCAGGGCAGAAGTGTCAGAGTAGTGAGCTCTGCAGCAGCCAGCACATCAACATGACATGTCCACATGGTTTATGTGCTGCCCATTGCAGAAATGGGCCACAGTGTCATCTCGCCACTCATGGTGGCAAATGGGCTACCTTTTCGACTGCTCCAGGCCCAACACAACCAGCTCCAGTGCAGCTGCCTCCTGTACCAGGTCCATCACAGCCTCCTCCATCACAACCTCCTCCATCACAACCTCCTCCATCACAACCTCCTCCATCACAACCTCCTCCATCACAACCTCCTCCATCACAACCTCCTTCATCACAACCTCCTCCATCACAACCTCCTCCAGCTCCAGCACCTGCACCCACCCAGTCAGGTGCTAACCACAACCACATCATCACTGTGAACAAAGCGCTCCCAAACCCTCATTTCGCCTCTCACCTTACACCATTGTTCACTCAGCTCAAGGCAAACACTGAGGCTCAGTGTGTTGCCGATGACCAGATTCCATGACCACATTGAGACCCAATGCCGGTCAGCCAATAGTCTCAGTGTCCTTTCTTGGACTTCTATGGAGGGTCCTGCTGCTTTTACCGTCCAGGAAGGCATTGCACTACCCATGGTCAGGCTTACCCCTCAGCTCCTTGATGATGTGGACTTGCTGTCCACTGATGGATCTGTTCTAAGTTGGGTGTACGTTTACTGTCACTAGCTAGAGTTATGGTCACATGTTCGAGTGAATGATGTTGTCACCCTTACTCCACTTGACAATAACACATTGTTCATGCAAGCTGCCACTGTCACCGGCACCTGTCTTCGCTTCAAAGACCTACTCGTGCAAACATCTTGTGAGGCTGCTGAACCCTCCATCTGTAACATCAATAAGTCTCGCAAGGACATGCAGGACAGGTTGAATGGGCAGGAGCTGGGTACTGAGAGGAAGAAGGATGATATGAAGGAGAACACCTCTCTGAAGTCACAAGGGAAGGGGAGGGGAAGGCAAAGCATTCTTGAACCAGCTCCAATGACTCGACTCCAACTCCAATCCCCTAAGAGAAGAAACCGGTGAAGAAACGTCATCGTGGAAAACTCCCTACTCCTGATTTTTGTCTTCCCGAGGACTTTGATACATTTTTGCCATTGCCAGAGCACTGCTGTCATTCCCCAACTCAGTCTCCAACTTGGTCTCTATCACCTGATGACCAGTCTTTCCCACCACTTGACCCATTGTTGGACATGTTCATGTTCAAGGTCAAGGCTGAGCTGAAGACTCCTCCCCCATCTGCTGTACCTGTCATCAGCCAGTTGCCTATCATCATTTCTGACTCTGATGATGGCGATGCCACTCCTACACTCCACCACTAGCACAGCTGTCTGGGCCTCACTACACTGCTTCTCCTTCACCTACTGGAAGTACCAGCACTGTTTCCAGGCCCACAATTCCTTTGGTCCACCTTCTTCTCCCAGCACAACCCATCATGTTGTCATCATCCTTTTCCAGCAATGCAGCTACTTTGTCTTCCCATCAAGCATCAGCATCGGCTACTTCTGAAGGTGAAGATGAGGCAGAGAGTGAAGAGGAAGCAAGTGAAGACAAGCCCTGGAGAGTCAAGAAGTGGCCTGCCAATTACTTCACTTGTGATGTGGCTGTGGCTATTCAGAGGGGAGCTGGAAGGACAGTATTCCAGCAGCTGTTTCCTGGTGTTCACTATGTGTCTAGCACCATTGCTGATGCATGTGCATGCTGGAAATCTTGTGCTCAGTCGACTAGGGATCAATATGAAGGCTACGGACAGAAGTGTATAGTGCTTTGTTCAAGGTTCATGAAGGCAGTACTGATGCCAAATGCCAAGCTAGCAAATGCTCTGAAGCAATCTCGGCAATGGGCAAAGTGGGACAAGAGCAAGGGCAAGCAAAAATTGACAGAGCCAGAGAGTGAAGAGGAGGAGCAGGAGAGGAGTGGTGAACTGGATGGGGATGGGGACAGTAATGGTAACGAAGACGAGGATGAGGATGAGGAATGTTGATGTGTACATGTTTCTGTGATACCTAGTGATACCTTTATACTGATACTGTTCCTGCGATACCTAGCAATACAATCCACCTTTGTGTAATCTTATCTTACAGACTCCGTGCAATTGCAGATTATATTGACAATACATCTTTGCAAAAAGTTTTGAATACACAAACATTGTGGCTACACTACTACATCAAGGCCAATAAAATGGTTCATGACCGTCCTTCACTAGGCACTCCCATGTCATTCTGTTTCACATAATGACCATCTGATCCCAAAAAAAGTCATACTTGTCCTCACCCATCTCCCGACAAATAGAATGAAAACCCCCAGCCCAAACATTATTCTGCTCCACAATAGAACTGTTAAATTGCCACTACCCGTCTGGAGTCAACAGCTTGGGAAAAGAGGCTGAGTTGCAGTTTGCCTGACAAAAGGTATCAGATGCCTTGTGCTTGGATTGAAAATGAAAAATGTTGACAGTGAGTCCAATGCCTTTGAAAACCTTGTCTGAGCTAAGATACAGTTGGTGTCGAAAAAGACGTGGTTCAGTGGTTGGTGTCCACAGTAAACATGTTTGACCATTTCCTAATTGTACAAACCACAATCAGTAATGACAAAATGAATTGAATGATTAAACATACTACAACAAATGGGATAGCTTCAGTGTTGTAGAAAATCTCCCTGGCAATGATCATTCCACAACAAGCAACAAAGAATTCTTCATTGTGTGTGCGATTTCTCCCAAACCTGGCTATAATGTGTTTGACCTGCTTCTCAGAAAGGTGAACCTGCTCCACAACAGGACACCCATTGTCATCTAACAGATCCACCTCAACACCAGTGGCTGACTTGGGCACAAATACTGCTTCTTGGACAGTAACACTGCTACCCTCCTCAGCAACCTCACACTCGAACTGCTCCTCCTCAGCTCCATGATCCTCCATCAAGGCTTCCAATGATGTATCCTCAGCAACACCACTGTTAGGCTGTGAGACACGAGTGCGCTTGAGCTGTTCCTTGAGCTGAAATGATGCCTTGCCCTTTGCAATATACAGATCCTCGACTTGACTGTGAAGTGGCACTGGAAGCAAATCCCTGTAAATACACTGCCATACAGGGGTATTACAGCAGCCTTACTACAAGTCATTCAATAAGTAATACACCTTACATTACAGGAGTATTACAAACACATATATTTTTCAGAACAATCCTGTAAGACTGCTGTAAATCAGGATGGATTACAGCAACATTTCAGTGTGACATAGTGTCACAGTAATACATTCTGTAATACTGCCAAGAAATACAGAGGTATTTCAGAGTGACACTCAAAGAAATTCCTGTAATTACCCTGCCATACAGGGGTATTACAGCAGCCTTATGACAAGTCCAAGAATTTCTTCCAGTGTCACTCTGAAATACCTTTGTATTTCTCAACAGTATTACAGAATGTATTACTGTGACACTATGTCACACTGAAATGTTGCTGTAATCCCCCTTGCTTTACAGCAGTCTTACAGGATTGTTCTGAAAAATATATGTGTTTGTAATACTCCTGTAATGTAAGGTGTATTACTTATTGAATGACTTGTAGTAAGGCTGCTGTAATACCCCTGTATGGCAGCATATTTACAGGGATTTGCTTCCAGTGTGGATCTGCACAAGTCCAGCAGCGTTGAGGGACCATAACAACTGGTGCTGACCAGCTGTCAATAGCACACAGGTTGCCAAGGTTCACATGCACTGGGCAAAAGCAGTCACAGTTGTTCTCTCATGGGATCTTGCAGTTTGGTGATGCACAAGTAGGCCATCCAACAGTGACACCATCAACAACAATGGCAGATACAGACTTTGCAGCTAAACAATATTGGTGAGTCCAGGTACCATACAGTACAAATAGAGATGACAACATATGCTGAGTTGCTGTTGCTGGATAAAATCTTACACATTTCTTACACCCATGCCTCAACTCCAGCTGCCCATATAACCTGATCCTATTGTTACGTGCTCGAATCGCATTGGTGAAGCGGTCCTTCCGCTCTCCATCATGAGGTACTACCAGCTGTGTAATCTGGTCACGATGGTCATCTAGTAAAGTGAGCAAAACAAAGCCATCATATACATGACAGTGGGTGAGAGCACCATGGAACTGTGCATTGTCAGCTGTGTGACAGTTTGTAGGGTCAGGAAATATGTATAGAGGTGACTTCTTCAGGTCCTGTGACAATGTGTAGGTGTGAGCACAGTTACTGGCTGACATCCTGGAGGAGCTTAAGTTCGTGAAGTGGGAGCAAGAAAGAGAAAAGACATACATGCAACATTCATATTGCACATCCAGAGACAGATTAGTGCAACCTCTGCAAACTGGTGTTCCCCAATCTGGAGGATGGTTGGTACATGTTTGGTGTAGTAGTACCACTTGCAATCCTTCACGTAGTAGTCATGATGATAGTCAATATTGCACTCTGTCCATTAGATGAGCGACGCATAAAAAATTGTCATAGAAGAAACATATGCACCTTGGCACTTCAACTGATAGTAGACAGTTAATACAGGGCCAGAAGACAGAGTGTACAGAGTGGTTTCATGGGATACCACTTGCTGGAGCTTCTGTCGCTGCACTGTAGCACACCCAGCTGTAATACACTTGTGCACGGGAGGCCATATTGAATGTGGAGATGCTAAGAAAAACATTAGACAGAACAGGTAGCTCTAAAAGAGCTAGCACTCACTAAGCCCATTAGCCCTGCCCAGAGAACTGTACAATCCCTGACACCATTCAAAAGTTCCAAGATGCACGTCCACCTTCCATATAGCATCACCCATGACATGCCAACAAGCCTGCACATCCTCCACCTCTATAGCACAGCACTTGCTCAAAAATGCCACTACATAGTCGGGAATGATTTTCGGTGCCTCTTCTAACAATATAGTGGATGGTTGGGCGAGAAGGATTTCATTCTTGAGGTGGGTTGCAAGGATGAAGAAAGAGACAAAGTGGAGAGGGGTTATCCGGGCAAACACATCACTGGCATTGATTAAGTCGTGTACAGACATAATACAGGGGTTTAGAGAAGTTACATAGAGCATTAGGGATATGCAGGGCATGATGAAGAAGGCTGCGAGAGCCTCTAGCTACCTAGATGACGTGTCCCGGAAGACCCAGCAGACCCAGAACGTGACCCGGAGTCCCGGAATGTTGAGTTCTGACTTGTCCTCGACTGATTGGACACGTCGTATGCGGATGGGTCAAGGGAAAAATCAGAAACAAGTGCACGGAAGAATTGGGACCAACTCATATAGCCACAGGCAGAAAGTGAGTGTAATCATGTTTAAAGTTTGTTTAAAATAGTCTAATTGTGAGTACTTCGCAGAGTCATTCACTTTCCTATATCTCTTCTCTCCGTCACATGGAATCCTCTCTCGGTTCGCACATCAATATGGTTTTACCATGGAGATCGAACCATCCTCACTCATGTTTCGTGATCCAGTCAAACACCGGTGAAGACATGAGTATCCTTACAACCACACATTCTCTAACACATTGTCTTACTCCCATCTCTCACACATCCTTTCTCTTACTTCCTCCTCTAACACATCCTCTTACTCCCATCTCTCAAATTTATCTCCGTGTTTCAACTACATCTTTATATTCTCAGTTGTTATGTCCTTACTCCTTAGTTTTATTCTCTCATTCGCTAGCCACTCACTCGAGAATCCTTTCGTTCACCCACCCTTCCCACCCTCTTCATTTTCACACCCGAGTAGAGGCAGACTTTTCCTGATGAGAGGGCTTTCTCCCAAGTGGTTTTCCCCCGCAGGTTTTTAATGTCATAGCCGTTCTCCTTCATCCTAATGTCATCTTCTTTCGGGCGACCTCTTTTAGAGGCCGCCGCGACACTCCTATACCATTACATCATGCTGACTCGCGGTCGAAGACGGAGCAATTAGACAACTCAGCCTCATTCTTCAGCCTCGTAATGGCTAAAGAAGGGAACAAATCTGCCAATGAGATGTCTCTTTCTCAATATGTCAGGTTTGCCTCAGCCCAAGCTGCAGCATCTCAAGTGGAGGAGAGTCAGGCAGAAAGTCAGGTTCACGAGGCCTCTGCCCGAGAAGAGGTTCAAGAGCTGCACATTCAGGAGATATAAACCCGTCGTTCTTCTTTTTCTCAGCGTCCTCCTGCAGTATTTATTTATTCTTTTTCTGGAGTTATGTATGCAGTTCGAGTCCTTTCCCTTTTCTATCACACACATACTTTTCAGGCATTTGCCTGCTCTTTCCTTGTCCTTACTTCTTTGAAGTCATTGGTTGATCCCTCGTAGCGCTACAATAAAATGGCGACCCATCCCTGTAGTACGGTGCAGAAAAGGCTAGCTGTACCATTTCGACCACTAGTTCAGTAATGTATAATGTAATGCCTAACGCAGGATTCTGAACTATGTCCTGATAAATTCAACGCATAGACATTTCTTCCTACTCTACTTTCAACATATCTCTCCCAAGAATCCCAACATGACTATAAGGGGACAGTTTTGATGAAATCACATCAGAGCTAGTATCTTCTACCCATTTAAAACAAAATACACTGGTTGAGGTACATTTGGTGCGTTGCATTGCATGTGTACAAAAGAAAGAAAGTTGAGCAACGAGATCTTGAAAAGCGAGTCGTTTTGATAGACCCAGTCTGAGCCGAAATTTGTATGCGAGCGTACTTCCCCCTCTCTATATCCCCCCTTCGTCTCACCAGTTGTTCATGATCCCCGCTATCTCTCAAAACCTCTTTTCTCTCCACCGCCATCGTAGTAGCCGGCGTTGGGGAGGAAAATGCCCTCATATGCTCCTCCCGCCCATTTTGATTGCCAAACGGATTCGAGGAAGAGAGAAGATAGGGAGTTTATCTCCGAGAAACTGGGGGATGTCCCATAGGAAAGAAAGCAACGCGAAGTAGGGAGGGAGAGGAATTTGGACGGGACGTCTAGACGTAGGAATGGTGTGTAGTATCTCTTCATTTTTATTCAATAGTGAAATCGTCCTATGTTCTAGAATTTATGAGTCGCCACGAAGGTAGTTGGCAAATTTTCTCATTCGAATCGCGTTTCTCCTCTGAAAAGGACGTTTGACTTGCGAGGCTAAGAGTGTAATAGGTAATAGGTAAACGAAGTGCTTAGTAAAGGTCAAAGTGAGTATCGAAGTTGCGAGCTTTGAAGGTACTAAGTAGTGAGTCAGTGGGCTATTAGCGATAAAGTCTAAGAACCTGACGGAAGGCGTTTATGCTTTGTGTCATCGTGTTGGGGTGGACATGAGTCGGGGACAAAATGACATGGGAAGTTTTTTCTCCGCCAGCGCCGAGCGGCTGACGAGGCCGTTCCAAACCGCACCAGCTCGCCATGTTCTGCTATCTTTTTCTGAATGACATTCTGACTGTCCAAACGCCCACACGACTGCTCAATCGACAAGGGAAAGATTGCCAAGAGCGTTTGAGGGAAGAAAAAGGCCAGGACAAGAGGTACTCTCTCTCATTTAATGATTTATCTTCTCTTCGAAAGCCGTTGTCCTAAGTGTTTCGCCAGTGGTCAATGTGAACGACTCATTCTCCAATACACCAGCTCTATCCCGACCTCCACTTCAAAACCCTGCCTATCCCTACCGACGCGTGTGCCGAAGCCCGTTGCGGCTCACTAGGTCGTACAATATTCTGATGCAACAACGACGCAAAGCCTACCTCAGTAGTCTTTATCACAACGCCTATTCAAATCCCACTTCCAATCTGGCCTTCCGGGGACCGGCGAAGAGACCAATCAATAGTTATGTACTGGAACAGGAGGATATACTGTTTTAGAAGGCTTCGAAGATGGAAGGCAGGGAACTAGGGATACCGTCGGATGCGCGAGGTGGTACTAAGAGCAAGGGAAGGTGCGTCTATATTTTTTCTTCCTTCCTTTCTCCTTCTTCGGGGACAATTTTTCTCAAAAATGCAGATACCCGTTGTTGTCCTTCCTCTCATTCCAACTTCCAGTCTTACTCCGAGGTGTCTCGCTGCCAAACCCAACACACCGCGTCCCATTCACACCGTAAAATGTCCCATAGACGCTCTCATGCCCATCGTCTCTCCCTCACAGCAACATTTACTCAAGGTCGTACCCATGGATGTGTGTCTAGGAGCTGTCATGATACAGGCTATGCCTCTTGTATAGAAGGCTCTAATTCGTCACCAACGAGTATACCTAGGTGACCGTCCACCACTACCTCTCAGCAGTGCGGTTCGTGGGAGGAAGTCTCCTTGTTCTTCTCCGTCGTCGTACACGACCACGACGTATTCGAACCGTCTAGCCAGGGCCTTCTACCACCCACCATGCCATGTTATCGTTCCTGCCAACGCAACGCTGTCCTGAGACCAGTTCTCCATTTCTCCCAAAGAGCACCCTGGCTCTTGCTCAAGGAAGAAAAAGGAGGATGTAGGCTTGCAAGCAGGGTTGGAGGTGGAAGAAGGCATGGACATGGGTATAAAGGGCACGCCGTAAAGACTTATATCAATGTGGGCGGAAAGGTATGTTTCTTTCCGTTTTTTTAGTGGAAAATGAGTTGTTCCTCAACAAAATCCCTCCTCTCCTTCCTCCCAGTCTCTATCCTCTACCATAGTCAACGGTCAACGATCAACCTCGATGACATAGGCTTACATTGCCTAAGCCTTAGTTGGTACAAATCTCGCGGGTCTGGGTTTAGGGCCGAGAGGGAAGTATTGCGGACGCGCGTACCGATATTAGAGGTCTGGTTCTTCCTATGTCTATTATGACCGCGTCTGGCCCGGCTACATGCACACCCACATCCACGTTGTTGATTTCCAAAGCCAGGCCTGCTGGGGTGCTTTCTCTCACACCGTTCACACCGTTTCTTGCAACCCCTGCATGTACGTGCCCGCACCCAAACGATAGACTACAGTGCGAGGTCACGTCCATTTCTGCGCAACCCAAGAGGACCCGTGTCACGAGGGCGTAACTGCAGGCAAAGACAGAGGACACTGTCCAGTGCTTCCAGACGCAGCTGCAGCACAGGTGTACTCACTCTCATCATTGCCGAAGAAGGGGTGGGGACGAAGAGAAGTCTTCCTGAAAACTCGCGTCATCACAATCCCATCATTCTACCACCCTGTTTCTTGTTCCTCCTCTACAGCTACTCCTTCTTCGGCTTCTTGGGGAACGGTTGCAAGGTTAACTTTGTACGGTGTACCGCAGTAGCGAGTCTCCTACAGGCTCGAGACAAAGAATCGGAGGATATATAGGGCTCAGATTTTAAGGGGGTATGAAGGAGAAAGAGGGAAGGGAGTCGTGCATGGGGATAAGACGAAGAAAGCAAAAAGGTGCAGAGAGGAACAGGAATAGGAAAATACAACAAGGCAAGTTCGTTCTCTTTTCTGACATCAAAACATATTATTTTCTAACGATGTTTTTAGTCAACAAATGTCTCGTGAGGAAGCTCAACCCAACATAACATATAGTATGCATACAGAAGACTCAAAAGGCAACTCCCAGCCTGTGCCGCTGAGACTCTGCACCCCCGTCGTCCCTCCTCACGTACAGTCTACTATATACCTTCAACGCCAATGGACGCAGTCACGCAGTACGTCACCTCAATCGTTTCGGTATCATCAAGTAAGGCTTTTCCAACGTTGCCTACAATGCCAACGTGCCTGTGTACGTCATCCCAGGAAACTACGCAGAGGAAATGCCCTTCATTCTCGCAAGCAGGGAGGGGATGTCTCCCCAGAGTAGAGAGAGAACGACTGAGAGTGGATAGATGAGACTGGGAAGCTTCGGGACTTAATAGTGTGAGAACGGGGAGCTGGACTGTTGCGACCAGTTTTCGGGCTTGTGTTCGTTTTCATGCTATGATTGTTTCTATTGGAATCGAGTTGGCCAGCTGGCCTTACATTACTTCCTTTGTACAGTCCCCGGTCACCGTGTATAACATTTCCAATATCCTACTCAAGCTTAAGCCCCAAATCTTCTGCAATAAGAACCGCCACTTTCTCTCCGATAGTCAAGGCCGTACTATAGGTATTCGCACCGACGTTGCCTGGTGCGATTGAAATCTGGAATAAACGTCGTGAGTTTGCGTAGGCAGAATGGTCAATCCGGCTTTTTTAAACTCACGTCTCCTACTTTCAGATTCGTAGTGCCGTATACGTTGAGCCTGGAGTCGACAACTGCAAATAGTTATAAGGGCTACATAAGCTATCTTCGCCGCTATAGGAAAGCTGGAATGGCCCACCTCCTCCTTTGCTACGAGGTTTCATCGCGCAGGTACCCAACTAAATCCTCGTAAGTATTAAAAGTTTCCCGCCACTCATCATCAACTCACCGAATGCCATGCAGTTTGAACTGTGAAATATTTGATGGTCAGTCTCAAATTTCATAATCTTCAGCAAACCACCCACCAAATCTCCTATTAAAGACTTCCAATAGTTCCTCGTCCTCCTTGCTGTAATCAATGATAGGCGCGTCCAAAGCGACAGGACCGTCTTGACCTTCCTTACAAAACGCAAAGCTGGTAGAAGGGAAATTGGGATGACCAGGAAGATATTCGCCGCGGTATGAACTCATTCTTCGAGCGATTTCTCTAGCTTTTTTGTATCCCCAGCGAAGAGTGGCTATGTCTGCTTGGCTGATTGTGAAATGTGGGTTTGAAGTGAATAAGTTTTCAAATAAATGTGAAGACACAGACTCACTTTGACAAGAATCCAGGATCGAAATCATGAGAAGCATTAGGGTCGGCTGCAGACGTGATGTGGACGCTGCCGGTGGAGACTGGGTATTGCTTAGAACGTATACAGTGTAAAGTGAGTGAGCTGTATGCGGCTAAAAAATCGATATGAACGCCTACCGTGTAGTATCCAACGCTATAGTATTTACGAGGAGGCGCAACTGTGATGTCCCCTAGGAAACTATGAACGACGTTCAATTTTCATGCCAAATCCCGACGAATATTCCGGGCTCTAATGATCAAGACACTTACCAAGAACAAGCTCCGACCCAGATAACGGGCTTATCTGGCGCATTCTCGAAGTAAGTCTTCCATCGATGTTCGAATTCTGGCCCCAATTCCTTCAGATCCTCATTTGTGGGTCGCATTTTGATTCCAGCATCGATACCACTAGTAGTGAAAAAAAAAATCAAAAGCATTCAGTCAAGGTCAAGGCCAGTGTTCTGAACCGTCATTCGCTGCTTACTTATGGGCTATCAAACCTTTCCCCTTTGACCATTCTTTAAGCCATTCTGTATTTATGCAGATATGGGATTTCGTCAAGAAACCGAATTAGAAATAAGACGTGTGAGTACTCACTCTCCTCTTCGGCCTTTTCACCTCTGAAAAGCGCATCAAGTGTCTCTGCATCCTCTGACGCTTGATACGGGATGAAGCAGACATTATGATCTGTGGCAATAGTAAGTAAATATCATCCGAGACCCTAAATCTGCACTAACCTTGATAATTCTCCCCAACTCCTGGCAACTCCACTTTAACAGGTACTCCATTCTTCTCCAAGATATCTTTTCGTCCAATTCCAGATCTACAATCACATACGGGGGAATAAAGTTACATTGAACAAGCATGGTCATCAACTATGAGATTCAGAAAATAGTACCTTTCCAAGATAGTGGGGGAACCGAACGCTCCTGCTGATACTACGACAAGCTTTGAAGCGTGGACGGTCTTAACAGTCTGGTCTGCATTAGGCTTGAGGACCGTGTCATTGACATATTCTACCCCAACGGCCTTGTCGCCCCTAGATAACAAAGGACGTATCGGACTAAGCCTTTCAGCTCATTAAACGGTTCGCATTCGTACTCACTCGAAAATCACGCGTTTGACTTTTTGTCCAGTGATAATCACCAGATTCTTGTTGTCCTCCTGATTGTAGATGAAGTGATGGGGTACATCGGAACGTCTGCCAGTCTCGGCGTCGATCCATCTGTGCATTCAGGCAAAAGGTGAAGTCAGTATTATTGTCAGTGGGATCTACTTGACCATTGACGATATTGAAGCGTACTTTTGCCATGTCTATCATGAGGGTGGATCCAAGGGAGGGTCAATCAATACAAGCGATGCGTGTGATGAAGAGATCGCTTACACCGTAGCCATTGCATTTGTACAGCCCATTCACATCGTCAATCGGTCCTCGGTCTTTGTCGATGACACGAGCAACATCTAGGAATTGGCTCCCTACATTCGTGAATGCACCACCCATAGAGACCTTGATTGGGCCAGAGTATCCATGAGTAGCCTCCCCGGGCTTTACTTGGTAAGTCTCGGTCTGTGATGAATGAACCAAGTGAATTTACTAAAATTTAAAGACGATAAGGATCGGTGTCACCTTCTTCATCAAAGGAAGAAGATCTTTTGATCCCCAGCCTGGGTTCTCATGGACGGTCTCCCAGTCATCATAATCCGAGGCAGCACCTCGTGTGTACATCGTAACTGTTCAAGGATTTGGGGGTATCAGTGCGTGTCAGCCAAGAGATTGAACCCCACGTACAATTCACAGATGAACCACCTCCTAAGCATCTTCCAGACGGAGTAACAAGTGAACGACCCCCAATTTTCTCTGAAGGCTTCCCAACATTGAAAGTGACGGTCTTGCTGGTTGGCGCAAGATGGCTGAAATACCGTGCCGGTTGGATATGCGCATCTATATTCTTTGTATGTTCTCCTGCCTCAATGATCTAAATCCATAACTTGTGAGCTCCTCACAAAGGTGGGATGGAACTGATACTACGCACTAGGATACGCAAAGAAGGATTTGCAGCAGCTAGTCGTCCCGCTGCTAAACACGCTGCTGCACCACCTTGAAGAGAGCAAAGTTTCAGTGAGGTTTCTGGGAAACGTAGACAAGAAGCTGGGCGGGGACGTACCACCTGCGAAGAGAATGTCATATACAGTGTCGTTCATGGTGGTGCTCTCGATGCCTAGCTGAGTCAAACACTACATTTAAGTAGAAGTTCGAATTCGACGGGCCTTGACGCCTACAATGATCACATTGATGGCCATAGAGCTTGTTTCTAAGCAGAATGATCTCCAGCTTCCTAATCTCATTCAGAAAAGAACTACCCATTGGCAATCACTCCCCTTGGCATGCTTACTTCTATTTTCATGAACGGTGTCAATTTTTACCGCGAGATGAAAAGCTGATCGCCGTTGGATAGGATAGGATAAGGAAACGGGAACAAAGGCCCGGAACGGTATCGCATGGGAATCGGATCAAGCATCCAATCAGTTCCTCGATATACTTAGGGGGTCGAGAAGTGCACACATTCAGATTTCAATATATGGCAATTTTCTCTTTAGTCACCAACGTGATCTTTTGTGGGTGTAAAATCGCTTCTAAGTTCTAGGTACCTCCGAGTATACCACGCTCGGATGCCCCTCGCCACTTATAGAGGTGAGTATACGCGGTATCATCGATGCAGAACCATGATGAGCTGAGATTTACCGTCTTGACAGGGGGTAGATATGTTGACTACGCAGTTACGTCGCATTGAAACAATATACCGTTCTGAATCGATGTACTTACTTACGTTGCAGATGATTCGGAATGTTTGATAAGCGGGTGCGCTCGCTCGCTCGCTAGTATAGTCTGTGAGAGCGAGTCAGAGAACTGGGCCTCCTGTAAAAGATGATTGAATAAACTTCATGAGCCCACTTCATGAGCCCCATGGGGGGACTAGTAGGCGTGATCCCAGGGCCTCCGATGGCTGAAAGAGTTTGTCAAGAAAAGCACAACTGCCGGACATTCCATCAGCCTGTGGCTACCACCACGAACCCATTATAGACGTATAATTGTTATTTGGGTTCTCCAACGGCGCTAATCACGAACTCCCAACTCCTCCGCGAATTAGTGTCGCAGCTTTGAATTTACCGGACTACTGGCTTCAGATCAGAAAGTGGAGAAGGAAGATATCTGGGCTCCTCTTTGGTTTAAAAAAGTGTTCACTCAGTACACGGTCTGGACTCTCCGGATCCGAATCGAAGTATCGTAATCAACGTAAGTATATACTCTATCTTCGTCAAAATGCTAGAAAGTCTTCTCCACGTAGCTATTATAGCTCAGACTTCTGATAGAACAAAGGTGGTGATTTTCTCATCATTCAGACGCGCCCGAGGCTAATACCTTTAAAATTTTCTGTATACCCATGGACGGCTATCAGACCACTCTTCAACAATTGGTTGGCAAGGGCGACTTCAAGGTAAGAATGTTTAGAGTCAGATTAGGACTAGTATAGGTTAGGATCTCGTACCTCGCTTAGTACTCGTAGTTGGACACCTCGGGCAGCCCTAAATGACAAATGCTACGAACATTCATCAAGTATTAAAGTCATATATTTTGGATAAAAGAAAGCCCACCACAGCCCTGCGGGTCTCCTGTGTCTGTTTCCCCCATCATTCAAAATGCTTGGTCCTGCAGAGGTCGCGTCAGTTTTCAAAGCTTCCGAGTCGTTTGACTTCGTACGGGTGCCACCGCCGCTAACTTGAGCATCCTCATTACAGTCATGGACCTTTCCTAATCGGCACGTTCATTAACATTCTTCTCTATGGAATTTCAATCACCCAGGTGTACGTGTATTCCTTGACAGTGCTTTGAGCCCTACGCTTACTGGTGAGCAGATATCTGTACTGGAACAGATACCAGGCAAAGTGAGTATTTCATGATCTTGGATCTTAGTACTGTTAGCTCTGACGCTTCATTTGCACGCGGTTATAGGGATCGTTGGTTCATCAAAGCTTTCGTGATTACGGACTCTCCTTACAATCCCAACGGATGATATTGACAATCATCCTGGCAGGTCACCCTGATTTTTACTGCTGACACAGTGCAAACGATCTTCGTGATGATGTACAGTTATATATCGCTAGTCAAACATTTTGGTATGCTCGTACTTCTAGAATGAAGTACCCTACAAACACTAATTGCATGCTGGTTATAGATGATGTAGAGTATCTGGCAACAGCGAGAACCTGGTTATTTTCAGCAGGTACTTTTTTTCAAACATTTGCATGCAGTCAGATTCTCAGTCTTTTTTATCCTCAATTACAGAGCCTGCGTTAGCTGTCGGTACCTTTCCCCTTGGCTCCTTGGACGAGAAATGAAGACGTATCATACAGGGTATAATTGGTGGCATGGTCCAGGCCTTCTATGCCTGGAGAGTAAAGGTCCTCACTGGAAGCTGGATATTGGTGGCTATCATCCTAGTTTGTTCCGCAGCGTGTTTCCGTGAGTGATGCTTCAAGTTTTCATTTCGCAGAATTCTTCTGATTCAAAGCCATAGTGATGGGAATCGCCACTGCGATTGCGTGCAATATCGTCAAAGCCTTCGTGGAATTCCAGAAATTCCAGGTGATTGTCATTATCTGTAAGTCTAGTCCAGCCCCATTGGTATTGAAATTACAGAAACTCACATCGAGGCGCATGCGATGGTAGGGCTGGTCTCCGCTACAGTTGCAGATATCATCATAACGGCCACACTGGTCACCCATCTGGTGAGCTCATCTTGATTACCGGTCGCTGCTCTATGCTGAATGATTGACTTCATTTCATTAGAGGCGCCATCGAACTGGGTTCAAGAACACTGATAGTCATGTTGACCGTATCATTCGGAGTGAGTTAATTCCGTATATGGTCGCGATATAGAATTGATTCATCGTCCACAGTGTCGATTCAAACAGGTAAGATCAATATATGTTCCTCGAGAATCATGTGGGCTGATAAATAACAATAGGACTCTTAACATCTGTCTGGGCGTAAGATGATTTCAATTCTGTACTGCTACCTGCTACTCACCCAGATGCAGTCTTGTAGATCTGCTGGTTTTTCTGTTAGACCCAACTGGCCTGTAAGTAAACTGACTTGATTTACGACTTGATACTCACCGGATTGCTGTCAAGGCATCTCCTGTTCAACAATCCATTAGCAAAATTATATACCAATTCACTGCTTTCTTCTTTGAATTCGCGAGGAGGGTGGAAGTTTGAGGATACCAACGGGACACAGGACAGAATCCAGACAGTAAGTAACTTTCGAGTTTTCCTCTAACTGCTGGTTTTTATTTCTTTTTCTCTTCTTTCAGAGCCGAATGGATCGTGATCGAAGCCGAGGCCCGGTATAAAGTTTAATCTTGTTTTTTGGACTGTTTCTGAACCCCAAAAATCCACAGGTCATCATACACGTCGAAGAGCACGAGATGACGCGGACAGATAGGCCCAGCAAAACCGAAGACACCATCACATTGCAGGATGGAGGAGAACACAACTGGCATATTGACACAAAGGAACGTCAAGCAGACACATTTGCGGTGTAGAGGCATCTGCATGTCCCGGACTACACTTGCCCTATACCTACAAATACCATGTTGAGGCACTGCAATGATGGCTGATTTCGAGGATGTAAGAGATAGTTAGGCGACGTCATCACTGCTCCATGTGTCTTGTGTGTTAGCCTGGGGCCCAAAGACGCTCCCGAGCGGTTGGTCTCCAGGCTAGTTGTGTGTAATCTTTTTGTGACTTGTAACAATGTAATGAACCGCGGGTTTGGTTCGGGTTCAGGAGACTCTGAGATGATCAGTAGTGAGAAAAAGGTACTTAAATCAAGGCAAGCTTTCGTGTTACCGTAAAATACCAGGTTCTTGAGCACTTGGTGAGCATGCAGGCGTGAGTCAAGGTCAAGAAACAGCACACTAAGCAAGCTTGCGCGTTACTAAGGATGCCGACTTACAATCAGTCAAGATGTAAGGTTCAAACACGGATGTGTATTGCGAGGTAGGAAAGGTTATTACAAGAGTACATACTGAGATACTTATATATGTAGTTAGTGAGTCATTAGAACTATCTAAAATAGAACAGAACTTTCATCAAAATGTTGTAGAAAAGGAAAGAAAGAAGGAGAAAACATATGCCCGAGGCATGCCCGAAGCATCAATTACGTTGTAAGTACGGTAGATCGAGACGTAGCAAACTCAAAGAAACAGAATACAAGATACTTACGTCGTTCCATTACAAACAATATTTAATTGTTAGTCTTGTACCGCAGGAGGAAGCAAGTACGAGCATGGCGAGAGGGGACTTTAACAGACGGCAAGAAGGCAAGAAGTACTTAAGAGCACAGAGATTTGAGAGAATTTACAACTCTTATAATTTGCGATTTGGATACCTCGGCATCCGGTCTTTTTTATTTTTTACCCGAAGCCGATACCGGTGTTTGACTCACGCCATGTGCCTTGCCTCCTTGATAACCGCTGTGACCTGTCTACTATCATCATCCTCACACCGATGGAGTTCAACGAAAATGTACCAATCAAATATGCCACGCGAAGCGGTGGCCCACAATCGATGACCTGAGAGAAACTTCGACATTGAATGGCAGCCACAGACTTCAAGGCGAGATGCTACCGATAGTGACTCACCGGCATTTGATCTCCCAACTACCCCCAATACAATCATGTATGTACGCCGACAACTCAGACGTCGACAACTGAGTTGTGGGGTCTGTTCCAGTATCAATTTCATGAGTAGTGCAAGAGATGCGCTTGTAAACACTAGCATAAGGACCACAAGTGTCAGAAGTATCAATTGTACCTTTGAAAGCATTTTTGGTGGGATCTGCAAAGAGAATTTTATCAGCGACTAGGTCTATTATACTCAACATCAACTTATGGGAACAAAAAGCAGACTGTGAGCATTAAGGTGACATTGGTTCTATAAAGTTGGGAACAAAAGAAGATAGCACCTGCGAGAGCAACTCAGTTGTTGGTAACCTTTAAGTGTTCTCGTCCTAAATGTAGTTCTAGTCATCTCGTGACAATAGGCACAACGAAACGAGAACGGTCGCTTCTCAGGCGACCCAAAAAAAAAACACTCAAACTCAATGAGATCCAAGCTGATTGGTGTGCGCCTCTATCAAAAGGCCTTCTGATCATGATGAACTACTTCACTGAGTTTCGCAAAGCGTATATGGTCATATTGAAGATAGCACTTAAAGCGATACAGCAGCCGAACATCGTCATGCACTTGATCCAATGGCCCGTCTACCTCCTACCGATACAGATTTGGAGCACCTACGGCACCGGGATTTTTTACTCATACCAACAACTGCATTCTGTGACATTTATGAGCAAACTTCAGACGGCAAGCACACGGACAACCAAAATACTCACATATCAAAGCTCCCAGTCACAGCAACTCCGACGCCGGAGAGGGATGTCCTCACTACAGCACTACAGTGTACGACTCCCATCTTCCAACAAACGTCACTAGCCGACACCTTGCATCATCAATCAGGACCGGAAGACCTTCGAAGGGCCAGAAAAAAACGTTCAATCCCAAGCACCACATCCAATCCATCCATCCAAAACCCCTCACAAACCCCTCACATCCCTTGCAACCGATCCACCAAAATCGCCCATTCCATGATCGTCACACCTCTCTTCAACGCCGCATCCCTCAACTCTCTATCTCTCGTCTCTCCTTTCAACTTGGCTACTGCTCGGAGATGGTCTTCTGTTAAAATCCCTAGTTCCATTAGTGTAGGTGTTAGATGCGTGAGAGGAGGATCACAGGTAGCGAGGACTCGGGATACTGGGGGTAGAGTAGGCCGAGTGGTAGTCGTGTTAGTGTTAGCGTTAGTGGCAGCGGGGGAACGGGAACGGGAACGGAAGCGAGGAGAACGAGGAGAACGAGGAGAAAGAATAGTTGTAGGTGACCGTGGAATACTGTGTATAGGAGTGGAAGTCCGTATCATGTCGCCATTATATCCATTCTCAGCACGTTGATGAGGTATACGAGTAAGACTCAGAGAAGAAGGCTTTTGTTTGAGCTTCTGCTCATGGCGCTGGCTACCATGGAAGTGGTGTCGGTGTGGATTAGATGACTCGTCCTCGCCTTCGTATTCGCCGAGTTCGAATTCGGATTGAGAAGGCCAAGGGGTCTGTGGGCGGTCGATGACTCCACCACCATTGTGATGTCGGTTGCGTGTTTGCGTAGACTGTAGGTACATAGTCAGGAAAATTGGAAGTGAAGAAAATGTACACTCAGGAAACAGTAAACTCACCGGACCAGCCCCAGGCTCTCCAAATCCATCCCTGCTTCGACTAACATCTTCACTCTCCGTCCACCGAGGACTCGGTCGAGACCTATGATTCTGATTCTCCCTGCTCTTCTTCTCACCCTCCACTCTCTCCGCAACCTTCCCCGTCCTCCAATCATACACCCCAAGCGCCAGCGCCTCATCATCATCCATACCATCCAAGGCATAATCATCCGCATTGACATAGTACACACTCATCGATACTTCGCTTCTTCTCCGAGTTCCATTCCCAATTCCATTCCCACTCCCATTCCTCCTATGACCAGTGACATTGATATTAGTGAAACCATTTCCAGAGATCCTATTCCCCGAGATACCGTTTCCTGAGATGCCATAACCATAACCCCAATCTCGACTACCACCACCACCGCCACCACCACTACCACCAGATCGGGAATGTTTATGATGGCGCGGATCCGGAGCCTGTCCACGTCCACGCCCATCCCCACGCCCACCTTCAACCCTACCCACACCATTACCCTCACCTCTATCCTGAACTTTACTCACATTCGCATCCATAACCCCCTCCCTCCACATCGCAATCTCCACCGTCCTCTCCGGTCCGTCCTCGATAACCTGCTTATCCACCACTTGATAGTTTTGAGCAGCAGGTAGGGGACCTCGACGGCGTCTGATAGCGCCGGTGTTTGGATTTGTGGGTTTCTGGGCATGACCATGGTCCTGAGTGCGACTAGGGCCAGAAAGTTGTTCAAGACGTTCTAAACGGCCGAATTCGTCTGCACCACGGCCGCGACCGGCCTGAGTTTGGCGAGAAGAGGAGGACGAATGGTGGGGTTTGACGAGGGCTTGAGAGTGAGAAGGAAGGTTGGTTTGGTTGGGTAATGGCTCTGGTTGACGTTCTCTCTTCTGACCTCGGTCTCGTTCTCGGTCTCGTTCTCGCTCCCTCCCGTCAGCACCGGCCCCACCATCCAAACCCATAAACACATCATTGTGAATATACACCCCCGGCTCGGTATACCCATCAAGCTCGGTGTCTGTGTCTCGATTTGCATATGCATTAGGATATGAAGGAATAGGCGGTCTAGGCCGAAGGTTGCGACGAGTGCTCATTGAGGGTATGGATGGTATCGTCGGTATGGGAGGTATGGGTGGTACGGGAGGTGTAGGACTTTGTGGTTCGTAGACTCGGCGCTTAGAGGGACGAAGACGGGAATTGGGAGCCTGAGAGCGAAAAGAATTGAGATGGGGGTATCCATTATGAGTATCCCGATGATGATGATAGTCTGTCCGAGTTAACGTAAGTGTAGTTGGTGACGGTGTCCGTGACTCTGAGGGTGATGGAGAAGTCGAGGTTTTGCGAAGAGGGGTCTTTTGGTTTTGTTCGGGTTTTTCATAGACGAAGAATTCGTGTGTCCTTTCGGGTCCGGGTCCAGGTCCAGGTCCATTTCCAGTTCCATGTGAGTGCCCATGACCATTCCCATTCTCATTCCTACCCGATACCCCCACTTCGTTCTGTTTCTGCTGCCCTTGCCCCTTCTGTCGTACAGTGCTGGACGAACCAGTACCCTGACGTTGGTGTCCATATTTATCACTCCAACCCCAACTCCTCCTCCCATCCTCATACCTGTCCTCCTCGATAATTCTCCCAATCGCGTTGGTCGGGATACCGTGTATACCTCTACGTCCACCTTCACCAGTACCGTTCCCCTCTTCACCGTATTCTGAACCCCCTCTCGGTGTAGCCGTATTCGCCGTATGGGCAGCAGTCCCCGTCGTAAACACCGTCTGGGCCTCAAACGTCCACGCATCGAAATCGTCGTCGATAGGTGCCGTAGGTGCCCAGGTTGATCTGCGACTTTGGTTGAGGTTATGCCTATCGTAAGGACGGGCGTCGTCGGTACCGTCCAAGTGAGTATGGTCTTCGTGGACGCCGTTGGAAACCCCGCCATGGCCACCATTGCCAACATGCTCAACATTCCCATTCCTCTTCAACCCATTCAACAACCCCTTCGTCGCATCCTCCCTTTCTGGCCTCGGTCTCAACAACTCAGATTCCCGCATCTCTCCCAGGGTGTCTCGGTCTCCTTCTTCATCTTCTTCATCTCCGTCTTCGTCCTCATCCACTCCTCCTTGAGTATTAGGAACAGTATAAACAGTCGTACAATCCTGCGTTACCGCATCAAAATCCTCATCCAGAGCTGTCGACGTCAACGGAGGCTTGGGTCGACGAACAAGATGCTTCGCCGGGCCTGTGCTGGAGCGGTTACGGTTGGGGACGAGGTAGAAGACGCCAGATTCTGGTGACGTGTTGCATAAAAAGATGACGAAAAAAGAAATTTATCGAGCAGTCGGTGTAGTCGGAAGAGAGACAGACATAGAAAACAGACCAGTCAGAAGACTGAAAGAGCGGCAAAGGACGGAGAAGTAACTCACCTGCGTCATTCCCGTTGCTTAGCCGTGCCATGGTAATTCAAAAGCAAACCACAAAACCACAGCCGAATAGACACGTCCGAGTGTAATAGTACAACGCCGGATAATACAGTAGTTGTCAAAAGTTTTCAAGTCGTCGCCAGTACTAGGGTTTGCCAGTCCAAAGACTCCAAGGCAAGATAGCAAGTGGAAGCGAAACGAGAGGCGTTCCGTGGGTCTGCGGGGGCGAGCTATAGACACGAGGAAACGGCATTGTTTCGTCAATCATGGGCTGTAATACACGTGTACGGCGTCAGGCATCCATCCGATTGATAGGGGTACCAGACCTGAGGGGAAAGAATAACAGGATGAAGGATGAGAGAAACAGATAGGAATTTGCGTCGGCTAGGGTAGGAAAGCGACATGGTGGTTGGACAAAAGGAAGAGGAGGACTTGAGCCAAGAGACTGCACAAGCCCAATTTGGAAGAATGACCTTGAGAAAAAGCGGAATAGAACGGCCAATAGGAATGGATCTATTTCCGTAAGACTGTGCTCAGTATTATTCCGTGGCCTTCTAGACAATCGATATCATTCTGCATGCGATGCTAACGGTGGCTATATAATAGCTGCTCGATGGATGGAACAATTCGGCGCTCGGGAACAAGAGCGAAACAAGGAAAAGAAAATAGTCAAGCCTACGTGAATCCTATGCTTGACAATGCTTGTCTTTGATTCTCACGCACCGTCGATTATGGTTTGATCCAAAAAAAAAAAGAAAAGTTTCAACGTTTCTGTGAGGGCTAGGGCAATGACGCGAACAACGTCAACAGCCCGATCCAGCCCAACCATTGAGTTGGACCATGTCGGCTTGATGTCGGCACTTCCCGACGCAGCGAGCTCCAGGATTCATGGGTCGGCGTCATTTCGGGCAGCAATCGGACGTTGCTCAGGGGTTTGAAACTTTTTTTTTTTGATCAAACCATTATTATTGCAAAGCGCAATAAGGAATAACACGGGGTTCGCGGGAATCGCGGGAGGACGGGAACGGGAGAGGCGGGGTGCGGGATGAGAAATCGTAGGTTGATGTATTGATTTTGGACTTCAAAATGCGTTGAGAATTGTTCGAATTGGGCAGTAATGGTTCGTTTCCAGTAAAAAACAATAGACTGGCCGTTTTCTCTCTCAATTTTGGTTAGCAGAAGCAAAATACAAATAGGGAATCCGGTACCCCGCGGGAAATGACCTCTTTACCTGCACCCCGTACACCACGGGAGTGGGAATTAGGCGGGGCGGGGACGGGTTGAAAAAAATTTCCCGCAGGTCTCCCGTGCTATTGCCTACCGTTGATCTCCCCCTTCTAGCATCTCTGTTTGTAAACGATGTTGTTTTCAACTTTACACCTCGTCTGAGTTTATACGCTACATAAAATCACAGCTATCTGTCTCTATGCCACGCTTGCCTTCACGAAAGAAATGGACACTACCAGAACCAGCATTCCAGTCATCGATCGACGTCGATGACGCTACAGCCTGAGCATCCATCACCAAAGGCACTCGAGAGCAATCCAGACTTGATTCGCAGCTCTCAGCCAAGCTCTGGAAAATTAGACGCTCGCTCAGATTATCCGTCAAGCTCGCAACTTATGAGCATCACCCGGAAATATCTTTTGTGGGAATTCGATGGAATTACTATGGGTATGTATGTTACCAACACAATACTTAAGTATGTAGCCTACTTTTGAACTAATTGTTTCATCATTATGCTAGTCGGAAAGTCTTTACAGGGGGACTGCCTTGCCCTTGTAACACCATATCAGCGATTAGGTGACTACGGAACGCCACCATGCCCGCCAATGATTGATCCTACCAATCCGCTTTCAAACATACCAGCGCTGCCACAGTAGATCTTCGTATCCTTGCTTTGACTCTAATAGAGCCTATATACATCAGCACCTAGCGCTTCGAGTTCTGTCAATACACAAAAGCAAATCCACGCAATAATGCCGAGGTGACCCAACCAAACCCAACTTGGCCCATCGATGTTTCAAGCACAGCAAGAAGCCTACTCAGTCTCTGTCATCATGCATTCATGCCTTGCCCACGTCACCACCACAAACAAACCCTTTTCGCGCTTATGGAATCTATTTCTAGTCGAGACCTTACAGGTCTCTCCACAAACCCGGTAGTACTAGTACATGGACGTCAATCGCGACGATGCTATTGGTAGGGCTTAGTCTGAAGAAGTCTGCGAATTCCGGGGCATTTAAAGAACGATATCACCGGTCTGTCCGTCCTGGTACTTAAAGACGGCGCCGCCCTATCATTGATATCCCATCCCATCATACGTCTTTTCACAAGCTTTTGGTATTATCACCGGGACGGCATGAAGTCTTACTCGCTCTCAATGTTTCGAGCCGGTTTCTTAGCCACGATCCTCGTCAGTGGTTTGGCGCAGTCGACGTCGCTGTACACTGATCCGAGAGATGTATCGACGAAGGAATATGACTTCATCGTGGTTGGAGGTAAGTTTCGAGACAGATTTTCTGTTCGACCTTGGGCTGACTTGCTTTATCTTTCCAAGCCGGTACTGCAGGAAATGTCATTGCCACTCGACTAAGCGAAGATCCCACTAAAAGTGTCTTGGTTATTGAAGCTGGCATTGAGTGAGTAGTATATCCATTTCCTGTCATTCTAAACATCATTCGTTTTGATTTTCTATCTTTGTTTATCCTCATATGTTCAGCGATACCGGCATCCTCCCTATCCACGTCCCATTCCTGGGATTCAGCAATGAAGGAAGTTCCGTTGACTGGAATTTCACCACTGTGCCTCAGGAAGAGCTTAACAATCGGACGGTGCCCGTCCCAAGGGGATTCGTACTTGGAGGGAGCAGTAGCATCAGTAAGTCGCATTCTTCTTGGAAAAGGAATCGACAAAATGAATTAGAGTATTCAAAGATCTAATGGTATGGAATCGTGGCTCAAGAGACCTCTGGGATCATTATGCCAAGGTTGCGGGTGACTCTGGCTGGAGCTGGAACGCTCTGGAGAAATACTGGGACAAGGCGAGCACATACCTGGACTGTACCACCGTAATAAATTATCTTTCTCTAACTACACACTGTTCACAGATTTCTACACTCGTTCCACCCACCTCAAATCCTGCCCTTCCACCTCCTCCTCGAAACGACCCTACTTTATCAAACGGAAACGGACCTGTCCTCGTCACTCGAGCTAATTTCCCAGACGAGCTCGATGACAAAGTGATCAACGCGAGTATGCTTTTGCAACAGGAGAATCCAGACTCAAGGTTCAAGTATACGGTGGATATGAATACAGGGGATAGTATTGGATTTGGTGAGTATAAGCAAGCTCAGTACAATCCCTAGCTAATCCACCAGCGCAGGGTACTACGAAGAAAGCACTGGGCACGGGGAGCGCAGCTCTTCGGCCACTGCGTATCTTCATCCAGCTTTGAACAGCAAGCGCCGAAATCTTGACGTCTTAATTCAGACGAGAGCGATGAGGCTGTTGCAGTCTAAGAATACAGCGTCTAATTCGACGATTTCAAATGGTCATTCGAGCGTTCCTCATTTCAATCAGGTGGAGGTCGCTCAGAGCGTTGATGGTAAGTGCTTCATTTCTTGGATTAATATTGGAGCTTGCACTAAACAGTCGATTGCGTATCTGCAGGCCCTCGGTTTAAATTCAGTGCGAGAAACGAGATCATCTTGAGTTCCGGATCGATAGGTGAGCGTTATCTCTTTCAGTTCATTGGCAACCTAGTGATAAACTTTCACAAGGAACCCCTCAATTACTCCTCTTAAGCGGAGTGGGCCCGAAGGATGAGCTGAAAGAGCTGGGAATTGACGTTGTCGCAGATAGACCCGCTGTAGGTAAGTACTTACTACGATCTTCATAGACAAAAATCCCAAATTCTTCCCCTCAGGCAAAAATCTACGCGATCACCCCATGCTCGTAACAATCTACAACGTCAATTCCAACCAAACTTTGGACGATCTAATGAGGAATCCTGCTTTGCAAGAACAACTCCTCGAGCAATGGCAAAATAATAGGACTGGACAGTTTGCTTCTACGACGTCCAATGTTCTAGGAATGTAAGCATTTTCTAATCCATGGACAAGATTGTGATGTTTTCAACAGGATTCATGAGATTGCCGGAGGATCAGTTGAAAGGGATAGAGGACCCAGCATCTGGTCCTCATGCACCACATCTTGAAATGTTGTTCGGCGTGAGTTCGACCATTCAAGTTGACTGATGGATAATAATCGACCTTTGTGATCAGGATGGCTTCTTGGGTCTCTTTGAACCATTACCTGCAAATGGACATTTCCTCACAGTCCTCAACGCCGTCGTTGCGCCAAAATCCGGTGAGTATCACTACAATTTGCTAACGAGAATATTATGTTGATTATCATTTCCTGTCTTTCCCCATTTCGATTATCAGTGGGCTCATTGACTCTCGCATCCGTAAACGGAGGGACGTTCACTCATCCTCTCATCAACTACAACATATACGGCGACTCCTTCGACATCCAAGCAATGCTTCAAGCAATCAATGATACCGAGACTTTCCTCTCTACTGCGCCTTGGACTCAAGATGACTTCATCATCTCAGTCACTGGACGGAATTCTACCAGTATCGGTACGGAGGAAGAGAAAATAGCATTCATGAGGGACAATACCATCACTGTCTTCCATCCTATTGGGACAGCAAGAATGGGAAGCAAAGAGGAGGATGTTACAGATTCAAGGCTACTAGTACGAGGTCTGAAGGGTGTTCGGGTTGTCGATGCGAGTGTTTTTGTGAGTCCTGTTTCTTCGAAACAAATTTGAAGTAATTCTAATGTGCATGTTCGTCAGCCTACCCTACCGGAATGTCACCCTCAAGCAGTGGTGTATACTTTGGCAGAACGAGCGGCGGATATCATCAAAGAGGATCATGGGATGCTGTAAACTCGTATGGTATCACTTCCATGATTGTTTTACGTTCAGACTTTCAGACTGAGGAGCGAGCAAGGAGACAAACAAACTAGTTATAGAAGGTGAAATAGGGGCTTTTAGACTTGCTTCCAGACCTCGGCTGAGTCTAGATTTCTGGCAATATACATCTAATTGCTCCGTCTTCGTACGCGAGTCAACGGGCATGAAGGAGAAAAGATGAATAGGCAAAACGCGGCGACCCCAAATTGGAGCCGCCCGAAAAAAGAAGTGACATTAGGATGAGGATAAGCGCTATGGAGCCTAAGGAGGAAAATAGGGAAGGGAGGGAGGGTAAAAATAGGCGAGGGAAGGGAGGGTGAAGGAAATTCTATGGAGAGGAAGAAATCAAAATTTAGAACATATAAAAGTTGAAGTAGATGGGGGGGTTGGAGGTATGGAAGAGGGGTAAGTACTAGGTAAAGCCAATGCCCTGAAACAGCAACAATGGGAATCAAATAAATACTAATGAGCGGGATGACCAAAAAGAAGGGCATGCAGGACTACGGGGTTCTTACAAATGTATATTTCAAAAGTCTGTGAACTCCACCTCCCCGCGGCCTGGATCAGATGTAGAGAAACACCACTCTGAGCCATTGATGTGGCACCCCCTGCGCGCATTGAATGTCCCGAGATGTTGGTGTTAGGGAAAAACATCTTTAATCTCTTGATAAACCAATCACGAGTGGGGATTTTGCTGTTAGAACAAATCCAGAGCTCGGGGCGCAGTGGAAAAAGATGGTCTCGAGAGTCGAGGTATGAGAGGAAATGGGGAGTAGGGTTTGAATGACGGGTGGTGGTTTGTATGATGACGAGGTTGCCCTCAAAGAAATGATCTGCTTTATGGCCGGGAAGGAATAGGGAGTACTGATCCAGATCGCTGGTGTCAACGGAATGACACATCATAGTTTTCCGATGGTTGATCAAATGTTTGTTTGTAGGGTCTGTCATCTCCCCTAATCGAAGGAGTCTGTGAAAACCCGTTAGCACCATTGCTTTGAATAGGAAGTCGTCATGGGATTGAGAAGTCGAAAGTGAATTAATGATGATCTCGAGCTGGTCATGGGATAGGGGAAGTTTTCTATTGATTGGGGTGCCCCATCGACGTAAGCAGCCAGTCATAGTGCGTGTCACCAAAGATGAGTTCCGTGCCTGCCGTGCATCGGGGAAATGCACCTCGAGTTCACTAGCGATGCCCGAGAGATAATTGTTGACAGAACGAGGGTTGATGTGCGCAGACATGAACACAGCATACATGCTGAGGGTCTCGGGAGTGGGAGTAATGGGGAAATCATGGATCTTGCAAAAAGTAAGGTAGGAATTAAGAGCTGAAGAATAAGAAGAAGAGGAAGAGGTATTGATGCATAGGCCCAGACAAATAGATCATTTGTGAATCAGCTTCTCTAAGCTCCAAGGCTCATGAATGGGTTGCCTAGAAGTTGCTGAGATAGATATCATGTTGCCCCCAGTGTCCATTGCGGGGGTCTAGAAGGCCAGAACAATGCCAAAAAATTTGAGGAAGTCATAAAAGAAGAACAAAAAAGAAATAGATCGTGATCAGAGGAAGAGGGGACAGTCCATGTAATGATCAAGTAAAAAGAAATCGCGAAATTAAAACAGAAAAGGTTTGATCAGGAGAAATTGGAATGAGCAGAATCAAGAAATGAAACGAATTAGTGCAAACAGGAACGAGATTATCTACGGGGATTTGCAATGGGGGCAGTGGGTTTGGAGGGGAGAGTGGAAGGGAGAGTAGAGAGGGAAGATGTGGATTTGGATGGGAGATGGGGACAATTAGGACTCTTGTGACCAGGTAACTCACAAGCGTTGCAAATATGCAGGCGAGGGCAGCTACCAGGTGTACCAGTACAAAGCCCCATGTTCCAGTTGTTGCAAGGAACTTTTGACTTGACTCGTGTGGCCCAGGTAGCTGCATGGGAAAGGACAGACTCTTCAACGCAAGAGCCAGTATCACTGATGTGAGACTCTCTGAGGTCAGCAAATTGGCTGAAATCAGAGAAACGAAGGGTTTTTGTGTAGGCGACACGGGCTCGAACTGCTTTGTCGAAGTTAATAACCCTTGAATAGAACGGTCTTTTGACAGAGGCAAATTGACAGTGAATATACTCGCCATATGCCCTGACATCAGACTTGAGGTGAGGAAAGGTGCGACTATATGCGATGATAACCTTGTACCATGCTACCCCCCATTCATTAGAGTCCGTGATCATCTTCGCAGGAGTCTGATTTCCGAATTTGATCTGAATGTCATCTGTTAGGCTCTCTGTACGATCCTCGGTGAATGTGCTGGAGTACATGGACGTGAAAACCATGTCGAGATTGACAGGTTTGCCAAGTAGAATTGCTTTGAGTTCGGATTCGGGTAGATCTGGGCAGAGGGGAGATGACTGAAGGGAACGCAGCACCTTTTTTGGATCCTCGAGGTTCTTCGCGATCAGACGCAGGGTTTGACGGCAATTAGGGGAAAGGGAATCCATGGCAACAGTGGTGAGAGGGTTGTCACTGGACCATGGATATTCAGCGTCGTCATCTGTCCCTGCCTTCTTACTCGGAGAAGGTTGATCAAAAGGATCAAGATTGGAAGGTAGAGACTCATCTGCATCCCTTGCTCTTTTTGCTCCTCTATTGTTAGCTCCATCCTCAACTTTGTCAACATTATCCAACATCTCCAGGAAAGCACCTAGTCCGTCCTTTTGTGCCTGTTCCGACATCCCCTGAACTGCACGAAGCTTCTCCTGTATATCGGTGACAGCATTAATCTTGGAAATGTGGCGTTTGCGGTATTGATCGACGATTGTATTGCAATCAGCCAGCGTGGCTCGAGGAACCGTGACTGTACGGCAGATAGTTCCTCCAGACATGGTATTAGCGGATGCAGGCGTCGTTGCGCTGGTCGTGCTAGTGCTCGGAGGACCAGCATTTGTAGTGGCGGAACCGAAAGAATTCTCGAGTGAGCGGGAAGTGAGCGAGAGAATGAAAAACTAAGGAAAAAATAGAAAATCAGTGAGATATAAATACGGGACGTATATGAAATACTCTTGAACATGTATGGACAGATGTGTGGAAGGAAGGAGATCAACAGTTTCACTAGCGTTTGACTAGATCACAAACCGTTGGTAAGGAAGGTTTGATCTTGACGGCGAACCCGTTTCGATGTGCAAACCAAGAGGAGCTACGAAATGTAGATGAGATGAGTATTGCTGGGATATGAAGGAGCTACCTGAGTAGAAGATGGAACAATGAAAATGAGGAATGCGAGACTCTGAGAAGTACTCGCAATTAGACTATATTAAATAAATAATTTAACCACAATAAGTTTAAATTTGTGTCAGACTGAGTCTGTTTTCCGTTTTCTTAGCCTCCGACGACACTGAGCTCTGCTGACCCCAAGTTGGACAAGTCAACGCTAAAAAAAAAGTTCAGGAACATCTATGAGCCGAAAAAAGTTTCAGTGGGCATGCTTCTAGCCTTCTATACGGAAACGGAGAAACTTACACCAGCCTCTCCTCATACGTGTCCTTTACACATCTCTAAGACTACGTCAGGCAATCCTTGTTGGCTAAACTTTCTGGACCAGCCCATAAGGTTGTATGCTCAGTGATCTGGTGCCTGCTTCGAGTGGTATAGCAAGATGGTCCGTACGGCCGTGAACGAAGTTCAAGAGGAAGGATAAAAAGATCGTCTACAGAAACAACTTGAAGTGTGCTATCACTACTTCTGCAATCTTAATCACCGCTTATCCAGTAGCATGCAGCTGAGCGATGAGTGTAAGTGCGTATAAAAATCTACCCCACAACGAGAAGCGGCGCCTGCAGAATTTACACATGAGGTGATGAAGAATCTGATCAGACGGTGGTGGAAAGCTTGAGGAATAAAGTAAAGGTTATATATCCTTCGTAGCCATGTCTTAAGGCTCAAGTCCACAGGCATAGCGTTGCCCAGATCGTTAGTATTAGGATTTTCTGGTAGCACGCATGCAGGCTGCTACTGAATCCAACGGTCAGTGCAATTTCCTCTGAAACCAATCTGAATCATCGTGCTGAGTACTGGATCCGAATCTCACTATTACGGACAGGATTCCCCTCTCATGCCGCATGTGCCCAAATATCCATCGAGCGGAAAAGCTTACAGATAATCACGCATTGCATTGCAACAATATCTGGCACATCTTGGATCTGTAGCAGACCATCTATGAAGTCTGTAGTCGTACTTGATCCAAAGGTCGGAGGCTGTGGGTAAATAGATCACAACGGCGGTTCACATCACCTGATGCAGACACGTCCAAAATCCACACATTTCCTTAATGAGAACAAGGGACAAAGAAAACAATAAGAAAATAGTCAAGCCCACGTGAATGCCTGTTTGTCTGTCAACGCGACGCGACGATTCTCACGTACTCTTCTTATTCTTCCCCTTCCTGCATCTGCCACCATGCCTGGCCCTTCACGATCCAAAAACCACACATCCTCTGCTTTTTATCAGCCTTATCCGTCTCAGAAATGGGTAGGCCGCCTCACGGTGTTTTGCGTACGATGACTGACTTGTTTCTAGCGGCGTTTCAAACCCAAACCATCGAATCCAAGTCTTCTCAGCTATCTCAACCCACTCAACTATCTAAACAGCTATCTAGCGTTAATCTATCCTCCCACTGTGGCTTGTACCTCCCTCGATTTTGCTGCAAGTGCCAAGGCCTTAAACGTTCGTGGTCATCAGGTATGTAAACGATGTTGTTTTCAACTTTGCCGCTCATCTCAGTCTTCATGTAATGCAAACACTAGCTATCTGCCTCTATACCACCCCTACCTTCACGCAAGAAATTTACGGTACCAGAACCACCATTCCAGTCATCGCTCGATGTCGATGATCGTGATGCCACAGACATGTCTTTGCCCTCATCCGTTTCCGACGACGGCTCTATGGACGACTCAACAGAGGAAACGACTGGCGAGGTTGCTGCTTCTCCATCGCCGCCTTCTGATGCCCAGGAGAAGCTTCAGGCACCTAAGTCCCCTCTCCCAGATCCAGAGCCGAGTCCACCATCCTCAACCAGTGACGTGTATCGACCTACCACGCCTCAACTTCCACCTAAAATGAGTCCCATGGACATCGTAATCGAATACCTCCAGAGCCATTCCGGGAAAACAATTGAGGTGGAGGAAGCGAGGCAAATTAGCGAGTTGATTAGGACTAGTCAGAGTGCGTATACGATTTTACATTCAATGTAAAGTTCTCGTGCGCGATAGACTGTCACTGACCAATGCCTGACCATTTTTTTCTAGAACAAGGACAAGAACAACGCAACTCAAGATCGTTCAGATTCGCCCTCCCCACGACATCTTCTGGGCAAATCTCCATATTCTCTCAGGCTGGCTCTCACCCGCCTAAAACACTCAACAAAAACCCCAACGGCAAATATACCGTAAGAGGCGCAGGTAGCTCATTGCCCCGAACCGGTCGATCAGACTCGGAGGAGAGGAACAAAGACGACGTGATTCTGAGTAGAGTTGGAGCTACGGAGGCATTTAGGCGGTCGCTCCGGTCGTCTTCGTCTTTGTCTTCAACCAAAACGAAAAAGACGTCTCGTCCACGTATTTCTATGAAGAGTCCCAGTCGAGTTGGACCTGGGACACCAGCTGCAGGTACCCCTTCTAATGCTAGCACGTCGTCGACTTCGTCCGTTGTTGAATTAATTTCCTCGATGACGACGGCCTCTTCGATGTCGACGACGGCGGCTGGGATCCCTCCAGCTCCAAGTCCATCTATTTCGCCTTCACGTTCACACAAATCCTCAGGGTCATTACCAACTCTTCCTTCCGCACCAGCTGCAGGATCAACGACTATCAGTGGTCACGGTTCATCTCCGTCTCCAATCCGAGCGAAGCTTGACACGCCTTCTTCCTCCTCTACCTTAGGCTCTAAACCACCACTCCGATTCGGAGTCGCTGCAGCTGTCCTCCAACCCGAATCCTTCCCAATACCCTCATCTCGAGGCAAAACACCCAACGCATCCACCACTTCACCTAATTCATCCAAATCATCAAAAGTCCCAAAAGTCAAAGTCAAGTGCTCCTACCAACCACCCCAATCCGCGTTCACGTTCACCTGCCCTCTCCCCGGTTCCAGTGGTACCTGTGGGCCCTTCAACTACAAATCCACCACACCGGTGAAACCTTCAGGTTTGAGGAATGAGTGGCATTTGTCAATGACTAGTGTTTCGTCGGGGTCTTTGGGTTCTTTGAACTCCGGATCGAGCTCGAGGCTTTCTTCCCAACAAAATCTGAACCTATCCGAGGCTCAGGCTGGAGCACAGGTGAAAGTGGAGGAAAGCGAAGCGCGACGAAGGACTCGTACCGCACAACTCGTCAACAATTTGATTCACATCAAGGCTAACATTCCCCCTCCTCGACCTAAGCCAACTCAACCTACGCAACCTACTCCTACATGGGCTTCGGTATTTCAGCCTCCGCCGAGGCTAGGAATGAATGAGGAGTTGAGGAAAAACGGGAAGGAAGAGAAGCGAGAGCAGCGAGAGAAAAATGGTCAAATGAAGATGTCAGCGCAGGTTATGACTGAGGCTTCGGTTCCTAAGGTTTGTTGTGTTGTCTCATATTTTTTCTTTCCCTTTGGCTCGCCATTTCTTTGTCTTTTTGCCTTTTCTAACATTGATCTCACATACGCAGGGTATCAAACGATCGCGACCTTCAGATCCTTCAGGTTCAAGTTCAGGCAAACTTGAAGACTCCTCCTCCTCCTCCCAACCACCCAACCTCGATGCCACTGAAATAGAGACGCCTCCTCCCAAGAAACTCAAACGCGAGTACGCTCAAATAGACATCACCAGACCTGCGCACCGCCACCATCATTGAGGGATTCGGTTTGGGCTTTTGGAAGAGCTAGAGAGGCTAGGGCTCGAGCTAGAGCGAGGAACCAACAGAACCAGTCACACTGAACTCAGACTTTAGAGCGTAGGAACTGAGCGTTGAATAGAGACCTGAGGAGCTTGAGGAGAAGGCGATACATGGGTTTATCCGCACGAGTCCTCTGGTTCACAGGGGCGTCGTCATGGTGTTTTAGTCTCAGCTATCGTTGACACTGGGGCGCACGTTGTCGTTGGATATCGATAACATCGAGATCAACGCTTTTAACACTTTGAGCGACACTACCAAACTAATTTACCAATTTTGCGCTACCTTTCACATTCGGTCATCCTTCAGTTGCGACACATTACCCCCTCTTCCTCACCCTTCATGACATTTTATCTTGTATTATTAGTGGTCCAGGGAGCCTGGTCATCACTTGACGCTTTGCCTTGGGTACTTTACCACTCATTTGTTCAATCTCAAGGCCTCCACGAACGGTACATATACAGCTGCTTTGCCTTTGCTTTCTACATTTGTTTTCGGTTCTTTCTTCTGCTTTAGCTCGCTGTGTGTATACATAGAGTCTCGGTGCTTTGCTTGTTGGAAATCTGAAAATTGGAATACACTGCTGGTCTACTTTTTATCTGTACAATTTCTGGATACATTTACTTTTCTCGGTATGTATGTCTGTAGCAAAATGACGAGGTAGTGGTCACTGGTCATGGTGCCGCCGTAAGGAGGAGGAGGCGGAGTGTATTACCCGGGCTAGGAAGAGCCTAGGTCAAGAAGAGAGTTGTCACGCGTGTGAAAATGAGATTTTGAAGCTTCGACCCAAACGTCGACGAGCTCAAACTTGGCTCAAACCAGTACCTAATCTCCTACCGTCCACCATGCTATAGTTTTCTCTCTCAACGCTTAACGCAAGCAAAGCCCACTCTGAGACTTGAGACTTGTCTCCTGAGCCCCGATGAAGAGTCTCGCGTCCCGAAACTTCAAGTCCAACGGCCATATTTCGGAACTTGATAGGACTAGGAAGGTTTTGGGAAGGTTTGGAGGAGATTGAAGGAGAAAGAGAGGATTAAGAGCGACGGGGACGGGGACATAGGGATGCCGAGAATGTCAAGACTCAGAGACGGTGGGCACTGGACAGGAATAGTAAAGATTAAACCTGCCACCGTGAAAAGTACCTACGGTTGCTGGTTCAAGTTTTCAAGCGTCAGGCGAGGAACATACAACTTCACCTCGAAGCGAAATCATCCCACTGCTGGGGCTCCCATTGCCCCATATACAACTTCACCCGAAACCAAATCATCCCGTTGGCTGGAAAATCATTCACATTGGAGCTTCTATTTCAATTCATGCTTCCTCAGACCCCACCGGAGCTTTATAGATCAGACTTCGTTCAACTCATGTCCCTCGCAACCACAGCCGAGAAATACGTCGTTTACTCAGTCGGAGGATAATCTGTGCGGCGGCCTTGCATTTGAGTGAGGTGAGTTTTGAGCGCCATTTCCTGGAGCACACCGACGAATGAAAACATTCATAGAAAGTTTGTCTCTACACAAACTAGATCTTCAAGTATGCAGCTCAATACTATCATATCAGCCTTCTCTATGAACTTGCACCGCTTATGATATTAAGAGCTCTGGAAGACGTCAGCTATTTGCTCCACCCCGATGAGCCTGTCCCTTGGATGAGTACACGTGCGCCAATTTGCTCGACTTTTCCGATGCTTAATCAGGCATCATCTTGCCATCCTAGAGCATCTACCATTCCAACTTTCATCGTATGATCAGCCGCTTCGGAGTCATCAGTCTCCTCGCCGTCACCAAGTGCAATCGAACCGATCCGAAGACGAGCACCCTTTTGTGGCACAAGAAAACTGATGAGGTGAAGATGGACATAACGAAGGATCCAACGGAGTTCCATTCGTTTGATGGACTCATGAGCCTGCCTAGTTATTCTGGGGATTTGGTTTGTGAGTGTTACTATGCTTGAGGCCACTGGTCGCGGCATCCCCGACTCCGTTTGGTGAGAAATAGGTACTATACTGATACAATGTACAAGTGCAAGGACAACTTGATGATACTATGGTACAAAGATATTTTGAGAACACTGAACAAGGATAAGATGTCGTACAAGGACAAGAAAGTGGTTATATAGGAGAAAGACAGTTCGGAGGACAATATCGGAAATCATAATCAAGTGGCCATTTTCATTTTTTTCTTTGCGCGAGTCTCAGCTCCGGTAGTCTGATCATCAGCGCGTTCGGAACTCAAAAGTGTTGGCGTAGAAAGCTGAGAGCTTCCTCGTTTGAACAGAGGAGGAATGGTGAAGTTGCCATAAGTTGCTTTGCAAGTTTCTGGACCTAACACATCAAAAGAAATGTTGATGTCAGCTAACTCGGATTCGGAATGCTTAGACAATAAGAATTGAGACCAGAAAACTCAGTTCCAAAGGTATGTTGCATAGACAAAATCTTGGAATGATAGTGATGCTCAGGGATGAGAGGGCCACCATAGGGAAGAATACCAGCAAGGAAAAGTTTCCCGACCAAGAAAGATGCGTAGTGTTTTTGAGGTAAATTTTCCAGAAATTTTGGGTTCAAAAATACAATGAACAGAAAATAAAAGCCTGTGCGGAAACTGCAGCAATAGTTGAGTTGTAGTCTGTACAGGATACTCGAGGAATATAGGCATATTTGCGGCTACTGTACGAAGGTGATGCACCATAGCGATTGAAGACGTCGACGAGATGGCAGTTGAGAAAACAGCGGACTATGGATTTGAAAAATGTGGACCGCATGATTACCGGCAGATGACTACGCTGTTCGTTGGCTGTTCGCATGACTCGCGACGTGGAAAGAAACTTCCAAAAGGGAAAAAAAGGCGACCGATCACTGTCATTCGAGTTCTGCAAGTCCCTCCTCCTTACGGAGTTGGGGACTGCAACCAAACGTTTGGCACCTGGAAGAATGGAATATCTACGGACATCAAGAGGCTAGATATCCAGACGATAGCGAGGGATTATTTGGCGGAGAAGTACCTGTACAACCCCGGAAGTTGATTGTATTTGCAATTTTTACTACTATTTTTACTTTTGAAGCCTGAAGGAGTCAGAACTGAAACAATTTCAAAGTCACACAATGGGGTTCCGTGGCTCAAGTCATCTTTTGTCTCATACCACCATCATCGTTCTTCCAACGTTGTCTCTACCATTCAGACAGAGTCTTCTAAATCGTTCTTATTCGAGTCTGAGTCCCCAACACCGTGAATTATGTCTGGCAATAGCAATCAGCGTTCAGCAAAGCCAAACACTCAGGCCCACCCCGAGAGTGTCTCGAAAATATGCGAGTCCTTTCATTCATAATATGGATTTGCAGCTCACCGTCACTCTAACCTGGGGCTTACAGTCGGTCCTGAGAAAGGCGGCGACGTTATCTTCCGGTCCTGCGATAATGTCCTATTCCACGTTCAGCAAAAGCACCTCGAAGCCTACGCCGAAGGGTTCCCATTGGCCCGGCATACTATCTCTTCGTCCAACAAGGAAACAGTTCCACTCACGGAGAAAGCATTCACCTTGGAGCTTCTTTTCCAGTTCATGCTTCCTCAGTCGCCTCCGGAACTGGATCAACTGAACTTTGATCAGCTGATGGAACTGGCAAACGCCTCAGAGAAGTATGTAGTGTACTTTGCGAGGAGGGATTGTGCTCTATATATGAAGTGGGTGTTAACGTCACTCACCGATTTTTTTCTGATTTTTCTGATCTAAACTTACTATGTGCCTGCAGGAACTTCATCTCGACTCACACTAATAAGCAGATCCTCAAGTATGCGGCCGAGCACGACCACAAGAGTCTTCTCTATGAGCTTGCGCCGCTTTTGGTAGCGACACCGCTTGAGGAATTTGGAGTTATTTTGCCTCACGATGTCTTCGTGCCATGGGTAAGTTATATAGCCTACTCTTGATTAAGCGACTCATGAATGCACCTTGCAGAGCATCTATCATTCCAACTACTTTCGTATTCTCAACCGCATCAATAGTATCTATGACACTTTCCAAGGCTACGGCTGCGACTACGCATGGCGAAGGAGAGTGCAATATGTCAAGGACGCGATAGTGAAGGACCCAAATAAAATGACCCAGTTCTGCGAACTGATGTCCCAGAAGGACTCGTCTCTGCAGGGTGTTTGTGAAAATAGTTGCTGCAATGGGCAAAAACAGTGGAGAAATATGGTGGCCGACGAGGTTAAGCAGATAGAAGATATCAAATCAATTGCCAGGAAGTACTTAGCGAAGAAGTACGCCCAAAGTTGATTACAGAGTAAACAGAGAGTAAACAGAAAAAGCGTACAATATTTCACTTGCGACAAGTGTACTTAGTAGTGGTATAATTGATGAAAGAATACGAGAGCGGCTACTGGTAAAAGACGACGAACTCTCTAAAGAGACTAAAGAAATTCCAAAAATTGTGCGATGTCGAAACGTCTCCTAGACCACTGCCACCAGACGCAACTGCCAGCGTCCCCCTGAGCATCCATCCCCGCCCCCTTCCCCACCACCCACACCAAAGCAAACTGATTAACCCCAGACGAGGTACAACTGGGGAATATCCACGAGGTACAGTCTAGACAGATACAGACGCCAACGTACGTCGTAGGCCACCTCTCGACCGACGACAGTACTAGTATGTCATCGACAATCGGATACACGAGAAGCTACCTTACATTCCTCGCAAAAGGTAACCTCTCGGACACACACGGACTACTCAAAAGCACATCTGGTTCTAGGCAGGCATGAAGGACATGAGATAGTCGCGGAGCCCACAACGAGGATAAGAAGGATGGAAGACACGTCTAGCGATCATATAGTACAGCCATACAATGGCATGTAGGAAGGTTCACTGTATCACCACCAACACCTCCGGAAGAATGCATCCGCCGCAACGTATAACCATCACGGACGTCAGTTTGAGAAGACATCGAAACGCCGAGAGGAGGAGAAAACCTTCCTCGGACGTAGACCACCTCCAACATGCTCTAGTAATCATCTACACCATGTAGCAGCCTCGTGGGCGGCTCACGATGTCGATGTGAATGCAGGTATGCACAGCTCGGTACTGTATGAACAAGACTCGTCTGGAGTGGACGACGAACTCATGCTGTACACGAAGAACATTAAGGTGTACGCGTCCATGCCCATGCATAGGCAATGAAGCCCTGACATGATCACTAGCAGTAGGGGTAAACACTGGATAGCGCTCTCGCCAATTAGGCGGTTGTCTCGACAACATTATCGGATTTTCTCGACATGTAGTCGGTGTAGAAGAGTTTCTTCTTTGATCACTTCCCCCTTGGATGGTGAGGTATAACCACTGGGAACAAGGGTGATGGCAAGATGACACCACTGTCCGCAACGACCAGGCAAGACCTAGTCATTGACCTTCATGACCTAATCCACTCAGCGTCGAGGAGCGTACTCGTTGAAATGAGCTCGAGTACACTGGCACGCAGATAGGGATAAGGAACAGCGGAGGCTGTTCCAATCTCGTAGGTTGACCAATCCATCACCACAGGATTAATGTTCTCGTTCCCCGGTTTAGAGGATGTGACATTGACGATGAGGTCTCATCGTGGTCCAGTTCTCTTCGGTAAGGATTCGCTAGGATTCCAACCTCATGGAGTGGTAATCTCGAGTGGTCGACGCGTGTAACGCGTCCTGAGGTGGTGTTCTATTCAGAACTGAGGATTTCTACATGTGGTAGATTCGTTTCTGGTATCCCCCGGAGTAATGCAATGTACCACCAGGCACTGGAATGAAGAGGTAAACGGCACCACTGCCCAGTAGTCAAGATGCTTGACAATACACCTCTCTCATTCCGGCCCAACAGGCCGACGACGATTAGCATCGGCGGGCGCACTTGTGACGAGCACACTGACATGCAGACGAAAAGGCCCTAGCGAGAGGAACCTAAACTCATGCATTGATCGCACCAACTTGAGAGGACTTGCACCATTCATGAATACGAGCATATGATGTTTCTCCACGATTAGTGGTTTAAAGAGGAAGAAGGCAAACCGCAGAGCTTTGTCCCTACATCAACCTCGACGTCCGGAGACTTGAAGGCATGCAATGAAGGAAAAGAGCCACTGACAACGGCCAGAGGGTCGTGTGGGACTCCGTGACGAGTCCCCGGTGATCGATAGAGTCTGAGAGGACCGACGAATACACAGGGTAAACGATGACCGTCCCGTTCTCCTCGTAAGCGTGCCAGCCCCTCGGCAAAAAGATATCGAGTGATGTTCTTCTATTTGTCAACTAGCGTTCTGCAAAAGATGAGAGGGGCAGTGAGACAATGTGGTAATACAAAAGGCCTCTGCCACGCACCTGGTCATCAAAGAGAAAGGAAAATCGTAGGTTAATTAAGGGTAAAGGAGAAAGGCAGTGAGGGACGCACCTAGTGAAGATAATACTGTCCTCGTATAATCAACGGGTCAATTGATGCACTCTGTCATGCCCTATTCCGCACCATGCTTTGCAGGACTGGGGAAAGGAAGAAAGCTACAGATTAGTTCAGCCGTTTTTTTTAATACGCTGCGGAATCGGACTTCGAAAGCCGGGCCGATATGAGTCTATGACGTTTACCTGAATCACAGCTTGGCCACAACCTGAACCTCCATCATCGAAAGCCTCCACCTTACTCGCAAGCTTCGCTTCGTATGTAACAGGCCAAACCGAGGGCAACCGCCCCCATCGAAATGTAGAGATTGTGAGTGATCGTGTGGGCCGTACATACATACAAATGTTAGTAGTAGTAATATGTGTTATTGAAAGAGGGTGGGATGGGTGGGCAGAAGAAAAAATGCGTAGACGGTTGGAGTCAAACTTGAACTGAAGAATAATTGATGATTCAAATCATATATATATGCGACGGATCATACTGGTGTACGACGAGCCTCCGCTGCAAACCACAGCACCCGCCGCAACCGATCCTTGGAAAATGCTGAAACAAATAAACCGGAAACATAAATGAAATGATGAATGGATGTTTGAGAGAGGGGTATCGGATGAGGCTCCGCTTGCTATTTGTGGAGGTCTCCGAAGGTGCAAGCACCTACATCAAATCAACACTCGAGAGAAATCCAAACTTGATTCGCAGCTCTCAGTATAGCTCTGGAAACTTAGATGCTCGCTCGGATTATACGTGAGGTTCGCAGCGACAAACATAACCTGGAAATAGCTTTTATGGGAATTCGATGGATGTACTGACTCAGTACATCAGGAAAAGGGTCTATTTGCTGGTGGCTTGTGCCACTTTTCCGCTTGCCGCGACAATTTTGGGGGTTTTTTCAGTGCGTCCCCTACACTCAAGAGGCTACATTAGTACTTCAATATAATTCCTAACAACATAAAAACATGTTCCGAAGTGAGAGAGCAAAAAAAAACCTAACCTACAAAGCGCTGTGCCTTGTGGAAATTTTGGCACTTGCGGGAAAATAGACGTGGCCGGTTACTGGCGGCTTGCCGAGCTTGTGAAGCTTGCTCTGCCAAAATTTTGGCGGTACAAGTGCTCACAAGCGGCCGCAAGCAATTGGACCCTTTTCCTGATGCTACTTCCATCGAATAGTGAGGGATGTCACCGTTTTCAACACAAGAAGTATCTACCTCTGAACTGATTCAAATTCGATGGAATTATTGAGGCCCTCAGTACTTCCATCGAATAGTGAGGGATGTCACTGTCTTCAACACAAGAAGTATCTACCTCTGAACTGATTGTTTCCCACAAACTCAATACTAGTACGTGGGGGTCGACGATGCGATTGGTAAAGCTTAATCTGAACAGGTTTGCAAATTCGTACTGGTTCCTGGTTTACGAGGTACATGTCAAAGACTCCGTGGTCAATGGTGTTAGCTTTCAATATTTCAATAACGAAGCAAGACTTCCGATGTCACAGGTCTGCCTGAGCTGGTACTTGGAAGACGTGCCTCCCTAGCGTTGATATCCCATCCCATCATACGTCCTTCTACAACGTTTGGTATTATCACTGGGACAGCATGAAGTCTTCATCGCTCCCTATGTTTCATGCCTGGTTCTTAACCACGATCCTCGTCAGTGGTTTGGCGCAGTCGACGTCGCTGTACACTGATCCAAGAGATGTACCGATGAAGGAATACGACTTCATCGTGGTTGGAGGTAACTTTCAAAACAGACTTTCTGTTCGACTTTGGGCTGACTTGCTTTATCTTTCCAAGCCGGTACTGCAGGAAATGTCATTGCCACTCGACTAAGTGAAGATCCCACTAAAAGTGTCTTGGTCATTGAAACTGGCATTGAGTGAGTACATCCATTTCCGGTCATTCTCAAGGATATTCGTTCCGATTTTTCTATTTTTTTATTATCATATTTTCAGCGATACAGACGTCCTCCCCGTTCACGTCCCATTCTTTGGATTTAACAATGAAGGATCCATTGTTGACTGGAATTTCACCACTGTCCCTCAAAAAGAGCTTAACAATCGGACGATCTCCGTCCCAAGGGGATTTGTACTTGGAGGGAGCAGTAGCATTAGTAAGTCGCATTCTTCTTGGAAAGGAATGAACGAAATGAATCGGAGTATTCAAAGATCTAATGATATGGACTCGTGGCTCAAGAGACCTCTGGGATCATTATGCCAAGGTTACCGGTGATTCTAGCTGGAGCTGGGACGCTCTGGAAAAATACTGGGACAATGCGAGCACATACCTGGACTCAACAGTAGTACCACCGTAATAGATTACCTTTCTCTAACTACACACTGTTCACAGATTTCTACACTCGTTCCACCCACCTCAAATCCTGCCATTCCACCTACTCCTCGAAGCGACCCTACTTTATCAAACGGAAACGGACCTGTCCTCGTCACTCGACCTAATTTCCCAACTGAGCTTGATGACAAGGTGATCAACGCGAGTATGCTTTTGCAACAAAAGAATCCACATTCAAGATTCAAGGATACGGTGGATATGAACACAGGGGGTAGTATTGGATTCGGTGAGTATAAGCAAGCTCAGTACCATGACGGTAATCCCTAGCTAATTCTTCAGCGCAGGATACAACAAAGAAACCACTGGACATGGGGAACGCAGCTCTTCGGCCACTGCGTATCTTCATCCAGCTTTGAACAGCCAGCGCCGTAATCTTAACGTCTTAATTCAGACGAGAGCGATGAGGCTGTTGCAGTCTACAAATACACCGTCGAATTCAACGACTTCAAATGATCATTCGAGTGTACCTCATTTCAATCAGGTGGAGGTCGCTCAGAGCATTGATGGTACGTGCTCCATTCCTTGGATTAATATTGGAGCTTGCACTGAACAGGCCTTTGGGTATCTGCAGGCCTTCGGTTTAAATTCAGCGCGAGAAGCGAAATCATCTTGTGTTCCGGAGCAATAGGTGAGCCTCATCTCTTTCAGTTCACTGACAGCTTAGCGGTAAACTGTTACAAGGAACCCCTCAATTACTCCTCTTAAGCGGAGTGGGCCCAAAGGATGAATTGAAAGAGCTGGGAATTGACGTTGTTGCGGATAGACCCGCCGTAGGTAAGTACTCACTGCGACCTTCATAGAGAGCAATCCCAAATTTCTTCGCTCAGGCAAAAATCTATGCGATCACCCCATGCTCCTAACGATGTACAACGTCAATTCCAACCAAACTTTCGATGATCTAACGAGGAATCCCGCTTTGCAAGAACCACTCCTCGAGCAATGGCAAAGTAATAGGACTGGACTGTTTCCTAATACGCCGAGCAGTGTTCTAGGTATGTATGCACTTGCCAATCCATAAACAAGAGGATTGTGATGTTTTCGTCAGGATTCATGAGATTGCCGGACGATCAATTGAAAGGGGTACAGGACTCAGCGTCTGGTCCTCATGCGCCACATCTTGAAATGTTGTTCGCCGTGAGTTCGACCATTCAAGTTGACTGATGGATAGTCATCGACTTTTGTAATCAGGATGGCTTCTTACCTCTCACTGAACCATTACCTGCAAATGGCCATTTCATCACGGTTCTCAACGCCATCGTTGCGCCAAAATCCGGTGAGTACCACTACAATTTGCTAACGAGAATATATTGTCGATGATCGTTTTCTGTCTTTCCCCATTTCGATTATCAGTGGGCTCATTGATTCTCGCCTCCGCTCACGGAGGAATGTTCACTCATCCTTTCATCGACTACAACATATACGCCGACCCCTTCGACATCCAAGCAATGCTTCAAGCAATTAACGACACCGAAACTTTTCTCTCTACGGCGCCTTGGACTCGAGACAACTTCATCATCTCAGTTGCTGGACGGAATTCTACCAGTATCGGTACGAAGGAGGAGAAACTCGCTTTCATGAAGGACAATACCATCACTGTCTTCCATCCTATTGGGACGGCAAGGATGGGCAGCAAAGAGGAAGATGTTACGGATTCGAGGCTACTAGTACAAGGTCTGAAGGGTGTTCGGGTTGTTGATGCGAGTGTTTTTGTGAGTTCTGTTTTCTCGAGACAAAATTGAAGTAATCCTGATGTACATGTCTCTCAGCCTACCCTACCGGAATGTCACCCTCAAGCAGTGGTGTACACTTTGGCAGAACGAGCAGCGGATATCATCAAAGAGAATCACAGGATGTTGTAAATTTGTATGAGATAATCTCAATTGTTTTACGGTCAGACTTTCAGACGAGCGAGCAAAGAGACAGAGAAAGTAAGTACGTCCTTCCACAAGGATAAATAGGGGCTTTTAGACTTGCTCCCCAGACTTCGGCTGAGTTTAAATTTCTGGCACTACTAGAGTATACTATTCGTGACCTAGAAGTGACATGGGCCCTAGAAGTGGAAGATTCCAAAGAAATCTGTCCATATCTTTGCTCCTCCCTCATCTCCCTTCATAAAAATTGAATAATAGATAATTTCACATATTACTTACATTTCTATGTAACCAGATTTACCAGGTTTGCACTGAGACATTTGCCATGGGCTGAAAACGACGAACAAAGTGCATTTCCGCGAGCGTGACAGAAGTGAAAGGCTTTCGCATAAGCTATCCCGTCGAAAATCTTTTGTGAAACTTAATATGGTAGTCCCTACGACTGATTTTATTCGTATCCAGCCTTGTCCCGGGCCAAAATTTAGGTGTTGTGCCTTTTTACGCAGCAAACGAGGTGGAAGTGACAGAACAGTTGCTTCAAACTCCGCTCGGCGCCTGCTTTTTGAAAGAGGGTCACACCTGTGACATCTTCCACTTCCCCGCCAATACGCCGTCACAAAACGTTCCTCGTCGGCCCTCCACGGCTTGTATCCACATCCCTCGGAAAATCCTGCAGATTTGATAAACCAAAGTTTTATACCATAGACTTGAGGTGTGTAATTCCTTTTGGACAACGGTAAAGATTTGCGAAAGTTTTAATTCATCGACATTTTTTCTTCCACTTCTAGGTCACGAATAGTATACAAGTTTGTACGTCAGCCTGAGAGCCTGTTTTCTATTTTCTGTTTTCTCTTCCTCCGACGACATTGAGCTCTGCTGGCACCCTGACCGCATGTTCGAGAAGTCTAACGCTAAGAAAAGCTGGGAACATCTATGAACCGAAAAACGTTTCAGTGGGCATGCTTCTATCCGGAAACGGAGAAACTCACACCAGCCTCTCCTCGTACGCGTCCTTTACACGGCTCTGCGACTACGTCAGGCAATCTTTGTTGGCTAAACTTTCTGGACTAGTGTCATAGGATTGTATGCTCAACGACGTCCTGGTGCCGGTGACATAGCAAGATGGTCCGTACAGCCGTGAAGAACTTCCAGGAGCAAGGGTAAAAAGATCGTCTACAACAAGTATGACATCGCTTCTTCTGCAATCTTAATCACCGCTTACCCAGAAACGTGCAGCTGAGCGAGGCTTGTAAAATAATAATCTACCCACCTAGCATTTCTCTGACATATGTGTAAGTCCTCTATGCCCTTTAACACTAGAACAAACTTTCATCAGAGTCGTCGTCTATTCGACAGCCGAATGAGAACAGCATATGGTTTGGTCTTTTCTGCGTTGCACGAACTACACTGAGAGCGGCATGGAAGCCTCAAGTGTAATGAGGTATTACCGGCCCTTTTCTCCGTATCCCTGAAACGGCCAATGTTGAGCAATATCTGCGTTTCAAAAATTTTCGTCTTCTGAAGCTTTGAGCCGCTACATAAAAGAGGTCGGAATCGCAGCTCCCAGAATATCTCATCATCTCAACCACCTTTCCTAGCCTCACAAAAATGTCGGCATTGTCCTCTGTTGCACCCAGCAAGGAACATTTAGCTGACCTTCCGACCTTCAACCGCCTGCAGAGCGATAGGACGCTTACTCCTGACTCTGAGGACGTCAATAAACTCGAGAAGGCTTTAACCCCCGACTCATCAGTCGAACACCTGACATTCCCAGATGGTGGGCTCCGAGCATGGACTGTAGCCCTGGGCTGTTTCATGCTGGCGTCAAGTTGCTTGTGCGTTTTCTTCCACTTTTCGCATATTGGATACGTACTCATGGAAATCTATGTCTTTGCAGAGGATATGGGATGGTTTGGGGTGTCCTTCAAGACTATTATCATACGACTATGTTTCCCACTGCTAGTCTCACTTTACTGAGTACAATAGCTGGGATAGCGAACTTCGTGCGGCTTCCTCTCCCTAGTGTTTCTTGAATCAGTCCTTATCTGTGTGCTTGGTCTTGGTTTGCAGATGTCCAATGCTGGCGCATACTTCTTCGGTGTCCTGGGAGATCGCTAGTACGTCTATCCAGAGATTTTCTGTCCCGAATGCAGCTCACCAACTCTAAATAGTGGCTATAAGGTCGTTTCATATTCACTCGTAGTCCGATATCCTCAGAACTAACTATGGCGCAGAAAATCATCGCACTTAGCTGTACCATCATCTACATTTGCCAACTATCTTCAGCGTTTTCCACAAAAATATATCAGCTTTTTCTATTCCAAGGGTTCTTTAACGGTCTAGCCATCGGTATGGGTCTACCACTGTACATCTCCCTTCTATCACAATGGTTTGAGAAGAGACGAGGACTCGCTACTGGGCTAGCGGTGAGTGGGACCGGAATAGGAGGTTCCGTCCAAGTACTCATCATCAGGCCACTGTACGTCCTCACTATCTCATTTAACTGAGTGTATCATGATGAACGTTTGGGTATAGATTGACTGCCTTGGGTTTCCGCAAAGCTTTACTGGTGCACAGTTCTATAAATGCTGTTACCGTCCTCATTGCATGGTTTCTGATCGAGGAACGCGTTGTACCTAATCCTAGTGCAAAGAAACGCTGGTTGCCCAAAAAAGTGACGGGTTCCTTTTATAGTATCGCCGCCAGTATGTGTATTGGCGTGTTCGGTTACTTGGTTCGTTTCAAATTCCTTCCGAACTTGGAATCGTGCGCTGATTAAATCCAAACAGACACCGTACTATTTCAGTACGACTTACACCCACCATATAGCACCTTGGAACGATAGTTCGTCCATGAAAAACACAGTCCCACTTATTCTTATGAACTTCTGCCGTACGTCGAATATGCTCATCTACATCTGTCTACTAAACTTTCGTCTGTCAGTGGGTCTTGGAAGAGTAAGTACACCGCCTCAACATGTGTTCTCATCAGACTACCTAGTACTGACGAGTCTTTCTACAGATTTCTTCAGGCCATCTCGCAGATAGATTTGGCCCGATGAATATGTTCTTCTGCTCATTCTTCTTTGGTGGTCTCCTCCAAATATTGTTGTGGACCTTTGCTCGTTCCTACGCTGTCGTCATTCTCTTCTCGGTTCTCAACGGCTTTATCGGCTGTTGGTTCTCGAGTCTCATGCCCGTTGTCTGTGCTTCTATTTTTGGAGTCGACGGATTATCATGTCTGACGGGATTTATGTTCCTCACCACCGCCCCTGGTGCGTTCCAGCATGCTACCTACCAATACCCGCTGTCTTTCATTCTGACTCCTTTCTTTCCTAAACGTCAGGACAATTTGCGGGTGCTCTGGTATCCAGTGCAATTCTCTCATCCTCCGGAAACAATTGGACGGCGGTTACAATGTACTCGGGAGGGATGCAGATACTAGGCGCACTTTGTATCACTTATGGTGAGTTTGATTCTTGCAATCCATTTCAATCTCTTTGGTGACTTGTTTCGGTTGCTAGCTCGATTTAAAAAAGATAAACGTTTATTAGTTAAAGTATAGACGATTTTAGACGTTCATGGCTGTATCATAGGCTTTCGCGCTTTCTCTCGGGCAGAGACATAGATTTTCTGGATTGGTTCTTCCTTATGTACTTAAAATTAAATATAGAGAATACTGTATGCCAGACTTCCGTGCAATTTCGTTCTAGTGGTGACCTAGTGGAGGACGGTCTACTCAAGATATCACCCTACATTCATCTGCCGGAGCTGCCACTTCCGGCTGTCAACACTGACTTGCCATATGTCCTGAACTAGTATGTAACTTTGTATCACCATGCAACTAAACCAGTAAAAGATGATACTCAGGAGCATTGATACTGTACCCGGAATCGCTACAGGACTTATAAAATGGGGAGTAGTTAATTACTCGACATTTCCTCTTCCCCACAATGTCCTCCACTTCTACGCCTATGAGAGTACGTCGCTTGGTCGCGCTCTTCATGTCCTTTGTATGGGGAGTCATTGCTATGGCAGTTGGTGAGTTTTTGAGGTCTTCTCAGGCTCGAGACGACTTGCAGGAAGTCATCAGCATGGGCGTCTCGCTAACAATTTTGCAGGTATCAATGGTCAAGTAAGAGGTGACGATGACCGTAACTCTATACAAAGACTGGTCCCTCAGCGTGTTACATTGGATATCGATACGAACGGTCAGTTCTTTGTTGCGCTTATAGAATGCTCCTCAATGATATCTAATGTATTCTAACAGACGTACACTCCTCCGGTATAGTGATAACCGTGATCTCAGGCTTCATAGCCTTCCTTTCACTCATCTACTTCATCCTGACCATCTCAATTTTCACCGACTTTGCTACACGAACTCTTCCGATCCAATGGATGTCTCTGGTGTTCCTGGTAGTAGCGCTACTCGCAACCGAAATCCCTTTTACGGTTTTCTTTGCCAATCGAGAGGTGCAAGTGTCCATCACTGCCGATGGTTTTACGCTCCCGCCCGCCCTTGTTGATCAGTTGGAGCAAAGTGCGGGAATCGTGCCTCTTTATAGGAATATTGATTACTGTGAGTCTTCTGCTCAGTGTTTGGATGATAATCGAGTTAAGCGATTTTTGCACAGTGAAACTCGTAGCTATATTACCTTGGATGAGCATATTATGGACTTCCATTGCAGCAGTCGTCCTCTTCATTGCTTCTCGCAGACGTGAAGGTTTGGCGAGTTCAAAAGTATAAGGGAAAAGCATGTATTTTCTGGGATTTTGTGAACGTTTTCTCCCGCGATATGTATTTGAGTTGTAATGTAGCCTATGAGGTACGCAATAGTTCATAGCCGACAAGATATTCTACATGTAGTTACCTGGGTTATACTTTGTTTGTAGCGTAGTTGCCTAATTCACTCTCAATTCTCGATTACGAGGCATTTTTGAGAGACCGGGGACGCTCATGGACAAATAGGGGTCGAGTCAATGACGTGTGACGTCATTTCAATCTTGATAAAACTTTACCACCATATCCGAGATGATCTAGCTCCGTCCATTCCTACCATGTCTCTGTGCTTGAGCCTTGGAACGTGTTGCTCACCAGAAACGAGCTTAGCTACCAAAGGACAACCCCTACCTACAGCAGCTCGCGGAGTAGTAGTGGGAACGCCAGTATCGAGACTCGGAGACGTTGCTCAGTTCAGCTCCCCGGCTCGGATCACCCAATCTCTACTCTCTTCGCCTCCTCGTCCTGAAATACATTCTTAGCGTTCTTGGCACTGATGGCAAGAAACAATACCACTGGTGAACAACTGGCGAAACGCCGCCACGTACCGTATGGACTCTTGATACAAATTACCTTTTCCCTCAAGGACATGATCTAACTTATACGAACCTGACAGGGACCTGTGACTGGCGTGACGCAAATCGGCACGTATCCGCCAGGAATAGGCAGGTTGGTCTATGGACCGAGCGAGCCTGGAGGGTTGTCATTCGCCATATGCCCGTGCTACATACATGATGTGCAACGCAAAATGCGGGCAGCCGAATAGGCTACTGTAATATTTCCTTATTTAGTAATAAGAACGTCTCATTTTTCGAAAACGTTCGAGCGAGCGTACGGGTTTAAATTTCCGTAACGACTGAAAAAAAAAAACGCGATCTGTTCAGTAGACATTCCCTATGAATGGCAACCGAACAGGCCCTAATCTGTACACAATTATATATAGAAATGATATAGTCGGGCATAATTGATAGCCGGCCGATGATCAGCCAACCCAAGCTCCGCAGTACTTAAATTATAAAAAGATGAACTAGTCAGAGTTTTCTCTTCTCCACTCCCCACAATGTCCACTAGCTCTGTTTCTACGCCTATGAGAGGGCCTCGCTTGGTCGCCCTCTTCATGTCTTTTGCTTGGGGGGTAATTGCCTTGGCAGTTGGTGAGTGGGCGGCTCGATCTTACAGTAATCATTATGCGCGTTTCGTTAACAATTTCTATAGCAATCAGTGCACAAGTGAAGTCTGATGACAGCGAAGACTCTCTAAAAAGATTGGTGCCTCAGGGTACTACGCTGACGATTAATTCAGGCGGTCAGTTGCACTCACCGAACGCTCCACTATGACACTTCTCACCTGCTATTTTCATGTACTCTAGATGTACGCTCCTCCGGGACAGTGATAGCCGTAGTCTCAGGCATCATAGCTCTCCTCTCGTTCATCTACATCGTCCTCATCCTCTTTTTCTCCAACTTGGCCACACGAAGTCTTCCGATCCAGTGGGCATCCCTGGCGTTCTTGGCAGTATGGCTATTCGCAACGCAAATCCCCTTTACGGTTTTCTTCGCCAACCGTGAAGCTCAAGTGACCATTGTGGCGAATGGTGTCACTCTTCCGTCTGTTCTTGTGAACCAGTTGGAGCAAAGCCTGGGGGTTACGCCTGTTTATAGGCATATTGACTATTGTAAGTCGGCCGCTTGTTCGGGCTATCGGGTACCTGCTGACCAACTTTGACAATGATAGTGCGGCTAGTGGCTGTATTGCCTTGGATCACCTTCTTGTTCACTGTCATTGGAGCTGTGGTCAGCTTCAGTGCTTCTCGCAGACGTAAAAGTTTTGTTCGGAATTCCAAGGTGTAAGGGAGGATTATATCAGGTTTTCTATGTAACGTCCGTGTTTCTTGCACGATATCATGTATGATTATGGTAGCTTGCGAATCGGAACAGCTGAAGGTTTCGTACAGGTGACGCGTCCGGTGTACCCGTGCACCCCATGACGAGCCGTTCCCGGCTGCCCGCGGTTCTGAGAGATACGCACGATATCGATACGCGCTCCCTCTATTCTCTCCAGACTGCATATGTGACAATATGTCGACGTTGACGTAGATGATCCCAGATGGATGAAACTTTCTCCGGGTCGACTCCTTTCATCTGATTTTTCAAAGATCACAAATTTCAGACATCGTTGGAAACTTTCTTCCTTTTTAACCTCGACCACGATCGCCCTCAAAGGCGACATCTACATACAATCTCTGACTCTGAGAAGACGACGACAAAATACGGTAAGTTGAACGGGGCTTTCGCCTTTTTCTACATCGTCTGACCATACTACACCCGGTGCTGCGTTATCGTAATTTCAGTCCGTCTTGGCAATTCCGGCCTCAAAAGTTTCGAAGATTATCCTCGGGTGTATGAGCTATGGAACTCCAGAATGACAGCCTTGGGGGCTAACAGAGGAAGAGGGTAACAAGCATATCAAAGCTGCGTGCGTAGCCTTTCTGTGTCTCAGACGCGCCTATCCTATCCTTCGTGCTAAACATTCCGTTTTACTGCGATATATGTAGGTATGACGCGGGGATTAACGCGTTTGACACCGCCAATGTACGTCGCCGTGTCATGTTCTTGCATGAGAGGCGTCTATATGCGCATATACTGACCAACTTGTCTACTGCTAATAGAGGTACTCCAATGGTCTTTCGGAAGTTACTCTTTGAAAAGCCATTAAAGAGCATAACATGGACAGACAAGATTGTCGTTATGACCAAAGCAAGTCTCGTATTGCTTCTTCCTCACGGGTCGTGCTGAAATGGTTTTCATCCATCATGACAGCTCTGGTTCACCGTTGGCAGGACTCCGAGTGATTTGGCGATGGGAAAACCCAGAGACGAGCTTGAAGCGGCGGGATATGTCAATCAAGGTGGTTCCAGTCGAAAGGTGTGTCCTCGCCCGTTGTCTACGTATATGGGCTCAAAATCGTCAACGCCTACTGTTAGCATATCTTCGGCTCCGTAAAACATAGTTTGGAACACCTTCAGCTTGACTATATCCTTCTGCAATGTACGATTCTCGACTTTCGCCTTTTATACCGGACTCATCATTGATGATCCTCTTAGGCCATCGATTTGACCCCGAAACGCCCATTGAGGAGACGGTAAGCCTTCCCTATATTATCCTCTAGCGTACGCGGGAAGGCCAAGGTTCGATTTCGATTTTTGATTTCAGAACACCGGGTTGGAACTTAGAACCGGTGACTGAACGCCGTCACCTCAATAATGTTTGTGTCGTAGACGATGAGGGTATAATATTTTCTGGGATCATTTGGGTAACAAAAAGAGCAATACATATGGTCTTGTAAGATGCAAGTAAGATGTTCATTGAGCACCGTTTTGAGGTATGGCCATGATAGGGACTCGGGAAGTTCGCACGCCTACCGTTTCGCCTATTACATTCTGTTCTCGTTTGTTCGACTCGCGTTCAAAGACGAAGCAATTTAGTGGCGCTGCATTTGGGTGAGATTCAGCGACGTGTGTTGTCATCATGATCACAACTTCTCCGCCTCTCAAAGTGGGCAAGAGATGCCTTGGAGATGCCTGCACATTCTAACCTCAGTGGACAGAATTTTAGAAATATCCCAAGTCACCGATCCTCAAGTATTATGTAGACCTCAGCTGCTGTGACACAGGGTGTTGGTCCAACTTCCGAAGAGCGGTCAGGGTTGCTGAAAAGGTTGGACTTAACAAGTACCTCCTCCTCCACTCGAAAGCCCGGTAAACTAATGTGGTCAAAATGTTGTTACAGTGAATTAGAACAACTACATAGCTACATACTATAGTAGGTACATAAGCTATGATAAGCACATCGACATGCGCAAGGACTCAACTCATACATAATTATACACTGAGGAGAGGTGGACGGCGAGACCAAGGCGGGATAGCGGGGCGGCGGGGGGCGGCGGGTCATGTCACATAAGATAGCCGATGTTCGGTCCAGTTTGATAACCCCGAAATCAAAAGTCAGGATCGAACCTTGGCCTTCCCGCGTGCGCTATTCTCCTCACTAATACTCGGTGTCATGCAGATGCAAGCCCTTCACGACGTCGTAAAAGCTGGCTATGATCGCTACATTGGGATGTCTTCCTGTTACGCTTGGCAGTGTGAGTCGTACCAACTCTTCATATCTCCATCAAATTACTACTGACCTTCTGACCTCGGACAGTCCATATCATACAGAACTACTCGATCGCACACAACCTCACTCCGTTCAATTCCATGCAGAACATTATTCTCTGGCTTATCGTGAGGAGGAGGAGAGGGAGATGTTTCCTACGCTCAAGGTAAGCTTCGCACAATCGCCTTGCTGCAAAAATACACGCTGATCGTTGTTTCCTTGATCTTATTTCCCTATTATAGCACTTCGGAGTCGGATCTATTCCTTGGTCTCCTCTTGCTCGTGGAACATTGACCCGTCCTTTGAGCCAGCAGACGAAGAGATCCGAAACTGACAGGTACGCATATATGATGGACGAACCTTCTCAGTTGATTTGGGTGTGATATGCTTCTTCAGGTTGATCAAGAACTATAAGGGTGGCGATATCGTCAATCGGTAAGTATGTCTCTCCGTACTATATTCAACAGCTCTTACAATAAACCCATCTCAAACACACACAGTGTCGAGGAATTAGCCAAGAAGCGAGGGATTAGTATGGCGCAGGTTTCTTTGGCGTGGGTTATGAACCGTCCCGGTGAGTACATGCAATATATATCGCATATACGGCCAGGATAGCTGTAACTAATGTGCTTTGGTATAATCCAGGCGTCACCGCTCCCATCATTGGTACTACTTCTCTTGACAACTTGAAGCAGCTGCTTGGTGAGTGGAATTTGGTATATGTTGCACTATTGCGACCCTTCAACTTCGACCATGGAAATACTGCGGCAGAGGCTATTGATATCATACTGACGGATGAGGAGATGAAGTACCTTGAAGAGCCGTATCAGCCTCAGGGGATTATTGGGCATTCTTGAATGTTGATATATGCATGTAGACAAACTGGAGGAAGGCTTGATAGAATCGTAATGAATTGTATTAATAGAATAGATAGCATTTGCCATTCAGTGAATGTCACGTTCAAGACCCCTATCGTCATTGGGACGACAAGTTACAAAGAACCCTTCCCGAAGCTACACCGAGTTTAGACAGTAAGCATCACCGGCATTCCGCGGCCGATCCGGAAATATTTCAACCAGCGACTCCGAGTATTTCAAATTACTCCTAATTCCTCCCTTTCACCAACACCACCACGCTATGGCAGCCTCGAGTCGTTTTTCCCCAGCAATACGCCCAGAAGATGCAGCAGACAGCCAACCAACATTGGGTATCATTGGGATGGGAGCTATGGGGAAGATGTATGCTACTTTACTAGCTAAGGCTGGATGGAAAAAGTAAGTAGTCACTCACTGCCTTGTCGACAACATCGATATTTGGTCGAGGGAAGGTTCTTGATCTCATTGCTTTCTTATGGTAACTAGGATACACGTATGCGATTTACCTTCAAAGTATGAAGCCTTGCGTCGTGAATGCGCCAGTTGAGTGTATTCCTCTCGTCAAAGACTTATCTTACTGACCTCGACTTCTCTAGATGCACCCAACGTGACGGTCATGAAAGATGGGCATGCTGTCGCTCGCTCGTCCGATTTCATGATGTACTCTGTCGAAGCAGAGTTTATAGACCGTGTCGTTGCTGAATATGGTCCATGTCAGTCTTCCCGTTCTCTTTATTTTCCTAACCTGCAAGTTGACCTATGACCCGTTCCTCAGCAACAAAAATGGGCGCTATCGTCTCAGGTCAAACTTCGGTCAAAGCACCCGAAAAGGACGCTTTCGAGAAATACTTGCCTGAAGACGCAGAAATTGTCTCATGTCATTCACTTCATGGACCGACTGTGTCGCCATTGGGACAGCCTTTAGTAAGTTTGAACCATATTTAAACCTCGGAGATAAGATAGTCTGTTTCTGTGGCGCGAGTCAGAAGTCGTCCCCGGGTAGAGCTCATAAGAATTCTTTGACATTTCTTTAATTTTCTCCATGGCGCTATCTAACAATAGTATTGCTCCAGATTCTCATAAAACATCGTGCCTCAGACGAGTCTCTTCAACTGGTTGAGCAGTTGTTCCGGTCCTTTGGGTCGAGATACGTTTATCTCTCCTATGAAGAACATGACCTCGTCACTGCGAATACTCAAGCAGTGACACATGCGGCATTCTTAAGGTATGCCCTCCTTCGTCTACCCACTGATACACTGATATCCAGTCTAACTCCTCATTCTCATACTGCTTATACCCCTTTACTTTGGATTTTGATATCAAAGTATGGGAACAGCCTGGGCCTCCGCAAAACTCTACCCTTGGGAACAAGGCCTCTACGTCGGAGGAATGGAAACCGTCAAAGTCAACCTAGCCCTTCGTATCTACAGCAACTTGTGGCATGTCTACGCCGGCTTAGCCATTCTGAATCCGAAAGCTCGGGAACAGATTGATCAGTATGCGACGAGTGTTACGGAGCTGTACAAGTTGATGGTGGAGGCGGGGAATAAGAGTTCTAACTCTAGTTCTGGTTTTACGGATGCAGATGTGGGAGTAGGTAAAGGCAATGAAGGCGGTGAAGGGGATAATAATGATGTCAATAGAAATGGAAAGGCCAATGGTGACCTGGAGAAGGAGAAGAAGCTAAGAGAAAGAGTCGAATGGGCGAAGGATAAGGTCTTTGGGTCGGGGGATTCGAGCAAAACAAATCGAAAGCCAATTCTACTCTCTCAAGAAATTCTCGATAAATTCAGCCTTGGCAAACGACCTCGGGCTTCGTCGTCACCATCCTCTCCCTCTTCAGACACATCAAACGGGACTCAACCCACAAACAACGCTTACACCCCCAACTCTCATCTCTCCCTTCTCGCTATGGTTGATTGCTGGGCTCACCTCTCCATCAACCCTTTCGATCATCTCACTCTCGCCGCTACACCCCTATTCCGATTGTTCCTCGGCGTAGCAGAACATCTCTTCCTATCTCCCTCTTTATTAGACTCTGCCATCCGTTCAGCGATATACGATACTTGGCATCGATCAGATGATCTGGAATTCGTGGTGGCGGCAAGAGGGTGGAGTCAGTGTGTGAGGTTTGGGATATTTGAGGTTTATAGAAAGAGGTTTGAAGAGACGAGGGAGTTTTTTGAGGGGAGGTTTGAGGAAGCGGGGAGGTTGGGGAGTGATATGATTAAAGAAGTTATGAAGAGTGAGATTGAGGGGGATGTGTCTCGTTCGGATGATTAGAGGAAGTGGTGTTGGCTTCAACAGTGATTAGACGGAGTGGAGAGATGCTATTCATCTAGTATTACAGCCCAATTACATTTTACTATGTGTGTTGCGAGAGCAGACAGGGACACTACAATCCCCATTTCGTCAATCTGGCCTCCAAGAACCTCAGCCCGTCTTCCCAGTGAGTGTCAAACATGATGTGGTGGCCTGGTATATCAACAGACAAATAAGTAGTATGAAGGCAGGGAACGTGAGTTAATAAGGAAGAGAAAGATTCAGATATATTACTCACCAGAATCATGTACAACATCCATTTCGCATTCGTACATTTTTTGAACTCGGGACATGATGTCTGGAGTCATAAGGCGATCATGACTAGCGGTAATAAGGTGGACTTTGTCATGGACACTTGCTTTGACCTGTAAGGTGTTTGGTAAGAGACTGGATCTGATAATTGAGAGGAACGTTAGCGAATACCTACCCTCGCAACGTCCGCAAATTTAAACATCATCGACATGGACCAAGCTCCATTCTCTTCTGGATTCATCTGTTCAAAAAACTCTTGCACACTCTCTTCACCCTTCTCGCCGTGGACATCGTCCCTCGTAAGAGGCTTCCTATCATGAAAGAAAGCCCTCTTCACGAGATCTGGTCTCCCAAAAGCACTCATCGGATCGCACCCTTCCCAAATAAAGCGTAAGGAGAACCACCGATCAAATGCCACCCAGTTACGAAATGTGGGTGCACCACCTGAAGGGGGAAATGGTGCGATGAGGATGAGAGCTGATAAGCGAGGGTTGAAGGAAGGAGAGGAACAATAGTATTGGGACAGACCACCGCCGGCAGAGTGGCCAATGAGGACTGGGTGCGGACGTTCTGATGTAGAATCGGGAGATGCGTTGAGGTAGTGGGAAATGGCAACGAGGGCGGTGTGAAGGTCTTCGGCGAAAGCCCCTTTACCTAGATGGGTAAAGTATGGTGGACGAGTGGAGTTGCCATGACCTGAATGGACCGACGAGTGAGTGGTTGGAATGCTTCAGGCAAGTTGATGCAACACACCTCGTAGAGAGATACTAAACACTTCCCTGGCTCCCTGTGCAGCGAGATATTCCATCCATCGGTCATAACACCTCGCACTCCCCATTCCACCGTGCAGAAGGACCAATGGAGCCAGATGAGGACTGTTCTGGGGTCCGTTATTACCCGCGTTGGTCAGGATTTCGATCTTGTATTCCCATTTGGACTCGTCGTCGTCTTCAATGATACGACAGTCTTGGCCGTTGAGCGGCTTCCCAGCGTAGATTCTGCGCACACCTCTTGGAAGTGGTTTTGTCTTTACTTTGGAGGTTTTGATGAGTCTGCGAGCGACAGGGCTCGGGTTAGTACGCATCAAGGGGACAAGTGACGCCAAGATGGTGACGACTTGGAAAGCGGCATAAGAGGCAGCACAAACAGTAAGGACTGTGCGCAGAGGTGGTGAGGGGAAGAAAGACAAGTTGAAAGAGTTCATAGTTGATGATCGATGATCTCTAATGAGGGTGTCGTGTATTACGAGTCCTATTTATAGGACGAGTCTTATTGTGAGGTCAAATGGTCGCACTTATCGCATCCTGGGAAAACATATCTTATTTTGTTAACACGGCAGACTCGGCACCAAATACCTTCTCCGCAAATTCTCCGTCGAGTGACCAGAGCCTAGGATCTCTTCAGAGTCGATCGTTCAATTGATTTTGTGCAAGAGGATGAGGACTCGTACCTGCCGCTGTATACAGCGGCCTGCACTAGCATATTTTACTCTATCCCGCAGGTGCCTGGTCAGTGGTCAGCGGCGTTGAACCCGAATATATAACCGAAAGATTCTTGTCATTGGCTTCTTCTGGGTCTTTTCTGGTCAAGGGGAGGAGTATATTACCCGGCTAGGACCAGAATGAGTCCACGAATGCAAGGGGATCTGGAAAGGAGGCTCAATTTTCGCGAGGTGGGTCGGCCCGGGAGTCAGGGTCAACACAGGGAGTCCCGAAATTTCAAAGTCCGATGCCGCAGAGTATATAAACTGATCCGAAAGCTTAACAATGACTGTTCCCTTTCCCCCTTCCGGTACAGAGTAGGTACAGAGCGTACCTACGTAGTACTGCAAAGCACGGTGCGGAATAGGGCATGCCGGAGCACGTTCGCTGACTCGTTTACGAGTACAAGGCAGTACACATACTAGGTGCGTAATCTCACAATCTTTTACGTACTGTCTTTCTTACTGTTTCCCCCTCTTTCCCCGGTCTTTATCTGGTTAACAGGTGCGTAGCCTATCCTTTTCTTTCTCATCCAATTTTAACGATTCCCCCTCGTCTCCAGAACTATCGACCTGATGGCAACATGTATCCCTCGAAATACGGTTTCCATGTTTATTACCGGGAGGGTTGGCTCGCACACGAGGAGGAGGGGATGGGTGTTGAGTTTACTCGACGGCCGTTCTTATACCTCTGTCGGTGCTCCGGGGATTCCTCATGGGATCCTGCACGACTCTTGCCGTTGCCAGTAGCTGTTGTCCATTGTCATTTATGTCTTCGGACTGACGGACGCGACATGGCTCTGCGGTTTGCCTTCCCTCTCGTCATGGCCAAGAATCGTACCAGAGCAGCACGCGAAACATTCATCTAGCATGAATGAAAAGAGTAGCGAAGCTTCCCAAAAATGGTGTGGTCAACGCTCGAGTTGGGTCTCTTGGGTTCCCTCCTTCAGCGTACCAGTATGCTCGTCATGAGTATGCCCGTCGGTGCTCACCCATCGTCGGCCGTGAAGACTAGATTGAAGAGGTTGATGGTCAAGTTATCTTGGCTGTCAGTGGGCAGTGGTGTCGCTTTCCTCTTCTTCTTCCAAGTCTTGGTGGTATACCTCATCATCGCGAGAGGTCAAACTGAATCCCTCACACATGTACAAGAACGCCTAGTTCTCAATAGAACATGTCCAACCCTTCCGTGGAATTCAACCGAACTCCTCCAGAACGGAACCCCGACCTGGCAGCGATATTTTCGTAGCCGTATCACCAGTTTGGAAATAACCAACGACTGTCGACTACGTTCACTATGAACGAGAAGAACCTCCAAGGTGATGTGGTCAACGTCCGAAGCTGGCGCAACACGACAATTGACGCATTTCCCGTCCCTGTGTGCTATATCGACGTGCCAGTGCACTCTTTCCGAGTGTGCCCTTCGACGCTGAGTCGTCGTCGGCTGTGGGGCTGGATCGTGAAGGTCAACGATTGGGTCTTCTTCCTTCGTCGTTGTGGACAGTGGTGTCATTCTTCCTTCCCTCTGTGCCAGTCCCCGGTGGTTATACCCCATCATTGCGGAATCAGAGGGTACCTCTGAGAGGATCCCTACAACGAAACGGTATCCTGTTTAAAGGATCTTTGAAGCTACCGAAATTACTACCGACTATCATACCATGGTCATGACTATCTTACTACCATGTCGAGACACCCGCCTATCTACCTTTAGGCGAGAGCGCTACCCTTTTCGCTAGTGGCCATGGCAGGGAAGGCCGCAGGCTGGTCGACTCTTGTCTGGGTCTTGACCCGAGCGTGTGCATACCAGTACTTGCCTCAGTGCGGCCAGCCGCTTCAAGCTTCAAGGTCGCTTACTTATTAGGACGTAGGATGTGGTCCACGTCCGAGGGAGCCTGGAGGCTGGGGCTCTCACTTCCTCCTTCTCCTCCTGTCGGCGTGTCGACGTCTTCTCTCTCATTTAGTTCTGGGAGAGGATGTCCGTGATGGTCATCATCACGGTGGACGTGCCGTTCCCCTGGAGGTCGTTCTCTCGTCCTCGTTGTGGGCTCCAGCGTCCGCGTCCACGACCTACATCACATCCTCCACGTCCGCCCTAGACCCGGACGACTCCGGGTCTGAGAGACTACTTGGTAGTCTCTCTCCCCGCAACTTGGTTGCGGGTTGATACCTACTTAGTGTAGTCCCAGTCCCATGTTGGCTACGTGGATCTTTCCTCAGTCGTGTTGGTTGTTGGTGTGGTGATGGTGTTGGTGGTGATCGTCATCGTTGCGTGGCCGGTGATGCGTCTGTGATGGTAGATGGCCTCGAGTGGACGCTGGTGGTTGCGTCTGGTCCTTGGTGGCAGTGGTCTTGGAGACGCTTCGGCGTCGTCTGGGCTGGAGGCAACTGCGTAATTTTTGGAAAAATCTGTACTCCTTTGAGGAGTCTTTTTTCTTCTTTCCTTTTCTTCTCTCTTCGGAGAGGCTTTCTTGGAATTTGCTTGTTGCTTTCCTTTGTTGTCGTGTTGTACATGTGATTTCTCGTACTACCTATGTAGTAAGTATCCTTAAGTGTCATGTCTACGTAGACCTTACCGTTTACGACGTTTATAGAAGTTTTTGCAATGCTAAGATAGCTACGTATCCGCTGCTTGAATGATCAGTAGTAGTATGTAAGTGTCCGTCCTCGCCTCATCGATTGACTTCCTTCTTCACTGTGTCTGTGTCCGTCCATTCCTTGCAATCGTCTTAATATCCGGCATCTTCTTAATAAGATTACACATCGTCAACCTCCAAAGTTTAAAATCCTTGCACAAGTCGCATTCGCATACTTTCTTCCTATCTGCATTGGGTTGAAGAATTAGTGTGCCGAATTGAGAAAGCTTGCGTGGGTCCAGGACGATCTCTTCCTTCACTTCGTGCATTCGAACGTGCCATGGGAGAGTTCCACTTCCACTGTCGACTGTGCTGTGTTTTGGAGCGATTCGGCAGATGGTGATGAATTGGCTGAGCGTTTGGATGAAGTTGGAGTGGTATATGCTCTAGATTGACAATATCAAACCAGAGACAATTAAACCGGAGCGTGTACAAGTACTTACCCATGCCACCAAAACATCATGAGGCAAGCGAAAGGCTAATTCCTCGAGAGGTTCCAGAACCATAAGTGGCGCGAGGTCATAAAGAAGATTTTTATGACCGTGTTCAACTGCATAGTCAAAGACTGCTCGAGTGTTTGTTGAAATGTATTCCCTTTAAATGAGTGATATTTGAACCAATCAGTCAAAGAAACGTCAAGAATTTCATCAGACTAAGAGGCTCACTCACTTCATGTAAAAAGCACAATAACCCCTCGCAAAATACGCTACATACTTCTCCGATGCGTTTGCAAGCTCCATCAACTGTGCAAAATTCAATCCATCGAGTTCGGGTGGATTCTGAGGACGCATGAATTGGAAAAGGAGTTCCAGTGTAGAGGATGTCTCAGTTAGGGAGATGGTTTCGGTTTCGCTATTAGTAGACGAAGTGGTGGTATGCTTGGCCAAGGGGAACCCTTCAGCATAGGCTTCAATGTGTTTTTGGTGAACGTAGAATAAGACATTGTCTGAAGAATGGAAGACGATGTCCCCGCCTGATTCAGGGCTGACTGAGCAGTGACGAGAGCAGGAGTTTTGTAAGGAACGTCAGAGGAATAGCGTAGGTAGAAAGATCTTGATGTACCCACATAGAGTCGATAACTGCTGCTGGATGGCACTGGTGCTATTATTCACTGTCGCCATCATCTCGGAGGGAGGCAAGGGGGGGAAGTAGTGGATGAGTGGGTGAAACAAAGCAGCGTTGTGAGCTTATCTACCCTTGTCCTTGCGTACCCGTGTAGTTCATTTAACTTAGCCTTTGGTGCTTCCATGCGGCAGAAGATGTCTACCTCGTCAAAGAAGATGAGCGAATAGCAAGCAGAGAACTGAGAAGTCACGAACTGTACGTGAGTAAATACATTTTGTGAGTTTCAGTACGCATTTCTGCTTGTCACAGATATGTTACCGTTTTTGGGGTTTGGGGTGAAGATGCATACCTCGTCAAAATTCGACAGGTGGAATAAGGAAGATTTCGTATCATCGTGAGAAACCTCTTCCTATTGAAACTGCTGCAAGACCCCTGATCATAGGTAGGAATGTATTACTTATACCAAAAACCGCCCGAATCCGCGCACGAAAACTAGACAGTGAGAGATCTATTTACCCTACGCAAGTAACGCAACAAATGGAATACATTATCAATCATTGTCAAAGTCATCCTCAAGCTCCTGCTCCTTCCGGCGGCGGAAAGCCATCATAGCGAGCCTGAATCTCGTCCATGAGTCTCGAGAAGACAATGCTTGATAGGTCATCATATCTTCTGTCGTCTGCACGGGCATGGTTGCCGTGCTGCCACTGTGATAGACTGATAGTGCCTATAATCGTCGGCTGTCAGCCTTCAGGTTAGTTTATACGAAGTTACGAACTCGTCTAGGGATCCCCTAAATAAGTGTAGATGTCTGTTCACCATTTCCGCGTCAGTCCGAGCCCCACGTCTTCTGATATCGGATTTGGACTTTTCTCGTTAATTGGAGACGATGATCCCAAAAACTGCGAAAACTTTTGTTCAAATTTTTTCCGAACCGGTGTAACAGACATGTCCACCCATTTAAGGGGGTCCTTCTAGGGCTTTGCCTGCGACGGGCCTTGCAAGAGGTACCGGATTCGATTATCAGCAAATGGCAAAGGCCGACGAATCTGAGTTGCCATTTGAAATTCCCGGAGGTAAAAATCTCTTCAAGTTGCGTTGTCGCGTCTGTACACGTACGTAGATCATCTGTTTTTCGTAAGGTATTGCTATGTACTTGCCTGTATCCTCAGCGGTGGTAAGATCGGGGCGGATCGACAGCGAACCTATGAACCGTCAGCTCGTCTTGCTCGTGTCTTATCACCCCAGAAACAATGATGTATGTACCTATAAAGGGGATGTGGGCCACCACTGCGTGTGGCAATGACGAGGCCCCCCAAAAGGAAAGGGAGTGAGTCACTGAGTGGCAAGTGCTAAAGATAGATAGATAGATACACGCCAAGTGGCCCCTTCAGGGCCCGGCGGGGTGGCGTTGCGTAGTCACCTAATCGATGATATGAGCGCTGTTAACTGTTCGGTACTGGCTTCTATCAAGATTCCAAGCCGGGAGACAATTTCAGCATAGCCACACAGCAAACCGTGGGTTTGTAAGAACAAGTCCCGTAAAAGGGCCTCGTAACTATGAAAGAGGTAAGTACTGTTCCTGTCGCGAAAGAAGTTTCCTTCAGAATACCGCTGCTACAGCAGCTTCCGTAGTTCAATGGCGACGGTTAAAGTGGGTCGCAGAAATCAATTCTGCGGAATTTCTGCGAGCGTTTCTGCGGCCCACTTTGACCATCAAGAATATCAACGCTGGATCAACATCATGATCCTGATTACAATTGTCTTGATCCATGCCTTGTCCATGTCATGTAATGAACTCCTCCTACTCCTCCCGCCGCAATGCATCATACAAGTGCGTCCCGGAAAATCTACATACGCCAAGGAACCTACATACTCATCTTATTTTTTAGAGCCTGTTCGACAGTGACAGGACGCGGATCAAGACGTCCATGAATTTCTTCCTAGTCGCATGTTACCTTATATAGTAGACCGGTGAATAAATTGTTTCCTGGGGTGACAGTCGTCCAATGAGAGCTGTACGTGTCATCACCGCTCTCGACGATGGACTACGACGAATACGGATACAGCTACGAGGAGTTGCTGACCTTCCTATAGGATCGGACGCATGGAGTACATTGGTTCCTTTGGCACGCGGCGGCATGATGGGAGTCAGGCTGTCATATTACCAAAGACCTCTTGTTCTTCCACTTTGCACACTCGGGGTGGGCACGCTTGAATACCTTCAATGATGTAAACACCGAAACCGGACTGTTCCTGAATGAGCATGACCGCACTCTCTGCCACTGATTCCCAAAGTCACATCAGAGATGCATCAAGGCATCCGTCTTCTGTGACAAATCTATCACTGGCCACAACTATAGTCCATTTCCTAGTCTGTCAGCAAGCTGTATCTTTGGTTGATCTTTCAACCGTACAAACCCATCTTGTTTCAATCTGAAGGCTGAAGCATTAGGGGGCGCCGCTCTCAACGCTCACTTTGAAGTCCCGTGATATCATGGATGATCAGAACCGGTTCAGACATTTGGTCCTTGGAAGTCTTTATCCAGCTTGAAAGCGATAGTGCACAGAGTCATGGAATGTTACTGAAGGCAAGGTGAGTCAAACTGCTGCTAGAGTGAGAAAGAAAGTCAACTCATTACCTGGAACCAGAGACTGTTAAGCAGGCATGGTACGGCTTGTACACTACTAAACGCAGTGGCAACTACGCTACTTACCTGGGGATAAGAGTTAGCTTATTAGGCTTGTTAGAGGCTTGTTGAGCGATGTGGGTTAAGTTTGAAACTTGTTATTTGGAGGACTTTCTACTAGTCCTTATATACCTTTAAGGAGGTACAAATACATGTAAACTAATACTAGAGTAACAATAAGATTCTATTGTACTGGATAGAACAATGCTGGTTTCGTACACTATTGTAGTACTACACTTTATTGTCTATATAATCTTATTGTTCTATATATAACTACCACTATTGTTCTATATAGAATACGTTGATGGCTGCAACTGAATGCGCCAATTCAACACTCCCCCTTGCTAAGCAGCACAGTAGTGCGCGTAAGCATAGGTAGGCGCTGTAAGCAGCCATGGAAGGAAGGGATCCAGTGCCTCGACGTTTTCGATGCAATTTCTTCAATTATAAAACTGAAGTCCTAATTGTTTCCTGAACTTCTCAAACTTTACTCGATCAAGAGCTTTAGTGAGTAGATCTGCAGGGTTATTACTTCCTTCAATGAAGAATAACTTGACTGTCTCGTCGATGACTTTTTCTCGAACAAAATGATATCGAATATCAATGTGTTTGGTTCGCTTATCCGTGACAGGGTTTGATGCAATAAAAATTGATCCCTGATTGTCACCGTAAATTGGAATAGCGTGAAGAGGATATTCGATTTCACTGAGAAGAGTCTTGAACCAACAGACTTGTCGACTACAGTCACTAAGTGCCATGTATTCAGCTTCAGTTGAAGATAGAGCAACTGTCTTTTGTTGTCTTGACGTCCAGCTAAATGGTGCTTGGGCTAATTGTAGAAAGAAGCCAGTTTGAGATTTGCGAGTTCCAGGATCTGATCCCCAATCAGAGTCTGTATAGGCTGATAAGCCTTCTCCCCCTCGACCGTTGTACACAAGAGCATATTTTCTAGTGCCAACGAGATAACGGCAAATGTCTTTCGCCCTATTGTAGTGTTCTTGTGAGGGGTTTGCAGCAAATTGCGCAAGTTTTGTGACAGCAAAGGAAATATCAGGACGTGTTCCTAACATTAGGTAGAGTAAGGATCCGATTATCTCCTGATAACTTTGACGAAGAGTATAATTGACAGGAGTGTCATTTGGAAGAGGAAGAGGGTGATAATTGCCAGGTAATGGGGTAGCAGAAGCTTTCGCGTTTTGCATTCCATAAGTTTCTAGGATTTTATCCAGATAAGCGCACTGATCTAAAGAGATCTTGCTGCCTTTCCTGGTAATTCTCATCCTAAGGAATTCTTTGGCATCGCCTAGATCCCTACATTCCCATCTCTTCATAAAGTCTCCTTTGAGTCGTAAGACTAAGGTTTTGTTAGCTCCACAGAATAGAGCGTCATCCACATAGACTACAGCAATGACGATAGAATTTTCGATAAGATTTTTGTTGGCGTCATAGCGTTTGTGAATGAAGATTCCGGCGTCGGAAATGATTCGTTTAAAACCAAGTTCCGCCATGGACTTATCAAGACTTTTCCACCACGCAAGTCCTGCTTGTTTGAGTCCGTAAAGAGCACGAAGAAGCCGGACGACTTTATGCTCTTGTCCTTTTACTTTAAAGGCTTCCGGTTGTTCCATATAGATTTCTTCATCGAGTAAGCCATATAAATAGGCTGATCGGACATCGACACCGGACACGTGCCAGCCCTTAAGTGCAGCTAAAGCGAAGATTAAGCGCACAGTCTCGAATCGAACAACAGGTGAATATATTTGATCAAAGTCTATGCCTTCGACCTGTGAAAAACCTTTTGCAACGAGTCTTGCCTTTTTACGACCATCAGTTTTGATGTCGAAGACCCATCGGTTTTTGATAACTTTCCTATCTTTCGGCCTTTCGACCAATTCATAGGTGTCGCGCTTTCGAAGAGCCTCTAGTTCTTCGCGGCAAGCGACTTTCCATTCCTCTTGCTCAGCTATAGGTAAGCGAGCAATATCTTTGAATGTCCATTCGCGAATATTACGAACATTCGGTTGATTCCCATCATTCTTCGAAGTAACTTTCTGAATAAGCAAGTGGGAATCAATTTCTCCAGGAGCAATTGCCTGCATAAGCAAGAAATTTATAGATACTCCCCCTTCACGGCATGGTTCTGCCATTTCTTCTGATTCAGGGCGTGCAGAGTCATCACTCTCGGCTTGCTGCTCCCCCTGGGGTGCGCTTCCGGATGCAGAACTAGGTCCGGGAACCTGTTGCTCTGTAGCTTGTTGACGTTCTCTCTGAGCGTCTCTCTCTGCTTTAGCTTTTGCTTCCGCTCTTTTATCAGCCGCGATTTGAGGTTCAAGATCGCGTTCAACTTCTACAGGGTGTTTATCCCCATATCGTTTAGGTACAGTACCAGTACGCTCGCTTCGACGTGTTGGTTCTGTTGGTGGCCGTCTTTGTCTAGGAGCTCTGGGCTTTCGAGGTGCCTGAGGAGGTGGTGTCTCCACTGGCGGCGGTGTTACCGTTCTTCTAGGCTCAGAGTCACTATCCAGAGACGAAGGCGGTGGATCCTGTTCAGGTTCGTCGTCACGAAGTTGATCAGGTCTCCTTGTTGAAGGGATGCGAGGAGGACGATGATGAAAATCTTCATCATCATCGTCAGGGATTGTTTGTGGTAGAGGTGTGTCATCGTTGTGCGATGACTCGATAGGTAGTTGTTTTGAATTACGAGATTGAGTTTTACATCGAGGAAAGAAATCTTCCTCAAACACGGCTTGCGGGGATGTAAATTCCGCATTGTTTGTACGCATGAAAAGATTTCCACGTTCTCCTGGTGCTACACCAAGATACGTCATGAGTTCTGACTTGGAAGCGAGTTTGTTCTTTCGAGTTTCCTCAGGTTTAAAGACATAAGCTCCACAGCCAAAGACTCGTAAATGATCGATACGTGGTTTTTCCTTCTCAAGCATTTCAAATGGAGTTATCCATTTGTGTCGTCGTAAGGGAGTACGTCGATAGACATACAATCCATGACGGACAGCATATTCCCACCAAGATTCAGGTAGACATGCTAACTTCATCATTGCCAATGACTTATCCATTAGGGTGCGTATAAAGCGCTCCGCTCGACCATTCTGTTGATGAATGTATGGTGCACTGTTAAGGATTTTAACACCTTTTTCGAGTAACATTTCTCGGTAGGTGCCTTTGATGAATTCACCACCCATATCAGACATCCACTGTTCGACTTTCGTCTTATATTGAGTTTCTACCATCGCAAGGAACTGGCGAGTGGCAGTCAGTGGTTGTTTTTTGTCTTTAAGAAAACGTATCCAAGCATCTGAAGTGTAATCATCAAAGAAGACGATTATATACTTGTATTTGTGGTAGGATATCGTGGGGTATTCATGTAGATCCGTATGGATAATTTGGAAAGGACGAGTAGCACGTCGTTCGTTAGGAGGGTAAGCCTGTCTGGGAGTTTTGCCTTCAAGACAGCCTTTGCACAAAGGAATTTCCTTCGGAATAATGAATTCAGGAGTGCCAAGGGTGTGTTGTCGGACATGTTTTAGAACATCACGCGAGGGATGTCCTATACGACGATGTAAAATCTCGTAGTTGATAAGATAAATCAAAAGATTGGCTTTAGAAGCGACAATTTTCGATTTGTGTGGAAGATAGTATAGCGTTTCTTCCGGTATACGCTTTGAGAAAGTCAAGAATGTTGTATTTCTCGAAATGGTGATGTGATCGGAGTTACCGCGCATAAACATGTTGTCATTTAAGAATTGACCGACAGATAAGAGTCGTTGATTTAGATCGGGAATGTAATAGACCGGATATAATTTCATAACTCTTTTACGTTGAGAGATCAGGACTGTTCCGGATGCACGAATCTTTGTGAATCCATTGGCAGTTTTCACTGGAATTGGTTTTATATAACTCAATTCAACAAAGTCATTGATGTCGAACGTAAAATGCGCTGATGCTCCAGAATCAAGTAACCATCCATCACTGAAGTGGATTTTGACAGTATCAGATCTCTTTTTCTTACACGTCTGGCATAGTGAGAACAGAGTGCCACAGGCACATAAATATTTATTGTTGCCGCCAGGGCTAGTGTACAGATTATTATAAATAAAAGGGGTAGTCAAACCCAGAGGAGCGGTATGTAATAAATATATACATGAAGAACCTGCTTCCAAATTACGAGCTGCTGGAAAAAGCGCATCAGTACTTTTATTCATAAGATCTGAATTGAGATCTGACCTGAGATAACCGTTGTCCATGCCATTGGGTTCAGAGTCTAGGGACCAGCCATAATTATTTGCGGCATTGACGGTAACCATGACGGGGGTAGAAGGTCGTGGACTTGGAATTCCGTACGATGCGGTGTCCTCTACGGGTGACGTAGGTAGACTCATCCTGCCGATCGATGGCGGAGTCGACATGTACTCGAGGTCGCTGGTTTCGGATAGGCTCGGAGACATGCTCCGGAGTTCTGGCATTGAACTCGGAGTTGGAGCCCTGGAGGGTAGTTCCATCCCTCCTAGTCCGATTGTAGCGTCTCGCTGCCAGTCGATTAGCTCGTCGTACCTTCCATCCTCGTTTTGGAGATGAGGAGTCAGCCATTCCCATCCCGTCGAAGTCGTGCCAGGTGTTGGGCTTGCAACACGGCTGGATGGCAAGGATTGAGTGGTCATGCCATTGGGAGGTGCAGGCTGTGAGCCACTTGGCATCTCGCTGCGGACTGCAGCAAGTCGTTGGACAAGAGAAAGAGTGCCACTCGTTCCCGTTGGGGCAACGGTGTTCAGCGCTGCTCTTAGTGGTTCCCCATAGATGTGGAGGGGATCCTCGGGGTTCTGGAACCTCTCCCCAAGGTGTATTGCGCATTCCATCATCTCGGCAGCAGGATCCGCGGCAATCCGGTCGATAAGTGGAACAGGTGTCCGGATGTCCTGAGAAACCTTTGCACCTGACTCCGTCGTTGTGGTACCAAACACACTTCCGAGTTCCGAAGTGTTCACCAGAGTGTCCTTGTTCCAACTGGCATCTTCTCCTTGAGCGCATGCCATATCGGCATCTGAACTGGTCTGAATTTCGGGATATTCACCGTTCCAACCATTCCAGTTGCCAGCATCACCCCAACCATCAGAAGATGATTGAAGGTTGTTCCAATAGATGCGTTCCGTGAGGGTGCGTTTAGGACGAGGGGCAGGAGTAAGTGAAGTGAAGGAGGAAGGATCGGTATGAGACATGACGACATCTTCAAGAGTAGCAACAGTCTCACCAGATGGTCTAGCGCCAATATCGCGTGCCAGGTTGATAGCTCTTTTGGTACCTGTGAAGAAGGCGTCAAAAGGCTTTTCCGTTTCCATGAAGAATGGCTTACGGGTATCAACTGCAGCGGGCGTGTCGACGACGGTGACTGTGTGCATCATGGGAGACATGTCGTCGTGGACGAGATGTGCCTGGCCCTGTCTCTTGGCCTGTTCGAACTTTCCAGCTCGACCTCCTCGACGGAAATTAGCTTTTCCTTTGCCCTTTCCCTTGCCCTTTCCCTTGTTATTCCCATTGGAGCCACTGGCTCCGTTAGCGCCGCTGCTGCTGCCACTAGGGCGCTGCTGCTGCTGCTGTTGGAAACTAGGGTTACCGTCCTTTCGCTTGACAGCTGAAAGACGGTTGGCATGGGCTTTCCCAGAAGGCCCCTTGAACGCTCCCTGGCGAGATTCCCAAATATTGACAATCTCGCTTTGCAGTACATCGAGATTTGCGGTGTCGACCTCCTCAAGAGTGTATTGAGTATACTGATTGATAAGATACTCATATCTGGGGGGAAGTTTGGAAATGATGAACATGACGATGAGGAAGTTGGCGACTTTCGTAACGGAAGTGGTTGAGGTGCCATCAGTGGGGATACCATAGGCACTGACCCTATCGAAGTGCATGCGAATAAGTTCGATCGCAGCGCTCGGATTGGCGTCGTTGGGAATAGTGATGGAGGTAGCACGTTTGAAATCCGTGTAGATTGCGGAAACACCAGGTTTCCCATAGGTCTTTTTGAGAAAGTCCCAAATTTCCTTGGCGGTAGTCATTCCAAGTGTTTTCTGACGAACGGGAGGAGAGAGACGAAGTTTGATAGACCCCATGGCCTTATCGTTCTTCTCATCCCAGTCAGCCTGTTTCTTTTGAGCCGCCGTGATAGCCTCAGATTGAGCCGCCGCGTCTTCAGCAGATAGAGGAGAAGCGGTACTCACTTCGGCATCATCGGGGCGATCAGATCTAAGGACAGAACTAAGTCCAGTAGCCTGCAACCAGGCGACAAGGATGTCGGCCCAGATGTTGAAATCAACACCGGCGAAGACGGGAACAGTAGTCATCAGGACGTTGGAGGACATCTTTGATAATATCTGGGGAAGTCAACTGTCAGCATTTATCCATATGCAGAATAAGAAGGCAGCATTAAATGCGCCATGCGAAAGTGAAAAGAGGCAGCGATGAACGCGCCATGACAGTGACTACTCCCCTAGATTGTCAACAACTGCAGCTGGACATAATTCCTGCGCTGTTGGACATATCGTCAAGCCATTAAAGGCGACGCAGGCTGCCACAGGGGCGCCACAGGCAGCCATGAAGGCGCCATCCAGGTAGTATGCGAAGTCTATGGTTTGCAGCCATTGAAGGCGCTCCCAAGGGCCTTCGGGGCCCATAACCTGTTAAGCAGGCATGGTACGGCTTGTACACTACTAAACGCAGTGGCAACTACGCTACTTACCTGGGGATAAGAGTTAGCTTATTAGGCTTGTTAGAGGCTTGTTGAGCGATGTGGGTTAAGTTTGAAACTTGTTATTTGGAGGACTTTCTACTAGTCCTTATATACCTTTAAGGAGGTACAAATACATGTAAACTAATACTAGAGTAACAATAAGATTCTATTGTACTGGATAGAACAATGCTGGTTTCGTACACTATTGTAGTACTACACTTTATTGTCTATATAATCTTATTGTTCTATATATAACTACCACTATTGTTCTATATAGAATACGTTGATGGCTGCAACTGAATGCGCCAATTCAACAGAGACATCACTACATTTACAACTTCAACCCCAACATCGACAACAGTTACATTGACTGATGCTACTGATCAAAAGGCCATACCAATCCAAGCAGTGATATCAACCAGTTTCTTTACCTTTGTTACAACATTATCATCTACCCCTTCAGTTTCATTGTAAATGTGTTTCAACCCATTGTGGGTAATCTTGAAGCTCATCTCCTTGCAGTATCCCTAGTACTTAACCAATACTGCAGAGCACAAGCAAGAGCAGTGCTGAAACAATGGCTGGAATAGCAGAGTTGTTGTACTCATAGTCCTTGGAATCATATGCTCCTACAGAAAGAGAGAACATAAGTGGAGACAGAATCTTGTTATAGAGAATGGGTACAAGTTAGTACTTAGGTACTCAGCAGTCACACAATACAGTGTAGATGACTAGATTGCACATCACACAAAAGTACATCCTATTGTAATTGCATTTTGGACATTATATCAGACCATGGTCTGATACAATCAGATTAGAATCACTAAAATCTAGTTAGAACCCAGATCCAATGCAGATAGAACTGGGCTGGGATCTTTACAGCAATTATAATAGACTGTCATATTGTGTGATGTACAGTACCTATAGAGAACAGGTACAAGTTAGTACTTAGGTACTGTAGATAAATATGATCAGTAAAGATATAGTAATTATGAGATGAAATGAATACACAGTGGCATACACACCCCAGGAGTCACACAATACAGTGTAGATGACTGGGGTGTTTGGTACAATATGGCTAGGTATATGTGAGGCGGGCATAAGCTATGGATCATGAATGTGTGCCTTGGAGTATAAGATAAGGAAGTAAGGATAGGAAGAAACAGATACTTCTAGAATGGGAATTGGCCTTATAGCCCCTATCTAGGGACTCTCGTTCTCGACACTTGTTGTAATGAATGTCCCTATGACAGATATCTTACTTCATTATCACTGTTCCAGTCAGCTCCAGCGCAACAGAAAGATAACTTCAACCATTTAATCTGAAATATACACTGAGTTCAGTTCAGGAAGAGAATGGATGTCAGAGAGGCACAGCAAATGGCTACATTTCAATGGATCCATATCCAATAAAACCCGGGCTCGACTCCATCCACCTATCAGAGTCTGAAAATTCGTTCGAATCCCCAACGGAGGAGATATCCGGCATCTAAATTTAACGCCTGGATGCTCACTGTCATTGCACTGTCTACTCACTTGACAATCCAAACCACCACTACCCATACGACACATCAAAATGCAGCTACAAGAAGCCGATGATAAAACAGGAGCAAGTAAGAAAACTGCAGCAGGCTTTCAACAAATCCCAAATGGAATGGAAGGAATGTAAGTGGCTATGAGGAGAATGATGGCGCAAATACAGACGTTGGAGAGTCAGTTGAGTTCAAATTGGGCAAGGGGATTGACAGATGAGCCTCCACCTGCATATGCGTCCATGTAGTTATATGGATTATGGCTGTGGCAAGCCGACTGCCTCTAGTGCTTGGTTTCAAATCAACGCGTGGCACCATATCCCATCATTGATCATATCGGTACATGCTCACCCAAGGTGGTACTTTTCCGACCCGCATGATCACTAGATTGTCCCTCCTGTCATCTCCTTTTAGATACTAGGCTCTGTAACCTGACACAGTCAACATTCTGCATCAACGGCAGGATGAGGTACTTTGGTGTCTGAGATATTCTTCCAGTAGGCAAGCTCGGTTCTACATCGCCTCATCTCAGCACAGTGGTTTGAATACCATGTTTCGCGAGTACATAAGACGTTCCAGCAATACTTTACTGTACTCAGTCAATCTTGAAGATACCCAGCCCTTGAGGTATGCACAAGTGAATTTTTTCCAACAATTTCTGATCCTTTCGCGAAAGCAGAACTACCTATCTATTTATTACATATTTACCCTACCTCCATCATGCAAATCTCTACAACCTCAATTGGACGCCATCTCCTCTGTTCAACTTTCGCCATCCTGGGAATGGTTCTTGTCCTATCCACACAAATTTATCAGGCCAGCGCTGGGCCAATTCTGCCTCGCCAGGTTGGATACACTAACATAGCTGAGCGTACGTGAGCAAGGCATTTTTAGTCGATTCTCTAAGGCTTATCGGGTACCCACTTACCAGCTCTATGTGTGTGTAGCACTGACGATCCTTCATGCATCCCCACCAATTGCTGAGGGTCGTACTGCTGATTATTTATTTAATATCGACGTCATTCATTTTTATATTTATGAGCTTTTGCTATTGCCGATAAGCATCCCACATAGTATCTATGTATAGTAATTGCTGTATATTGCACTAATAGTCGTGAAATATCATTCCCTAATCTGAGGGTCTTGACACCGAACTTGAAAAACTGTTCTTGGAAATGCAGCAACATAATGGCAAAACATTGTAAAATGGTCCGTTGGGCATCTAATAATCTATAACCAGTCCTACTTCCAGACATGTGGCTGAGAGCGACAAGGATGCACGGCGGAGGGGAAAGAGATGATCGCCGATGATCGGCGCGGCATCGCAGAGACGTCGGGTGGAAAGGCGGATGAAAACTGAGAGCTCGGGAGTTTTAAAAATACGATCGGGAAAAACAGGAATCGATTCGACATAGCCACACGCGGAAATGGAGTGTAAAGAACTCACCCTCATTTCATTCGGCCTCGTAACTAGACGTACATCGGGACGCTTCCTGGACCCCAAGCGCATCAGTTCTTGGTCCCAGCCCGGTTAATAGACTCCTCCTCCTCCTAGTACCTACTGGTAGTCTGGCAATGCTCAGAACTAGCTAAGTATTCCCAGTTCATTCTTTCTGAAGTGATATGCAAGGTTGAAGGACAACAACGCACCCATATGATACATACAAGAAGGAAGTACATCATACAAGCAAGTACAGCATACAATGCCCATCAATCATTAATCCTATCCCGATGGACTTTACAATCCCAATATTCCAACATCTCTTTACTTTTTATCTCTAATCACCCGCGCAGGAAACAAAGTTGTTGCCCGAAGCTCCGGTATGGGTGGCGACACTTCAGTCAACGAGTTGGCAATAGTCGAGAGTCGGAGTCAAGAGACAGAGTCAAACGAGGAAGAGGGGAAGAACGTTTATCGTCAGTATCATCTCTACAGATATCTTGCAGCAATAACGCGAGATAAGTAGTACTTACGCGCAATAAACCCCATTATCAGAGAAGATAACACGGTCCGCTCCAGGATCACCACCGGTGTAGGGACCGGCGGGGAGGATGGGCCACTGTTCAATCATTTTGGATTGGGGTACAAGAGGGAGGAATGAAGATATGGTGTTGGACGACGATTTGAATTTGAAGAGGATTATCATTATTGCCAGTGATTGGAGGGGTGGTGAAGAGCAAGCAAGGTCAGTCGTTGATCAGTAGACAGAGAAAGAAGAACGCACCTCGCTGAATTGAGTCTCGCCAGTGCAGAACAACCTCAGGCCTTCAAAGTTTTCAAATGCGTGGGGGTAGCTGTCTATAAAGTATACGCGTAGTGATCAGTTTCAAAAGGGATCTCTATTAGGAAGTCAAATACCACTACTTACTGCTACCAATCGGATTATCCAAATGTGCGAACCCATTGCTTGTAGCCGCCTTTACGATGCTCACGGAGTAGACGTGGCTTCCGCCTAAGAAAATGGAATGAACCATTTCAGCGTTCAAAGAAAGAATCATAAAAGGAATGTGATTACGCACAGGTAACAGGACCAGAGGGAAACGCTCTGGGGATTACATCCGTAGTGTTGAGAGGGATAGCCGAGACGGGTACCGCGGCAAGGGAGAGAAGGGTCCAAGAAGCAAAGAAGAGGATGGTGGGGAACATTGTGAGTAGACCTGAGCTTGAAATCCCTCAAGAGGCCGAGTAATCGAATCGAGTGAGTGGGATGGGGTACAACTCGATTATCCTAGTAACGGTTTATATATGAGCAAAACGAGAACCAGAGTATCTCCGAGTCAGGAATGCACCGTATGTAGCACGTACCTAGGGAAGCTGTGAAACTTAGAAAAGACGAGGACAGAACCAGAGCTTGAGAGTTGTGCTACATGATGTTCGTTCATGAAGATGAACCATGCGGTACATTGACCCATGTGCGCGACACTGGTGAATGTCATTTGCCTTTATCTCGTATCACTGCTTCGCACATGTGTCGGGATTTCGATATATGCGCATGAGTGGGCATTCAGGACGTCGAGAGAAGAACCCTAGACGTTAGAGTAACGCCGCATTATAGTTCTTGAACTAACGATGTTACATTGAAGCTTTGATATTATTATTTGTGGTAAGCTGACAAAAGGGCCAGGGCTAGTGCCCTAGCATGCTGCATTTGTAACCACATGCAAAGACCAACGTGTGTTATCTCGAAGCTTTGGACTAGGAAACGATAGACGAGAAAGGAAGAAGGAGCACATGGATGCTTTGTGGATTCCTACTCTAATTAGCTTAGTGCGATGCGAGTGATCGCGTCAAAGAAACTAGGTCAGACTGCCTGCGTCTGCGATGGCCGCGAGTTATAAATAATCAAAGGGGTTTGCGGTCCTCAGGTCACGATTACTTATGCTACGCTAGTGAAACGTTTAAGGCTCAACGAGTTATGCAATTAAGAGCGTAACATCAAATTGATCAATGTACACAGTACTGTCTCTCCCCTGAGCAACTTAGTCGGTTGCGACCCAAAAGCTCCAGCTTGTTTGCAATAATGGTCCATCTCATCCCCACCAATATGTTTAGCACCAGATTTACAAACTGCACCCCTGCCGTCGTGGCCTTCGGTACAATCAAGACATTGGTCCCACTGCTTGGATCCAGTGTTGCGACCGCGGTAGGCTCCGCAAGCTTGCTTGGTGTGATCGTCGGCCTAAAAGATTAATTGTCAGTATCGTGGCTTGAGCAGGAATGGAAGTTGATGACTGACGTAGTAGTATGAGTACACAACGCCTCCACGCTTGGCGATCTTGGCCTTTCTGTTAACGCACCAGGCAGTGTTATGCAAGTCTGCAAGGGCGCTATGAACGAAGTCAGGTCAGTTTAAGAACTAGATGCGCAGAGAGAACTATGGGGACTTACCCAGAAGCCACGGCCAAGATGACGAGAATGGTAGAAAAACGCATATTAGAGCTGATAATAGATAGGTAATATAGAAGAGAAAGCAAGCAGAGAAGGAAATTGACTTTGATGGGGGAGTTGAAAGGTTCAGGTGGCACTCTTATACTCGGCGTATGTAGATTGAGTTATTCGAGAAGGAGTGTCTCGACGTTCCACTTTTTTTTTTCGAAAAAATGAAACTGCGATAAGTGGCCTCGCCGCTACCAAGTAACTCTTCCTCGTTCACACCATAACGAATCCAAGCAGATAGATACACCTTTTGACCCAGTCCGATCGGTGGTTGCACGATACATAATGCTAACGTCAACATTGCTACAGGAGTGTATTTGCCATACGTGTAGACGGTTGGACAGCATATTATTTTGGGCATTTGTGAGCGGTGACTGGTTCAGATGTAGGATTGAGGGACAACAAAGCCGCAACGATCAACAACTCTTGACGAGCCAACGCTCTACTGACGCAGTTGCGAGGACCGTGTGAGAAGGGGATGTAGGCGAGGGGATTGTGTAGCAGTCGTAGTTGGTCCTGGTCCTGTTTCGCCTTCGGTTCCGAGTCCAGGAATAATAATTGATATCGGATCAGACTTTACTTTTAGGTTTGCTTTGACCTTGGCCTTCACTTTCGCCTTCGCCTTCACCTTCATCTCCACCCTCCCTCTCGCCTCCACCTTCCCCCTTTCGAACAAAGTCAAGCCACCTCCCGGGATCAAACCTATCAGGATCCGAAAAGTACGCTGGCTTTTCGCCAGTAAGCAATGAACACGAACAAAATTAGACCACGGGATGATAAAGCGTCAAATGAATCGTAAAAGCTTTCAACTCCCTCCTCTTTTTCGTATCCTCCAACTCCTCTAGCCAGTCCCAATCCTCCTCCTCTTTGTACCTGTACTTCTCAGTATCCTTCTGACGTCTAGGGTAATCCTTATAATGTTTCGGAAAAACCCTCCCAACCTCCTCCCAAACTCTCTCATACCACCCCCGATTATCCCGAATTATCAACAACCAAAACAAACACGCCAACACGGACAACGTCATATCTGACCCTCCGAGAATGGCGACGATACCTTCCGAGGGGTTTTCGGGGAGGGCGCTGAGGTGGGGTTTTTGCTTCGACTTGGATTTGAGTCTTGGTCTTGATTGTCTTCGTTTGTCTGTAGAGGCAAGGCAGTGCAGCGTTAGTCATTTTGTAGGTCCTCCAGAACCAGAACACCATAATAAGAATGACAATGAGATACTCGCCATATACCACCAAATCCTTTAACCTCAGTTTATCATCCCCATCCCCACTCCCATTCCCAATGACGGAGCCAGAATTACCCCTCTTCACCCTCGCCATCGCCCACCCAGCCCCGACTGTCCCCAGCCGAAAACCAAAAACCTTGTACGCAAAGTGAGAGAGCCAGGGTACTTGTACGAGGGCGTCCATGATCCTATACATCATCATTATACTCATGTGGCTTCTTAAACACCAAATGTCTTTCTTCTCGTATCGAAATCCACAAGTACGCTCTGGATATCTATTGAGGAGGCGAGGGTGAGGAAGAAGGTTGTGTATGTGAGAGCGAAAGGAGTAGGCGGAGAGCGGCCTATGGAGGGATTCCATGGTAATATAACGAGAAGCAGAGGTTGGAGTATCACGAAGACCGCAGCGAAAGGAGTATTTGCGGACTTGGTTCAAAGTAGTGAAAAAGGAGGTGATTGAACTAGAAAGATACTACTTTTGAGAGATCTGAAAACAGTTGGAAGAGAGAGTCGACTCACCAAACCCTAGCAAAGCCCCTCAGGAACGACGACGCTACGGTCCATGATAGTCAAGAAGAGTCTCCGGCGGTTAAGTTTAAGACCATCTGTGGATCATCAAAAACTTCAGCCATCGAGCTGCCAGCGTGTCCCGTCACCAAGCCTCAACGGGGTATAGGCTGGGAGTAAGTAGATACAGCCAGGAGCCAAAAAAAGTTTGGATCGGCAACACGTCACACGTGCAATGTACGTGATCAAGATGCGGATACCGTTGAGGCCGGCAAGCGGCCCGCTACTTCGACATACTCGCTGTTACCCTGCAGAGCCTTGATGGTCAATTGATGGTTCTACTAGTGAAGAATTCTTGATTCCAACTGAGATTCTAAGGACCTACAACCTCTTCTTGTGCTTTCTTAGGTAATGCGCCTATCTCAATTTCTCATGTTGTTCTCATGACTCAGTTGTGTCTCAGATTTTCATTATATCCTTGACGTCTCGTGCTGTCTAATCAGCGGTTTCTCCCCATTCTTACCGTCAACATGCCACCCACTCCTACTACTCTGGTCGAAACGCTCCAATCGTCCCTGGACAAGATAGACTCTGACCAAGACAAGCTCTCTACCCTTCTCTCAGCTATGGATCTCTACGACCAACCCCGTGAACTAAGGGCACTCAGTGGCACTGGCTGCGACAATTCATTTTCCGACGACCAAAACCAGCATGTATGGTCTCAGTTTATGGAGTTGGCTCAGAAACACGGAATCGAGGACCAGTTCATCTCGGCTTGTCTACAACGCATGGACTTCTCTCGCACTAGTACCCATCTCGAACACTTGGAATGCGCCAATCATGACCTAAAGAGCTCGAAAAGATGTAAGGAGAGGGCGACCAAGATTTGCAGTGAGTGTCGTTTGGTGAGCTACTGCTCGCAGGCGTGTCAGGTTGAGCATTGGAAGAGGCATAAGCGCGGTGAATGAGCTTTCTTTCGTAGTTGAGACCAACTCATAATGCTGTGGTACCTCATAGACTGCAAGCATAAACTACGATCAAAGGATTGGAAGCCGGAATGGGTCGAAGAACAGAGACGTCCATCGTTCATGGATGATGGTGCTGAGTCTTCTCATACTCGATTTGGAGTGAGCCGATCCTTGTAGGTCTCAATATCACCTTTGCTTGTTCGTGCTCAACGAATTTTAGATGGGGTAATATGCCTGCTTTCGATATCTTGAATCTAAAGGCGAATGAAGGTCTGGAGACATCCATCAACAGAGATTTAGCGCTTGCTTTTGTAGGTAAGTCGGCTCATTGTCATCCGTGAACTGTTGTTTCTGACAGTAGTACAGCCTCGGGCGATATTAGGAACGTTATAAGGACCGTGAACGAGCTGCCGAAGAATTATGGAGGAACGTTGGACATCGTCATCAATGATCGTGACCCAATGGTTCAGTGCCGCAATCTCCTGCTTTTGATTATACTGGGTATGGTACCGGACTTGGTGAGCTACGGACTACCTTTAGGCGCCGTTGACTTGTCTAAATGTCCTCTGCAGAGTGACGCAACTGAAATCGCTCTTCATTTCTGGTATTCCCTCTTTCTTCCCAGCTCCTGGTTATCGAAATTGGGCATAATTCTCCAAGAATCCCAGCTTCTTACTCCCGGAGAACATGTTCGCACTCTCTCATTTGGGTCTCATTTGACTCTCAACGTCCTAATGGAGACCCAAACCCAGTACTTCTTTGCTGGTACATTCGTACACAACGGACCGGACAAACTCACCCCTGCCATCGCCAACAATACATTCTACAACTTCATGAACGCTTCGGAGCGTGTAGATTATGTGCATCGGTATTATGCTGGTCTCGAGCCGTCTCACCGATTGGCTATCCAAGAATGGCGTAGATTCGGAGTGCTGTATCCTTTCAGTGCAAGCAGCGCCTACCTCAACACACCAAATCCTTGGCTCTTTGGTCACGATCATACCCTATTTTTGAATGATCACGCTTCACCTTCACAAGGTTGGGAGTAAGCTTAAAGTATCTGTCTTCTTCCGGGTGACTCGATTGCTAACTTCTACCACAAAGCGTTCAGGCAGCATTCGAAGTGGGAAAGGCTCATGGGACCACCCAAGCGGATATTATGGGTTGCCTCTATTTCTACATCAAAGATCAGCTTCATACCTTTGCTCAGCGTCTTCGAACGTTCAAGATGAACATATCCCTCTTCAAATACGATGCCATTGAGCTCGGAAAGGGTATAAAAGGTGGCACGATTCCAGGCATCCCTCGTTCAATTTTGTTTGACAGGATTGAGGTCTCAAATGCTACTGACCTGCAATACGCTGGAGTAAAGCCTATGTTGGAAGCCTGGGGGCCTTTTCTAAAGACGAAGAAGGCAAATCAACATGCTTCTTTGATTGGTCTCTTCATGAACTGGGCGTGGTCGAAAGGAGCCAAAGCAGTGGTGGACAACCGAGCCAATGCCGGGAATATCATCAAGACTTTTGTTGATTATTATCCGGTGCGTCTCCGTGGTTCAGCGGCTGGTATGGACCGGAGCTGACTGTTTATAGGAGACTATACCCAAATTCCCAAGTACACTCGATCTAAATGCAGGGCTTTCCGGGATAAGCACTTTTATGGGGATAATGGACAACATCGAATTGTGCCACGAGAACTCCGAAGCTTTCAATGAGTATCTTCGCAACCAAGGTGCTCTCGAGACATGCAAGAACATTGGTCTAAGGTCCCGTAAGACTAATACCATTATTCCTCATGTAAGCTCGCTTTTATTGAAGATGTATCGAGTGCTCGAATTGATCATTGCTTTTCAGCGAATTGGGGGAACGCTTGGACATCCGTGGAAGACGCTTCCAAAGAAGATGACAGTAGAGAAGTATATCATGGTAGGTGCTTAACAATTTTACTTGCTGCGATGCTCATTCCATTTACTACACAAGATGAATCTACAATCTTTTACTTGGCAAGAGCGATACGTAGAGTGGGTTAGGGCTTGATTCTCGGGCATGAAGAGCGGGGATATGAGAACATGTTGAAGATTCGCATTGTGTAGTAAATAACAAGTAATTCTCCTAATTTCAGATATTATTCTTTGTTTACATGAGTGCCATTCATTCTAGACTCGAGCCAGTCACTTCTGCAAGGTTTGATGAAAGTCGATCAAACCGCTTGGCGAAGACACTTTTGATCGACTGTCATCAAAGTGTTACACAGTGCGAGTGGTTCGAGTCTACATTCATTTGAAGATGAAAGTCCCGACTGTTGATCGCTGAAGCAGACGTGTATTCTGGAGGCAGATTGATGATAGTGGCGACCAACGTGTCGTTACCTTCAACTGTTATAACTCCAACCCCGTGTGTCGAGTCATGGAGGCCTAGCGAGACCGATGACAAGCACACCACATGTACCAATTTATTCGTCGGGCGGATAGAGCAAGAAGCTATGTGATCGCTTCAAAGAAACCAGCCTGCGTCTGCGATGGCCGCAAGTTATAAATAACCAAGGGGTTTGTCAGTCCTCAGGCCACGACTACTTATGCTACGCTAGTGAAACGTTTTATGGCTCAACGAGTCACCGAAACCTTGTCCCATCATTCCCAAAGAATTGCTGGAGTGAAAATCCATGAGTACGAGTCGGAAACGTTTGGAAACAATCTACGCTTATTGCCGGGGAGAGACAGTACTGTGTACAATGTACATTGATCAATTTGATGTTACGCTCTTAATCATTGCATAACTTGCATGCTTTCAGTATCACCGACACTGACAGATGGTATCGCAAGAAGACCGTTGTCGAGCATTACTTCTATCAATCAATTCTCAATTTCTGTCAAGTACAGTTAGGTAGCCTGCAATACGTACTGTACTGTGGACGACCTCCTGCACGCGCAGCGTTGGGCACCACCTTCATTAGTTGACTAGACTCGGCGAAAGGCTCAATAAACCAGAGGGTCCACTCTATCACTCCCAGTAAGAACCGGCCTAGCTGTGGCTCCGGAGAGTCGGTTTCTCGACATCGCAGCGATTCACAGCCCTCAGCAGACCGTGAACTGCTATCTTGATTCAAAAGCGTTGCTAACCATACGGTTTGGAAGGCTCCGGTACAGCTTCAACTCGAAGTTCCATCATCAAACCTTCCAGAGACATGCGGCTTTATAATAGCCTGCCAGGTAATGACACCCAAATCTTCTTCAAGTTTTCCTTCTTTTCGATTCTAAGCCAGTCTTTCTGGCTCCCATCAATACCCCCGGAGGGTGCGTGCTGGGGGTAAGTATCTTCTTTTCTTTCTTTCTTTCTTTTTGCTGTAATAGTCCTCATCACTGATACTAGCAGCCACTTCATAACTACTTCTAGTTTCAGTCTTGACATAATATGGCAGAGCCTGTCACACTGATCGTGGATGATAGATTTCCGCTTTTTGGCACCAATTCCCAATGCCCGGGTTTCAGGCAGTTGAACCGGACCAATAGCAACGGAGCTTTCAATGGCACCTTCTCAAGTCCTACTGCCTTCTTCTCCTGTGAACTTTTTGTTTTTGGTAAGTAAAGACAACCTGTTGATAATGCTGCAGCCTCTCATATATTAACTCTGTGGTAGATTCTGTCACGGTTTTCGGGATCACCCCCCCCCCCCCCCCCCCCCGCTGCGTTTAATCAATCCTATACCCTCAATGGTGATATATTTCATTACTCTCAGCCTTCGCACCAAGGCCAACTTTTTGCAATGCCGGGCGAGACAGAAAAAACACTCGGCTTGAGTGAGGGAGTCGTCGTGGACTATTTCCTGTTTCCTATCTCCGAAGACGTTGATATCCCATCCGATAGTAATATATTAGTCGATGATCCAAGTGCAGAGATACAATGGAATGGAAGCTGGGTATCAAATCAAACCACCATCAGCATAGAGATAGATCCAACCGCAGCCACATTCGAAATCGACGGCCTCCCACTCTACCCTGCACCACTCGCACAACCGGGATTGAAATCCACATCCACAATATCAGCACACGGAAATAGCACCCATGTTTCTTCGACGGAGGGAGACTCATTCACGTTCCGTTTTGCTGGGAAATCAATCGAAGTTTTTGCCTTTATATCGCCGGAGACTCGGAAACCATTTACTATCCAAGCACTCATAGACGGGCAACAGAACACACGAGTGCAAGAACCCGAAGTCATTGGAGGGCACTTCTCCTTGTTTTCGCAGAATGACCTGCCCCCTGGAAACCACACCCTCGTTTTCACGATACAGAACTTGGAGAATGATGCAACTGTGGCGATTGATTATATTATTTACACTCCTTCTTTTCAAACCCTCCGAGATAAGCCCCTTTTTCAATTGGCTAATCCCGGGCCCTCCTCAATTTCATCATCATCCTCCCCAGATCCTACCGGCACTGGATCCTCATTAAAACCCGGTGCTGACTCTTCTCCAAAACCTCATTTTGGAGCTATCGTGGGAGGGCTAATTGGTGCCTTGGTATTTTGTTCTTTGATTATCCTCGGGTTATGGCTATGGAAAAGAAAGCGAAGAATGAGGACGTTGAAGGAGGTTTCAAAGCTAGCCGCGGAGCCTTTTATGGCTCAAAATCCTATCATGACCCAGCCAGGTAAGCATTTCATCAGCTGGTCAGAAGCCTTACTAACTCCACGTCCAGCTATACGTAGAAAGGATCGTCCTCTCTCAGCACAATTGACGTCTTCCTCGAGCTCCGTTATAAATCAATGGAGTACCGACTCCAAGGGACCCCCGGGCCGCGTCCTCGCTACTATCTCAAACGACGATCGACAAAATCTGCAGGAACATAGAGATGCTCTTGCAGAGCAGATGCAGCAGATTGAGGTACAGAGTCAGTCTGGAACAGCAGATGAAAGCCAGTTGGAGGCGGAGATGAGAGAGATGCGGGCGAGAATGGATATGCTTACGAGGGAGATGGGGCGGTTTCTGGTACCACCTTCTTATTCTAGTGAGAACAGTGCAAGTGTATCTGGCGATTGAAGCGTGATTCAAATTACCATTTCGATCAATTCGTCAGGCCACGGTCAGGGAATGTGACCGCGCAAACGAATAAAAAATTTCTTTACTTGGCAAGAGCGGTATGTAGAGTGGGTCAGGTCTCTTGGGTATGAGGAGCGGATTAGAAATTCTTGCAGGTTCGCTAAATAACAAGTAGTTCTTCCAATAGTCCCGAATTCCACGTATTATTCTTTGGCTACATGAGATTCGGAGACGAGAGTCGAGCTCGTTATCCGAGTCCTTCCCTAGGTCCCGGCTGCTGACCGCTCAAGCAGATGTGTGTTCTGGATGAAGGAGCGACTATCTCGTGAGCTTGCTTGCTGGAAACCTGCAGCAATAATCTCCGCTACCTCCAGCAAATACTCGCCATGTAAACACACCGACACCTCAAGACAAGGTCAAAATAGAATGTCAGTGTGATGAGCTGAACAGAATGTGTAAATGGAGATGGACGGTGTCGGTAAGAAGGGTCGGTCGACCACCTCGAAGCTTGGACTAGGAAACGATAGAAGAGAAAGGCAAAAGGAGCACATGGATTGTTTATGGATTGTTACTCTAAATTAGCTTAGAGCGAGTGATCGCGTCAAAGAAACCAGGACAGACTTCAGGCTCGATGGACCATGATTTATGTAACTAATGAACTCTCCCCAACTTTGCTCGCATCCCACATAATCCGTACACCGTCCCCTCCATCAACTCCTAACCTTAACAACGACCTTCAACTCCCCTCTCATCGTAACCCAATAATCCTTCAACCTATCCGGCCACGTCTTCCAATCACTCCCACTTTCGCCTTCGCCCCCACTCTCACCATTCGCTCGAGGAAACTCGAACTCAAACTCCCTAATCAACAAAGCCGCAATGATCAACAACTCTTGACGAGCCAACGCTCTACCAACGCAGTTGCGGGGGCCATATGAGAAGGGGATGTAGGCGAGGGGTGTGTGTATGTGTTTGGGATGTGTGGCAGTCGTAGTCAGTTCTGGTTCTGGTTCTGGTCTTGTTTCGCCTTCGGTTCCGAGTCCAGGACTGATAATATCGGATCCGAGTTTGCCTTTACGTTTGTTTTGACCTTGGCTCTCACTTTCGCCTTCACTTCCACCGTCCCTCTCCCCTTCGCCTTCCCGCGTCCGAACAGGGTCAAGCCACCTTCCGGGGTCAAACCTATCAGGGTCCGAAAAGTACGCTGGGTTCCTATGGATGACGTATGGCGGGACGTAGATTTCTGTGCCTTTGGGTAGGAAGCTAGAGTAGACAAAGACAAAGACAAAGACAGCGAAAGGAAATGTCCGAGTTGATTTTAGTCCCAGTTGAAGAATGGTAGGAAGAATAACGTAGGAAGGATGAACGTACTATCCAGCAACAACCCTCTCTTCTTCAACAGACGTCACCTCTCGAGGTCCATTGGTTAATGTGGGTGGGAAGAGACGAAGAGTTTCGTTTCTGCGGAAGACATTTTGGTTTTGGTTTTTCGTCAGTAAGCAACGAATAGATGGATGACAAACAAAATCAAACCAAACCAAGGACGATAAAGCGTCAACGAATCGTAAAAACCACTCACATACAAGCACCCAACACCTTCAACTCATTCCTCTTTTTCGTATCCTTGAACTCTTCTAGCCAGTCCCAATCCTCCTCCTCCTCCTCCTCCTCCTTATCCGTCTGGCGTTTAGGGTAATTCTCATAATGTTTGGGATAAACTCTCCCAATCTCCTCCCGAACTCGCTCATACCACCCCCGATTATCCGGAATCATCAACAACCAAAACAAACACGCCAACACGGACGACGTCGTATCTGACCCTCCGAGAATGGCGACAATACCTTCCGAGGCGACTTCGGGGAGGGAGAGGTGGGGTTTTTGCTTCGACTTGGATTTGGTGCTGGTACTAGTAGTTGTCAAGGAGTCTTGGTCTTGGTTGTCTTCGTTTGTCTGTAAAAACAGAGAAGTGCAGCGTTAGTCGTTTTCGAGGTCCTCCAGAACGACATAATAAGAACGATAATTAGATACTCACCAAATACCACCACAAATCCTTTAACCTCATTTTATCCCCATTCTCATCTCCACTCCCATCCCCATTCGCATTGACGGACTCAGAATTACCCCTCTTTACCCTCGCCATAGCCCACCTAGCCCCAACCTTCGCAAACGGGAAATCAAAAACCTTGTACACAAAGTGAGAGAGCCAGGGGACTTGTGCGAGGGCGTCCATTATCCTATATACGTTGTAACAATGAAGGGCGTGAGTGTCGTTAGATAACAGTGGATATGTGAATAATCATAAACTAGACCACCGAAGTAGAATAGGAAGTAGATGAAGGTGGAATCTGGATAGGAAGAGGCGCCACGGACAAGAGAGGAAGAGAGAGAGATAAAACGGTACATACCTCGCATGTTGCTCCAATATATCCCACATCCCATGCGTGTCTTTTCCGTCTTTGAGCATGCTGGAGCCACCGCCGAATCTACATGAGGTAACGGCAAGGGATAAGTCAGCAAGCAAGTCAGTCAATCTATCAAGGCCGAGCTCGAGAATGAACTTGGTAATGAAAAAAACAAAATTGAAAGAGAAAAAGTGCATAGAGCACGGTGTATAGGGCTATAAGGTTGTTAGGAAGAAACCAAAGCTCGTTCCAAAGGATGGGAATGAGCAAAAAGGCAAAAGAAAGTAGAAACAATGAGAAGTAATGCGATATATGCGCATATAATCGGAAGCAAGGAATGGCGCGAGTAGAAAACGAAGAGGGTAACGATTTGAAGAGAAAACGCACAACATACGCATCTGACGATTAAGAAAGACGCGTATATACGCTCCCAACAAAAAAGAAAGGACAATAACAAGGTATATGCGCATATAACCGCCAGGAAAGAGGAAGGGCATAAGAAGGTTGAAGAGGAAACACGGATACACGCGCACCAGTCGTCCTTGTGAAAAAGAGATGCAAAGATGAGATCATAAGGGAAGAGAAGACGGGGAAGAACGCGAAGAACATTGGAAAAGTAGGACTCAGAGTGGGACTCACGCCATTTCACTCATAAAATCAAAGCTATTCACGACCAGTCCATGAGCATACGACTCATCGACGCCGAGAACGAGGACAACTCACGTAAAATAATTAATCCACTTTACCAAATCGACGTCCTTATCCGCTCCAGTAGCACACCTCCTTAACACCTCCACCAACTCCTTCCCCTTCTGCAACATGACCACCTCATAATCCTTCAACGCCTGCATACTCATTCCGTGGTTCCACAGGACACGTTTTCTAGCGTGTAAAGAGGGAGAAGAAGCGACGACGAGGGATTGAGGGATCGATTTGTTGGATTGGCGGACGGCGTAGGCTGTGATAAGGCATTAGCCGTCACATTAATATAGGACTCGGAGGATAGAACTCAAACCTTTTCCCTTTTGAAAACCAGAACTACCCAGCACCTGAGTCATAGCTTGGACTTGGCATATGGAGATTTCGTTTGGGCCTGTCAGCCCCACAACAGAAGATGCTTGGTGTTAGTTACAGAACCGATGGGAACAAGTAGTAGGACACGTCATACATACCAGTCCTCACCACATCCCCATACCTATCATGTAGCTTCTTAAACACCAAATGTCTTTCTCCTCGCATCGAAATCCACAATAAATACGCCTTGGATATCTTCATAACCATAGGCCCGGGGACATTAGCCAGAGGATGGAACGGAGAAAGTCGGTAAAGCGTGATTGAGGAAGCGAGGGTGAGGACGAAGGTTGTGTATGTGAGAGCTAGAGTGGACCAAAAGGACGGGAGAGAAAGTGAAAGGGGCGTTATGAAGGTATGCCGTGGTAATACAGCTAGAAGAAGAGGTTGGAGTACCAAAAAGACGGCAGCGAGAGGAGTATTTGCGGGACTCGGTTCAAAGTAGTGAAAGAGGAGGTGATTGGCCTAGAAAGATACTACCCGTTAGAGATCTGAAAATAGCTGGAAGACAGAGTCGACTCACCAAACCAGCAAAGCCTGCTTGGACGACGACGCTGTTCATGGTCGGCGTGGTGGTTGCAAGTCAAACGAAGAGTCTCCATCCGTGGATCATCAACCTCGGCCATCGGGCTGCTTGGTCAAATGATTCACACAGTGAATGAAAAAGGGTCCAGCGTACATATAGGCTGGGAGCAAAAGCCCGCAACACGTAACACGTGCAGTGTACGTGACCAACGTCAGAGGCGCGTTGCGCGACGCGTGTCTTGGATATCAAACGTCTCCAGAGTCCGGCGGTTAAGATTAACTGGAAGGACATCATGATCATCAATCTCGGACATCGGGATGCTTGGCCAAGCGGTTCACACACAGTGAATGCAGAACGGGTGGGTCAGACGGGTGGGTCAGACTGTCAGTCAAGAGTCAAACAACACTTTCAACAAAGTGTCAACCAACACATCAAGCAACGGTCAAGAAAAAGGGGCTGTGCTTACCCCAATGACTACTTTCTTTTCTGCATGCATCAGGACGCAATTTAATTGACCGGGTGTCTCAGCTTGTCAATGAACTGATTTCGCCGACAGTTTCCATTGAAAAGGCTCAGCTTTTCACGAAGACAGATCAGGATTGCCGCTTGCTGCTTGACCGCAGCTAAACGACCACTTGCTAGATTCCGAGCTTCCACAATTCTTCAATCATATTAATGGCCAAAGGAACCCAAATTTCCAATCACATCTCACAAAGAATCTAGACTTGGAATAAGCAGACACACAGTGAACCCAGAACAGATGGAATCCAAAGAATGAACATTGGCTTAGATACATTAGGACTTCCAGCTGAACAATAGTAAACCATGGCCTTGCAAAAACCCACTATCACCGGTGCACTGGTTCCTGGTTTTCTAGGTACATATGCCACCCTGCCGGATTCTGGAGGGGCAGCTTAGCGTCTATCTATCTATGTATATGTATGTCTATCAAAGACTCGCAAGTCAATGATGTTAGCTTTAATTAGATTTCCGATATCATAGGTCTACCCGTCCTCGTACTTAAAAGGCGGCGCCGCCCTACTATTGATATCCCATCCCATCATACGTCCTCTCACAAGCCTTCGGTATTATCACTTGGACGGCATGAAGTCTTCATCGCTCTCAATGTTTCGAGCCTGTTTCTTAACCACTATCCTCGTCAGTGGTTTGGCGCGGTCGACGTCACTCTACACTGATCCAAAAGATGTACCGACGAAAGAATATGACTTCATCGTGGTTGGAGGTAAGTTTCGAGACAGATTTTCTGTTCGACTTTGGGCTGACTTGCTTTATCCTTCCAAGCCGGTACTGCAGGAAATGTCATTGCCACTAGACTAAGCGAAGATCCCACTAAAAGTGTCTTGGTAATTGAAGCTGGCATTGAGTGAGTAGTACATCCGTTTCCCGTCACATTCGTTCCTATTTTTCTATTTTTGTTTATCGTCGTATTTTCAGCGATACCGACGTCCTCTCCGTTCACGTCCCATTCCGAGGCTTTAACATTGAAGGAACCAGCGTTGACTGGAACTTCACCACTGTCCCTCAAAAAGAGCTTAATAATCGGACGGTCCCCGTCCCAAGGGGATTTGTACTTGGAGGGAGCAGTAGCATCAGTACGTCGCATTCTTCTTGGACAACGGAACAGACGAAATGAATTGGAGTATTCAAAGATCTGATGACATGGACCCGTGGCTCAAGAGACCTCTGGGATCACTATGCCAAGGTTGCGGGTGACTCGGGCTGGAGATGGGACGCGCTGGAGAAATACTGGGACAAGGCGAGTACATACCTGGGACTCAACAGAAGTACTACCGTAATAAATTGTCTTTCTCTAACTACATTGTTCATAGATTTCTACACTCGTTCCACCCACCTCATATCCTGCCCTTCCACCTCCTCCTCGAAACGATCCCACTTTATCAAACGGAAACGGACCTGTCCTCGTCACTCGACCTAATTTCCCGTCCGAGCTTGATGACAAAGTGGTTAACGCGAGTATGCTTTTGCAACAGAACAATCCACACTCAAGATTCAAGTATACGTTGGATATGAATACAGGGGATAGTATTGGTTTCGGTGAGTATAAGCAAGCTCAGTACCATGACAGTAACCCCTAGCTAATCCATCAACGCAGGATACAGCGAAGAAGCCACTGGACATGGGGAACGCAGCTCTTCGGCCACTGCGTATCTTCATCCAGCTTTGAACAGCAAGCGCCGTAATCTTGACGTCTTAATTCAGACGAGGGCGATGAGGCTGCTACAATCTAAGAATACAGCGTTGAATTCGACGACTTCAAATGGTCATTCGAGTGTTCCTCATTTCAATCAGGTGGAGGTTGCTCAGAGCGTTGACGGTAAGTACTCCATTCCTTGGGTTAATATTGGAGCTTTCACTGAGCTGTCGTTTGCGTATCTGCAGGCCCTCGGTTTAAATTCAGTGCGAGAAACGAAATTATCTTGAGTTCCGGAGCAATAGGTGAGCCTTATCTCCTCCAGTTCAGTGCCAACTCAGCGTTAAACTCTCGCAAGGAACCCCACAATTACTCCTCTTAAGCGGAGTGGGGCCCAAGCATGAACTGAAAGAGCTGGGAATTGACATTGTTGCGGATAGACCCGCTGTAGGTAAGTACTTACATCGACCTTCATGGAGAACAATCTCATCTCATATGTTCTCGCTCAGGCAAAAATCTACGCGATCATCCCATGCTCGTAACGATGTACAAAGTCAATTCCAACCAAACTTTCGACGATCTGATGAGGGTTCCCGCTTTACAAGAACAAGTCCTCGAGCAATGGCAAAATAACAGGACTGGACTGTTTGCTAATACGCCAGCCAGCATGATAGGTATGTAAGCACTTGCCAATTCATGGACAAGGGGACTGAGATGCTTTCATCAGGTTTCATGAGGTTGCCGGAGGATCAATTGAAAGGGGTACAGGACTCAGCGTCTGGTCCTCATGCACCACATCTTGAAATGCTGTTCTTAGTGAGTATAACCATGCAAGTTGCTTGATAGATAGTAATCGACCTTTGTGATTTTAGGACGGCTTCTTACCTCTTTCTCAACCGGTACCTGCAAATGGCCATTTCATCACGATCCTCAACGCCCTCGTTGCGCCAAAATCTGGTGAGTGCCACTACAATGATTTGCCAACAAGGATATATTGTCGATAATCATTTCCTGTCTTTCCCCATTTCGATTATCAGTGGGCTCATTAACTCTCGCATCCGCTAACGGAGGAACCTTCACTCATCCCCTCATCAACTACAACATATACGCCGACCCCTTCGACATCCAAGCAATGCTTCAAGCAATTAATGACACCGAAACTTTCCTCTCTACGACACCTTGGACTCAAGATGACTTCATCATCTCAGTCGCTGGACGGAATTCTACCACGATCGGTACGAAGGAAGAGAAAGTAGCGTACATGAGGGACAATACTGTCACTGTCTTCCATCCTATTGGGACGGCAAGAATGGGAAATAAAGAGGAGGATGTTACGGATTCGAGACTACTAGTACGAGGTCTGAAGGGTGTTCGGGTTGTTGATGCGAGTGTTTTTGTGAGTCCTGTTTTCTGGAGACAAATTTGAAGTAATTCTGATGTACATGTCCCTCAGCCTACCCTACCAGAATGTCACCCTCAAGCAGTGGTGTATACTTTGGCAGAACGAGCGGCTGATATTATCAAAGAGGATCATGGGATGTTGTAAATTCGTACAGCATATCCTCCACCGTTTTACGTTCAGAATTTCAGACTGACGAGCGAGCACAGAGACAGAGATACTAAATATGTAGTTCCAGAAGGCTAAAGCTTTTAGACTCTTCGGCTGAGTTTAAATTTCGGGCGCTATAAGTTTAAATTTGGGCGTCAGACTGAGAACCTGTTTTCTGTTTTCTCTGCCTCCGACAACACTGAGCTTTGCTGGCACCCTGACCGCATGTTCGAGAAGTCTAACGCTAAGAAAAGTTAGGGAACATCCATGAACCGAAAAACGTTTCAGAGGGCATGCTTCTAAACCTTCTATACGGAAACGGAGAAACTCACACCATCCTCTCCTCGTATGCGTCCTTTACACGTCTCTGCGACTACGTCAGGCAATCCTTGTTGGCTAAACTTTGTGGACTAGTGCCATAGGATTGTATGCTCAACGACGGCCTGGTGCCATTGACCAATGACATAGCCCAGTGATACGCACACTCACACTGGGGCTGTACTTGAGCACACTTGTCGCCGCTACACCGATGCCGATGCATATCACGATACAAAGCAACATCGGTGTAGCGGCGACGAGGATGCCCAAGTACACCAGAGATGTGAAAAGGAGGAACTTTGAAGGCAAAAGCATGGCTGAGGTTCTGGTACGAAGATACAGATACTGAGATGAAAATTGGATAGATGATTGGACGAAGATTGGACAAAGAGGTGAAGGATTGAGGCACAGTCAAAAGGCGAGATGTGTGGATTTGGGGTTTTGACGAAAGTACAGAGAGGCCTGTAGCTTTTATACGTACAAGCAAGAACTTATGTAGATGTGCACGTTGTCTTGGAAGAACGACTTGGAAGAACGGCGTCAAACCTGAGGATTCAAGCTACTGCGGGCGAACGACGAGATCCTGTATATGGACTAATAGTCAGACTAAGTCAGAAATTTTGACGCAAAAAGGCTATTATAGTACGACGCGTACGCAGTAACGCATTGTTCCTTGGAGACCAAATCCGCAAGAGCCAGAATAAAGCCATTGATAGTCAGGCAAGCTGGCCTTCCGAAACCCAAGTACACATTTCTATTCCGTAGGTTACGGTGTAGGCGTACATAGGTGTGCGCACGCAGCTGAGACTCTGAGTTGGAGGAGAGTACAGATAGTACTACGTAGACTGGACGTTGAAGAAAGTGCAACCGCAGACGCTTGAGTATGGGTGGAAGTAGGGGAACATTGAGGGCTAAGGTTACCGGAGTCCTGTCGCACAAGACAGCTGCAGTGACAGTAAGAGCGAAGGGTGTTTTCAAACTGCTGCGAGAAAGCTTCGGTGACGTGTCGGCCCGTCAGCGATCATACTTCGCCTAAGCAGCACGTGCAATGCGTGACTGCGTCAGACGCGCCGCGAACTGGACGCGCGTTCAGAGTTACGAGGCTTTTTTAAGGGACTTGTTCTTACGACGGCGGCTTTGCTGAGATTGCTATGCTATGTTCGTCCACCTCCTGCTATCTCACTGTCCTCATCAAGCCGATATGCCGCTTCCCCCTTTTGGGTCTGTTGGTCCACATAATACATTTTCCTCGTCTCTAGTCCTCTGCAACGAGCAGGGCCACATAGCATAGTGCCTTTGAGCCTCATTATATCATATATCTCGTGTCTGGCATAAAGCTCGTAAACATACAACAACAATATCTATAAAACTCTCGAACCGAGTCCATTGGCACTACTAAGTACTATTGGTGGATATCCAGAAACTATGCAGCAGCGCGATAGTACATACTGTCGAGCAACATAAGAAGCCAATTGGATATCCTGAAGAGTCGATTTGCACGCTGAAGGACCATAGCTGCGTATGACATATTTAGGGGTAAAAAAACCTCAAAACAGACAGAAACTCACACAGCCGCCTAACATAGGCCCCAAAAATCTCCCAAGACTTACGACGCTTTGAGCAAGACCATTTGCGAAGCCGAGGGATTCGGGTGAGCTTGCTAAAAATGGAAGGGTAGATAGGGAGTGCATGAGGAAACGCTCAGGCGAGAGAGCAAATAGGTAAGTAACACTTACTGTGATTCAGGAGGATAGAAATTGAAGTAAAAGTAAAAGTAGATCCACAGTATCGTATTCCTCTGCCATTTCGCATTTTGAGATCGGAGACTTAAGAATGCTACGTGTACTTACGTGCTTATCGTCAAAGCTACAGCAAAAATGAGTGAGCAGGCAGGCTCAGATTATCGAAGTGATTTTGATGGTGAACTCACCGACCATCAGAGGTCCGTTTCCAAGATGACCAGGACCTGCGAATAATATCCTGTACAATACCACAGTCAAATATGATATGATGTACAGGAATGTTCCAAGTCGTAGCATCGCTAGATGCGAGAGTGTGCCTTTTGGTGGTCTGCGTATCAGATGCAATTCAGCGTCACTCAGGAGAATAAGGAGGCTAAGCTGAATACGCACACAAGATAGCTATGATTATCGAAGAGGAAAACAAATCAGACGCATCTTGCAGAGAGAAAACTAATCAGACTTACGGATAAAGGAAGAACTGATAAAACATTTGAGCAACGCCCATTATTCCGACTGATCCGAAGTTAAGTACATGTCAGACTAGCCAGAAGAAAAGGCTCACTGAGCAGAGCAAAGTCAGCAGCACTAAGGCCTAATCCTCCACCGTCGTACTCACTAAAATATCATATAAACAGTAAGTGCACTGACGACATTAGACCACAAGCAGTAAACTCACGTTATCAAGTACGACAAGAAAACTTGATCATGAGTCGTAGTATGCAGAGCCAAAAGGCCATATTGCACGATGATCAATAGAGGGATTTCTACCCACGCTTTATGAGATGTATCCTCATCTTCGAAAGGCGGTCTACCCTCGAGAATAGGGGTCAAATTCGGTCCCATTGTCGTGGACTCAGCATGTCCGTGAGTCATTGCATCGCTAACAGGCTCTTGTAATGACGAGATCTGTGTAGGAATGAATAGCGAAGAAAGAGAAGGCTGATGAGTGGGTAGACGATGATAAGGAGTTCGGGAGGTTGAAGTTGAGGTCCTGCCACGAGAAGTCGAGTAAGCCCTTCCTCGTGTGGAAGATCTCCTTTCATTTTCTCTACCCCGTTGGATTGTGGAGTCGCCATCAGCGATAGCATACGAATGCGATTGGAGTAGAGAATCCAGATTGAGTATCTCTGAGTCTTCATGGCCAGTGTCGTCCGCAAGTTGAGAATCGGAATTGATCGCAGAAGCAACCCACAAGTCTGACATATCGTTGACAGCGTTTTCGTTGGCGAGAACGAGCCTTTCACCGAGGTTGAGGGCGGAAGTATCGGTAGGATTGGAGTACCACTCAGATCTCCCCGAGGCGCCAGTGAGTGTCTCGCGCCCACTCATTTGGGAAGTGCCAGTGAAGGTGCGGTACATAGCAATGCCAGTACCAGTACCAATGCCAGATAAAGGACGATAAGCGTTGGTTGGAAGAGAAGATGGGTGGAAGGCCGAGTCGCGAAGGCGCCTGGATGATTTACGAGGGATTGCCCTTCGTAGGGATCCATGAGGAGTCAGAGGACGACTATTCAATAGAAGGGGTGTCAAAGAGGTAGGCAGCTCCTCCACGAAAGGTTGTGGGAACTTTTCCGTGGCTACATTGGAGTTGGTTTCTAGAGGCTGACCATCAGGGCCCAGAAAACAAGCGAGTAACGCTCCTGGAATACACGTGAATTGTGATGAAGCTACTAGATCCCGAAGGCTCTGAACTTACCGAAGAAAGGTATCAAAGATGCAACAACGCATGGCAAAAGATACGGTAATTTCATGAACAATTCCACCTTTCCGAAAATCCGAGGCCACTTTTCAGCAGGCGATTCCACTAGAAGATTTCAGATCTGGGAGACAATTAGAGGAGAAAGACTTACATGATCCACCGATAATAGGCCCCAAAATACCTCCAAATCCCCAGCAGAATCTGTTCTAAATTTGGGGAACCGCAGACCGTAAAAGTATCAATGATCACATACCCCAAGATAGCATACGCTCGCGCCTCGTTTCTCGCGTTTGTAATGAGAGGGACTGACCCCCTAGCCACCCCAACGGACCCAGCAAAAGCACCTTGAAGCGAACGAATCATTATAGCTTGGGTTAGACTCGTCGAGATACCAAATAGTCCACAAGTGATAGCGCTGCCCAAGAGGGAGAGAACAAGGACGAAACGGCGACCATATGTATCTGCGATTGTGGCCTTCGTGTTATTATGACGATCAGTAAATATAACAGAGAGATCATTAACGAGAGAACGCACCCAGGCTAACGAGGTCAGAAACTGAGCGATGAAGAAAACGGCGACTGATAGAGCTTAGATCTCTATGGCTTGGTTAAATGGGAATGGAGACATTTGCGTACCAAGGATCCCAGTCCAAAAGGCCACCTGTGGCTCCTGGTCGAAGGTTCCGAAACCTGATGACGTCAGTCCTACGAAGAAGCGAAAAAGTGGGAAGACAGGCGTACCTTTCACCATGAATAGCAGAAACGGCGTCGAGACATTGGATGAAAGAAATTCTCCTAGCATCATCTACACCTCGTCAATATGCGTTGCTGAAGCTGTCGGTAAGAACGTACTATGGACAGTACCGTCATTGAAAGGACAGGTAGTGAAGCGCTTGTAGTATCGTCCTCGCTCGCCAACAACGTCTGTATCAGTGGCGGGACCCCCATGTCTGCCGGAGAGGCATCATTTTCCACACGAGCGTTTGCTTGAGGTATGCGAAGAGAGGAACGGGATCGACTGGCATATCCGCCCATCCCAGACATTTGTTCGACGTTCAGAAAGAGAAGAAGGAAAGAGAAGAACGAGGATGAAAATAACCATCAGAGAGCTGCACTTTTGAATTGTGATAGTCTTGACTAGCTCGACTTCTGATAAGCTATTCCACAGCATGGCAAAATAAGCGCAAAACGATCCGCCTCGAGGGATTTTTGCTGCTCGGATTATGACCCATGGCAATACTCTAATAGCATCCTTTATCTTTCAGGGCCGCTTCGTCATATGTACTTCCGAACCAAGGTGCTTGACAGTTCGCGCCAAAGATTGACGGAGTCATCGCGATGGTACGTAACTCCACGGTGATATCATTCTTCGCTGGAGAGCCTCAGGAGAGGCACTGTGCTAAACGGCGAAATTCACTCACTTCTCTGGTTAGCTTTAGGCGGACGAAGACAAGGAAAGCCAATTACAGACATCTCAGTACAAGAAGCATCACGAACCATAAATTTCTGCAATATACTGTTACATCAAAGATTCATAGCAAGATTCAATGAGTTTGACTAGAGCAAACATTATTCCTGAGCATCATTTCAGACAAACAGACCTAGCAACTTGATTCGTTACTAGAAATGGTTACTATTTATCAGTAAGGTGCATTGCTGATTTGGGAAAGAAATCATACCATAAAATACATTCGCTTCGCCATCGTACCGGCAACAGGCTTATAGCTATTCTTGTATGCTTCGAGATCTCCACCAGCTGCGCTTCCACTAGCTTGCGTCGCAGTATCCGAGAGATCGATACTTCCCTGCGGATTGAAGTGATTCTTTGCGCGACCACAGACAATATCAGCATCTAGAGATATATTAGATTGCCTTCCGGAGACATCCCTCCAAACCACTCACAATAAACGGGGGCGGGAATAGAGACAGAACGAGTCGACCGAGCATATACATGGCAGAGAGTATAACAAAGATCTTGGAGAGCATCGGCTCTGAAGCATAATGAGTATCAAAAGAAACTGAATGTAAGGAAAGGAAAGCTTACGAGAAGCGATTGTCCTGTTGGTTGGGTATATACGTGTGAGCCTTGGAGTGCGAGGGAAGGCATTTACTTACGTCGTGGAGAACCTAAAGCCTTCGTTATTAGAATGCCCATGTCATCAATAGGAATGAAGACTTACGCTATAATGAGAGGGGCGGTTGGTCCCGATAAGCCCTCCGTGCGACTAGATAGGACAGACCAACAAGTTAGCAATTAGCGAGGAGGTTGATAAGGTTCAGACCACGTACGTTAAGATAAAAGTCAAACATCACTGGGTCGGTAATCCCCGTATCGACTACTGTCCCGGCTGGCATGTTCCCGGTCCTGTCACCTTCTCCAGCGCGAGGTTGGAATCTGGAGGGTATAAAAAGACTGACGTTGAGTAATCAGTCAAGCACCTCCAGTTGAAACAAACCTATAATGGTGCCTCTTGCCTACCACCACAAACGTGATGGCAACACTGATCTTCAAATCCGTGCACACCTCTGCGTACAAGTCAGAATAGGTGCCATGTTACATTAAAAATACGTACGCCGAAGAACTGCGAGCTCTAGAAACGCGTTAGAAATGGGTATCAGTGATTAATAATTAATGACACGCCTCCAAACATACCTTGCTCCTTGACTTGCGCGAACTGCCCTTCGGAAACTCCATCTACAAGCCATGTCAGTGAAAGGATTTTCATACTCAGCCTCGGTCACATACCCCGGAAAAAGATGATACGCTTTGGAGCTGACTTGGTCGGAGGAACTTGCTCCTGAGACTGTCGATAGCCTCTGTAGTTCTCAATAATGTTCTGAAGCATCGATTAAAATCAATAATAAATCATAAATACGATATCACAGCGTACCTTGACCATGGAGTAAAGATCCTCAATTATTTCCATTCTGCTCGTCTGCACTTTCGAAGTAGCTATGTACTTGGATACCTCCGTATCAACATTACCGACTACAGCGGTGAACGAAGGCGCCGAACTCGAAGGCGGTGGATGCATTACGTCTGCGCCGAAAATGATGGTTGGATTGTTCGGGTCAACGAGGATGGGCGCGGAGGATGCGTCGGGAACGACATTGATACCGCCGAGTTTGGGGTTAACCCTACAAAGGATTGTCAAAACGGACCGGGGAAGATAACAAAAAAACTCACTTAAGGCAGACATTGGCCCAATATTGCATCTTCGCTCTCATACAGTTGTTGGACTTGAGGCATTGTGTCGCAACTCCCATCTTGGTCAATCTAGTTGAGAAAAACATCATATTTCGAATCCAAGGAAACTCACAACACAATCACCGAAGCTAGGAGTAGTAATGTGATTAGCAGGGATCATGAAGCGACTACCATCTGTGATGACTTACTGCTTGACAGCACGATAAATGTCAGTGTTGCCGTGCTCCGGAAGTATGACGACTAGCAAGTCGGGACCACCAACTCCCCGGTTCTTCTGGGCGCACGCTTTCCCAGCGCTCGTCAATTGCTAGATAGTGTCGGTAAGAATCAATAATCTGACTTGAAGTGAAGAAGACAGCACCACTCACTTTCGTGATATCACCCTGAGCATTGTGGTATTGAACAACTGGATCTCTTTCGTGTACAGTGACACCTACAGAAAGAATGAGTATCATGGGATTGACGAGGGCTTTAACCGGACTCACCAACGGAAGCACAAGCGTCCACGTAATCTTTGATCAATCCCTGTACCCTCTGCGAGGTCATCCTACGTTCGGACTCGTAAATTACAATAGCCCATCTGGCGATGTCGACGGGCTTGATGAACTTCTTGTCAGCCCTGAGGACAAGGGTAGTCAGTGTTTGATGATCATCAAATGTAAGAATAATCTCGGACGGAGCTTACATGTTCCAAGAGCCAAATCTCGGTTGCTGAGTAGAAGAAAGTATTGGTCAGGATGAAGTATGCCTATAAAACAATCTGAGAACTTACCACCGTCACCCTATTAGCGTACTTGAGCTTCGGGGGGGCCAATACGCGTGCATCAACTTCGGGGAATGGTCCGGTGTTAATAGTAAGACGAAAACTGCGGATATACTCGGACTGGCCGTACGCCAACGTCTGGAGCGAAAGAGACATCAGCACAGCACAGCAAAGAGGTCTAGAAAGAGGACTTACCGCGAAGCCGGTGCGAATGCTACTCATCCTTTCAGCCGGAGCCTTCCTCGAAAACTCCACCATCTCCTTCGTCAACTCGGGTGGGATCTGCTTACGAGCAATTTGGCCGGGAACAACGGTGCATTTCTCAAACGGAATGGCTGAGCCTTTTGCAGTCTGCAATCCACCCCGCTCAACATCGTGGTTGAGATGGAAAGGGAGAAAAGGACGTACTACAATACAGGCGACCTGGGGATATTGAAGGGGTCGGTTCTGTTGACTCTTGAAGTATTCCGCTACCGTCGTTTGTCCGCCTTCACGGAGCTGGAAGCGAAAGTTGTTTGCCCCAACATCTGATATCTTATCGACCACAACGATTCTGTTGCTCGGCGCGACAGAGACACGAACACCCTTGAGGAAGTGCTGCAAAGTCTGGCGTCGGCGCGGGTCAAGACCTTGTGGCCCGGGAGACAACATTTGCGGGTTGGCATTACTACCGAGTACGAAAAAGTCAAAGATAACTTGGATAAGTGGTCCAGGCTTGAAGAAAAGTCCGCTGGAGATGTCGACATTGACGAGGAGTTTGTTGAGGGTGGGGCGGACGGACTGAAAGTAGCCCCGAACGAGCTCGAAACCACGACCTATAGCCCTCTTCTCGCCGTCCATTGGGAAGAAAGAACGGACATTGAAAGGATGATTCATGATAGGGTCAGTGCGTATGATGACGTTAAGAGCCTATATGGAAGAACATGAGAGTGTGACTAAATGACCCATGACCAAACACTACATACCGTAATGGCAGTGAGCACTTGCTCGTCGTGAGATTGGAGACCATGGATAAACCGGTCCAGAACACTTCAACGAATATAAACCGGGGAGAAGTGAAGGATACGGAAGTCGACGTACGCTGTATTGATCTCCGCGGCAAAGGTGATCTTGATCCTGTAAGTTGGCGGTGGACGATCTCTAGGATGCCCATTTGCTGGCAATACGACATCAAACTGAAGGAAGCAATAGTCAGCATACATTCTATCACAAAAGAGGTCGTAACACGCACCACTCTGGAATTACTACTTCCAAGATCTAGTTTCTGAGGCATGAATAGGTTTTTCTTTCCATCGTACGCGCCAGCAGGCGTAAAGACATCCGGTGCCGTATCATGCTGGAGCGTCTTGATGAGTTGGACATTAAAGCGTTGAGGATATGTTTTGTCGAGCGTAGCTGAAACACGCATGAGGGAGACGAAGGAATGAAGTAATAACCGAAAAAGCTCACCAACTATGGTTCAAAGTGAGTTATTGATGAGCTCACAGAGTTACCAGTTACACTCACCGTCGTAATGGTAAATCATCAGGCCTTCTGGCATACGCATCTCTAATGCATTAACAATGGCTTTAGTCCTTGTTCCCCGCGTTCCATACCCAGGGCGTTTGACGCCTACTGAGTCCAGATGGGCTTCAGAACAGAAGTGAAGAAAAGCAGATTGTATATTGTAAGGCTACGACAGAACTACAGTAAAGGAGAAAACGCACCAGGAAGTAAAGATGTAGAACCACCCTGCAAGACAGGTTGTCCTGCAGAAGGGCCACGACCTACCAGAACAGGGCCTTCTCGTGGAGCACCACCACCACCTCTCCCACCGCGTCCACCACGTCCACCACGTCCACCCCTATCACCACCTCTCTGAGGAGGTGTTCCACGAGAAGGTCCTCCCCTAGTAACTCTTGGCGGCATCTTGAAGATTACGAAGTTGAAAGAAAGTGTTGACGCTGGGGGTAGAAAGGAAACTCTGACGTGCTTGTTGCGTGGAACATTTTATATTGCCGCGACACGAGGTCCGGCACGCGTATGCCGATGTCGGCTTGTTGCGTCTCGCCTGTCTTTGATACTCTGAGCGTTTGAAGGTCCGCCGCAAATACATCGAAGGCTTGCAGATGCATATCCCTGCGGCGGTGTCACAAGGTTCTCAGTCTGATGATCGATGACCTAGGCCCTAGTGTATGACATGATCACTCTCATGTCCATAGTTTAAAAATGATCATCTGGTGTCTTTAATTCGACGACTCCCTTCTATACGTACTTACTGCGCTCCTTATCGAACTCTATCGTGTTGATTATGAATGGTCCTAACTTAGCAGGTAGGAAAGAGGTTTCATGAAAAGCTTCAATTTTCTTGGGATTCTCTCTACTCAAAGGCTGAGGATGCTTATTGTCCCAAACCAAAACTAGCCCAACCAAAATCTGCAGTACCTTTCAGTTTTAATCGCTTCCAGTTATCCTTGCTTCTGATAAACCCGTGTACAGTAGTCAAAATTGCCAGCCAATCAGGAGGAGCTAATGACCGTAGCCACACGCAGAACAATGTGTAGTCCCTTACTAAAGGGGCCTCGTAATCCCGTTTTCTAGACCGGTTTGACTCTTGAGACCGCCACTACAATTTACAATGACTGGGATTGATGGCCCGAGGTGCTCGGATAAGTTGACTGAAGATTTTGTGACAGGTAGAGTGCTGTCAAATAATGTTCCAACTGAGGCCTCGAGCAAACAGCAGTGGATGTGCCCTAACAGATAAACTTTCACATTGGGGGATGGAACCTGTATACATGCCATCATAGTCTCAATAAATATGAATACGAACAGAGCTTCATAAGTACAGTGCGCTAGCAAAAGCTTTCTTCCCTCCGACTGCTCTTCGATCCTACAAATCGAGTTATTCCTTCCGGATATATACTCTACCCCACATTTATCCTGTCACGTCTGCTAAACAAGCAGCGATAGGTGCCTGTTCGATTCGATACCTTCAATAGAAATTTGGTGACACTCCTTGTGGAGAACAGGCTTCAACGCCATATACCATACGGGAGCAAGTTGGATGTAGGGCAAAAAACTGACTCCCCTCCCCTTCGGAAGTGCAACTGTCCACAAGTGGTTGCATAAGGGATACCTCCGTTTGATCCAAGCAAGTGCTGTCGCCAATAACATCAGGATGTTGGTACCCAATGAAAGCATAGCCGTCTTGGGTGGGATCCAAGCTTGCTGATGTGTCGGATTGATCAAAACATGATGCCTCGACGATGGAAGGAAACTCCACGATGGTCTCATGGTTGTATGAAGACGCAGCCCCACCTCCATCCGAGCTAACCCATATATCTGATGATGAGGATGAAGCTGAGGGTGATCCCAGAAAACCGCAGTTCCCGACCCCCGTATCAGTACTTGGTCCCAACCCGGGTAATACACTCCTTCTCCTCCCGAATGACGAGTCGTAGTTACTCTGGATGTAGCATGATGTCCATGCGTCGGGAGCTTGATAAGGAGGAGGCGAGTGACTGAACGGATTCTCCATCTTCGAAGGAAAGACGGACATGAAAGTGGATGGAATCTCTGAGCTATTCGCCTGAGGACCAACAATCGTCTTGTGTCTGGGTTCATCTTTCGTAGCAGCGGCCAACTTTTTTTGCCTCGAGATTTTGGGATCATTGATGTAGATGCAATGTCTTCCTCTCAACGAACATTTTGAGCATGGATAGTTGAGATCACATTTGATCTTGGACTCTGCGCAGGCCTAGTAGAGTAGTACGGGATTAACAAAGATGCATTGATGATCATAGGCTTCAAGTTTCGCACCTGGCATGATTTCTGTCTGGACTTTGGTATAGTGGGACTGGAAACACGGTGAGAAGAGATGTGTAGGGGTATTGATGGGTAGTCGATGTGCGTACGTGTTACTACATATTTTCTTATGACGAGATAAAAGGTCACTTCGCGTGAACTCAGCCCGACAAATCTGCTCAGAAATATATCAGCACGAAAAGGGCAAAGTAGAGGTCTTCAAACATACTTCGCAGCGATAGGAACGTTCGTTCGTGTCTGTGAAATATTGTAAGGACGACGCTGCTGACCATGGGTTGAATGCTTCGTACTCACGAGAGCGAATGTGTCTGTTCAGATGGGTAGTGCGAGTGAATTTTGCAGGGCAAATCGGACAATATTTGGTCTATGCAGTGAAGTTAGACCTTTTGGACCTTTTGACACGAATACAGACGTTTACTTGTGGTAAAGTAGGCACGTTGCCTCTATGGATCTTTCCTCTCGAGCTGGAAGGTGTATCGAAGTAAGAATCTTTGTGTATGAGAGACAATGCGGGGAAGGTCATAGTAGTTCCTTTGACTGGGGTTTGCTTTGGTATCTGATGAAGGATTGGGAGCTTGCTTGAGTATAAGTACGCAGTTGGTGTTTGATGCCCTGTAACCGATCAAAAAGAGGCATATATCTAGTAGACGGTCTATTCATTTGTACCAGAAGGTATGATGACATACAAATTAGAGTTCCGATAAATGAAGCGTATAGCGTCGCAAGGACCATGCCTGTCCAAATCATTGAAACCTTGAGGACGAAGAGGCATGTTACCAGCCTCTTGAGCTCTCCATCCTGCCGTGGGTTGATTTCTTCCGACTTTTTCAGATACAAGTAAGTACTAGTATAGAATTCACGACCACCGACACCACTCGGTACAGGATCATCATTTGCATTCTGCACCAGTCGTACTTAGGTTATATTGCGGTTTTCTGGCTTGATAGTTCTCAAAGCCACAGATGACCAATTTTTGAATAGAGTCTGGTAATCAGCATGGCTTGAGTAGTACTTACTAGTCTCGCGAGTCGTAAGTCAGTCTTTCTCTACGCATTCCACTGAGTCGCCGATCAGAATCGTCAGACATGCTATGCATGACGTTTTCTGCCGCGATGAAAGATATTTCTAGCTGCTGGCAACTGTCATCACCTACTTAGATGATCAACTATTGCCCATCGTCACAGAAATAGTACCTAGGTAACTTGATTTGCGCTGGATACTCATGACGGTGAGCTCGGCAGTCATCCGAGATACACGCGCCATCATCGTTGGTCTAATTTATAGCTTTTTCCGATAGGAGATGGGTAAATTCTTTGCAGAGGATACATTCAATAGTTCGACACGAATTCAATAGGGGCTCGGCGGCGGCCATCGGCACCGAGCAAATGATTTTCACACCACAGATATCCTGTGGCTTGTATGGCCACCCCGTTCATTCCCTGGAACGGTGAAAAGGTGCATTGAGATATATCTGGTATATACTGCAGCTCTGCGAGTAGGTATGGCAGCCTCGTTGTGAGAAGCTTAAGAAGGCTTCGAAGTAATTCAGTGGCGTCTCTGTTCAGATCAGTATGGGGTATAGTGTGTGAGGAACACCTTCTGAAAAGCAGAGAAACACGCTTGGAGAATCTTTGGACAATGATCAGGAGCTTTATCCTCCCTTGATTGCTCTTCAACTCGGAGAATGTCGGTAGAACCTAGTATCCGCAGAATGGATGTGCGTGGATCGGCCTCCGACGATGTCTCGAAGAATTCATCTTGCATTCCGGAACTGCGTTGGTGCCGGATGTTGGCTAGATAATGCACGGCACCTACTTATAGTATAGCCTTGCTTCATTGAAGAACTATGACCACACTAAGTAAAACACCGTATCGAGGAATATTCACGAGTATCCACCATCTATTCTTCCTGATAAGAACTCAGGCTGCCCAGCCTCCCTGTCTATTTTCCTGGTTTACAGACTTCCTGGCTCAAAGTCTGAAGAGTTCCTGAGTCTTTCGTGGTGAATCTGAGATGTGGCACTCTCCGAATGAAGCCGGTAGTATATATCCAAACAGCTTCCTGAGGCAGGTCCTATCTGAAAAGCCTTTGGGTGACGAGAACATCTAATGTATTGTTATTTCGGACCGTGAGGGATCCGACCCGGAAACCGAGATGAAGGGAGAGCAAAATGAATACTAGGTCCTCCATATCAATATAGTAGTATCCGACTCTCGGACCCGTCAAGCTTTCAAACGTTAAAACTTTGCAAGGCTGGAATGTTGAATCCCAGGTTTCTTATGGACAGACCACGATTGGCTGGTCCTGGAATACTGAAGAGCACTCGATTGTAGCATCCTTTGACGCAACAGCTATCGAAGTTCCATGCCGTCACAAGATCGCGAGTTTCACCAGCGATTTGAATAGAAGGCGGAGAATTAGAGACATGGCAGGGCACAACATTTGCATGAGATTGTGGACGACGACAAAGCGAGATACAAAACGACGGAAATAACCATATCTAAGTCAGTAGAGAAATAAATTACACTACAACCAGTCCTGGACAATGTCTAAGGTAGGGAAGCCATGATACACTCGCAAAAAGAGAGGGAAAAATCGAGCAAGTCTAGTGTCTAGTTTACAGTCTATGAATCAATAGCGTCGAAGGCCCCGAGGAAGTTAAAAAGTTCAGTTAGTCCCTTCGTAGACTTCGCCTGACGGTGAAGACGCGTTCTCCGTCACTTGTCGCAGTCACCTCCTGGGCACCGGTCAACTTCTCAAGTCCTTGAAGAGAACTACCCTTTGCGAGCACTACGTAGATCTCCAGTCCATCACCCACCTGCTCAAAGGAAATCACATCAGCACGTCATCTAGAACTAATTATAGGACGGTGCACTTACTTCTACATGTCTTTCACTTGCATTCACAAATGAATCCATCACGAGGGATAAGACACTAGAAAGCGGTAACTGTGTGGGGCGTGAGGAACTATGTGTAGAACGTTGATTCTTGTAGTGAACCTGTCAAAAAGGAAATCAAGGAACATATGTCAGTATTGGACGTCAAATAAAATGGCTGAGATGAAAACGGTAAAAGCGCATAAAATACGGAAAAAAGATCGACTCCAGGTCACAAGAGGTCGAGGAACGAGTATGGAAGAGACGAGTGAAACTCGGAAAAGGATCGGAGGGGCGCTGCGATCCTCTTGTTACACTCGGCCGGGTGTACCAGTCATCCTTTTTCGAGACAGTATCCAATAGAATGTGGAAAAAGAAAAAGAAAAAAGAAAAACCGGGAACTCGAAGCACTCAGAAAACCACCAACCTGGTTATCTAGGTAAGGTTGCATGAATGATTGAGCTGCCCCAGCTACACGACAAGTATCGCGTTCATAAGAGCCAACGGAATCAAAGGTGTATACTGCTCCGGAACCTGCAAAGTATCTTTTTCAGCATCTAGACAGAGCAAGAAAGAGGCGTCACTCACCATCTTCTTCAATCCCGCTCAAAATATTAGAAACGTAGTAAGGAAAGAAACGACGGGCGTAGAGCATCGTCTGCATCAAACGAGCTATTTCATGTAGAGGCATATCCCGCGCATGGCCGTGCCTGTACCACTACGAGGAGTTAGATTGTAAAGCTACAGCAGTAGAAGCAATGTATGCTTACCTCCAACTGTTGCCTGACTTTATTAACAAACATGTTACCGTCGGCTGAAAAGCCGTTGACAGCTAAAACAGCCTTGTCTGTCCTGGAAGGCTTTGTGGTCAGTCATCAAAAACTGAAGGAGCAGCTAACACGCACAATCTGAAGACTTTTGGAGCATATCGCGTCTGACTGTATCCATCAGTCCGACGGGTGTCACCGGCAACGACACAAAACCTAGAACCGGCCACGGCAAGTATGGTACCACCATTTTCGCTGTAGGGGGTCTTGAACTGAGATGGTTGACCGCTGGCAGCGCGACTAAGAGAAACCATGTCAGGCATTGTTAAGGTAGCGGTGTGGGTAAAGGTGGCTTTTTGGAAATGAAGGTGCGCTGCGAGTTGGGAGGGATAGGTATGCCATCCTCGAGGGATTATATAGCCCTGAGATGGGTGTGAAGGAAGAAAAATGGTCGGCGGTCAAGATTTGGATACGCGAGTGCGTGAGAAAATGAGTAATCTCCGAGCTTTCGCCTTCCGCCCTCTAAGCGTACTATCTCTTCGAAACAGGCAGTATTGTTGCTTGGCTTCCTAGCAGCCTTCTTGCTCCACAAGGAAACATTATCGTATACCTGATTGCTTCTTTGCAGAAAATACCCTCTTTCTGAAACTTCAAGCTCACTCGTTGAAAATTGTTCAGTTCTCCCGACTTCTTGCCGAAAGCTTATAGACGCGCATATATGATTGCACGACGTACGTTTTCTCCTTGGATCTTTGTATTTTAGAGTACGATCACGTCGCAGAGTACCTAATACTTGGGCTCATATAATGATGCGTAGCAATCTGGACCGTCTGGGAAGGTTTCTTGCTGCGATAAGGACTGTTGCTACAAGCAACTGAACCACCCAGCTCTGGCATCAACTGGGATAGCAAGATTTCAGAACCACCTCCCCATGCCATTGATCCACTATGTTAACCGTAGCGTAAGTTTTGGAGCGGTTTCTCACTCCAATCACGGGATTAGCGACAACTGCAAGCAGATAACGATTTTGACATCGGCAAAGTTCGGAACGAAGCCCTGTTGTTGATCAACCCGATGGAAGTTATACCGTGGAAAATGGACATGTCGGTATTTTGCACAAGTGGCACGAAACATCGTACTCATGTAATCTCACGAAGAGCTCATATACAACGACATCATTGTTCAGCGTGTAAGTCTCTTTCTATCCCAGGCCAAGTTAGTAAGTACGTCCTGAGAGCCTCGCTCCACTCTCGATGCGAAGGCGTCAAATATGACATCGTCGTGTATTTTAGGATAAATGCCTTGCGGAAAATCTACTCCCAATACTCACGAGGAGATCAGCCACGAAAGGTACAAGAAGTTGTAGGAGATCTAGTCCTCGTCCATTCGCTTGGATTGCATCTTTTCATTGTCAATATGAATGTCTGATCAAAAATCATAGGAAGCTATAGATGCGTCGTTAAATGCCTGTTCTAACCGTATGAAGTCTCTCTCTCATTTGTGCATTTACTTATGTAGATATCTTTACAGTACTCGTCGACTTTTACGGAGATCTGCAGACAACCCACGCCTGTGAACGTTGTGTGCGTCCAGTCTTCGACGCAATGTGGTCGACAGTCTGAAAGAAGGGTTCAACGTAGTCACCGAGCGGTGCCTTGTTCACAGCATGCCTTTATTTATCTTCAGACTCACCAACTCAAGCCCTTAAGATAGGACAGCGGGTAAAGAGTGGCCGGTCAGTCATCACCGTTCCTTGCGAGTACTGTGGTGGCTGAGTAAGTGCATTCATTCGAGCATTGATGTCAAGGACATGTGCTAGATAGTCTCTTATCTCTGGCAACGCCGATGTAGGGAAACAAGAAGCTCGCCTACGTCGTTCGGGAACGTCTGATGATCTCGCAACTAACCAGAAAATGCACCTATCTAAGAGCGTTGATGAAGGGTCGGTTCATTATGTCTTCTCCAGTAATCTTACGTTTAAAGCCGAGAATTCTCCTGGACCTACAACTTTGAAGAGCGCTGTGTCAAGTGTATCAAATTGAGGATTTCAGAGGCTAGGTGCGTCTTGTCTATCATACAGGAGGCTCATGCGAAGATTCTAGATCCTGCTAGCAGACAAGGTGGCGATCAAAGATGAGAAACTTCTTGAAGGCCCCGTTACTCATGCTCCCTCGGAATATCCTCGCTGGGCTGCCACCACCACATCACGGTAATATCCGCAAGTGTATTGCGTCTTCGTTTTCTATGCTTCTCATGTCAAAGAAGCGTGCTCGACGTTGATTATGCTCAAGTTTCTGCGAAGGCACCTGTGCATGAAAATAAGACTTGAAGGGCGTATCAATGATTAACGTCGACATAGCGCGACGAGAAGACCACTAATCATACCAGGGAGTATGATTTTTAAAAAAGTGTAGTAGCACCAGCTAGTGCTACTCCTATCTGTATCTACATGCTCTCAGAGTCTTTGAAACCCGTAAATCGCTTGCCTCTGTTCCCGACGGTAAAGATACGAGCTGAACTCCAAATACGTAAAAGAAGTTGACTAGGTACATACATATAAAGATCTCACTCAAGCTCTGCTTCTCGAGAGCCGCATGAATTTGCGACTGAATCTGGGGTGCTTAATCGCAAACGTACCTTCCGAACTAGGCTTCTGGAAGTTGGCTAGGCATGAAAATCTCACGCAAGCTCTACTTCCTGAATACCGTTCCTCGTATCAGGGGTACTTGCGAATTTCAGCCACCACAGGATGAGAACCGCGTGAATTTACGACTGAATCTGGGGTGATTGATCGCAAACGTTCCTTGCGAACTAGGCTTCCTCCAAGGACTGGGAGTGTGCATCAGGAAAAAGTGAATTGGCTATTGATCCCCCTGCCGAGCTATTTACGGCTGATAGCCGTAGCGCGGCGCTCCATGTGCTCAGTAGCAGCCAGTAGCCTCCGTAGCTTCCGTAGCCTTGCGCGAAGTTCTGTAGAGCTGTCAGAAAACTTAAAAGAGCCCTCAACCTATGTATACATATTTCCTGTGTGAGAGGGTGGGCTGCATTTGAAAAACTCATAATCGGGGCTCCAAAGTGCCTGTTCGAATGATGTATGTAACCTCAGTAGCTTCTGTAGCCATGCGCTACATTCTGTAGAGCTATCAGTAAGACTAAGAAAAGAGCCCTCAGACAACTCTCAGCTATGTATACATATTCCCTGGGTGGATTTACATACCTGCTTGCAAAGAACTCATATTCAAGGGGTTGGAAACACCGAAAGGAAAGTCCGAAACTGTCAAGTCAAATAACCCTAGACCTGGGTCAGGGTTTGACGACGAAGTTCATTTTCAGGCGGAGTTTTAAATTTTATTTGATAGCTCGACGCGACTCGCTTGAGATTCCTTACTTTCTTCCCTTTTCTTCCCTCGCAACGTCCTACCAAGCTTCACCTAGGCCTTATCAGTCCTCCTTTCCCCTGAACCTTTTCTCTTTGTCTCAGCATCCAACTTGGTCCTACGTAACTTGCTGGTTGAGTGCGGCAAGTGTTGGTTGTTTATGTGGGGTTTGTAGGTTTTCTTGTCCCTTTGGCGAGGTTAGTCCTATCTCGTCTACAACCTTCCGAGCACTTATTGACACTACACCCTCTTCATCTTACTAAGGTCATCTCCAACACTGGCGCCAGGTGAGTTCTAGATACTGAGCAGTTGCCTACGGCCGCTAACTGGTGTCCATAGATTCTACTACTTTTTTCATTTCTTGGTGGTGGCTGGTGGTGGGTGGAGGCTAGGAGTGTCGTGGTGTTCTAGTAGCTAAATTTGTAGGGGAGGGAGCGGCATGGATGTATATTCACTACATTATTTGCCACCTTATTTTTGTGTTTACATTGTCCCGACTCTCTAGAATAGTCTTTGAATATATTTGTTTTCTGCATATTCTAATTGCATGAACAATGAACATTGAGCAACGAAAGCTTGCATACATACTAGCCAAAATGCACAAGGGGTATACTACTGTGGTTATAGGTAGAAATTTATTTGTAGTACCTTCTGTAGTGTATGTACTCGACGTATAGCCAATAGCCTTTGCTGATGGCTATACGAGCTACAGAGCCATGGCTTGGGGCTACAGGCGGTGTGAAAAGGGGTAAGGTACACTTTGGAACCATTTCACGTGCCTCTGCAACCTCCATGTTTTCCCAATACCACCTTCCACAACGCAAATTTGAGAAATTGGCCACTGGGGCACTCAGTGGATCTTTATTCCAAAGAGGGCCTCAGAGGCAAATTTCCAGATTTCTCCCTCTGGCACCTTGGGCGGCAATGCATATTTGGAAAGATCTTTTGGGCAAACATATGGCTGTTCAGCCTCAAATCGGTCCCATATGGAGTAGGCCCGGGCGAGCAAAAATGGCACTGAAAAATCCGAAATTTAAGTTTGCACAGAGATCTCTGGAAATATGCAACGCCACCCAAGGTGTGGAGGGAGTCATTAAAGGTACAAGGTCCATGTGACATGAACCCAATGCGTCCTTCGCGTACCTTACCTTGCTACCCGGTTATTTCGGCTACATAGCTCCGGTAAGTCTCAATAGCCTCGTGGTTTTTTCCTGATGTGGCTTGCAGTTTGAAGCTCAGCCTTCCAGGCATGGCCATGTCACAACAGGCATCGCAATTGAGACATGAGTGTCATTCTGAAGCTCCACAAGGCATTTAAAATCTTAGTATCAGGATACAAACACATCATGGCTTGAACTCATAGTTGGTAGCTATCGGTAGAGATATACTAAGACCATGAAATTCACCAGAGATCTGCTACATAGACAGGAAGGCTACTCAGGCGAAAGGACTTGTTATATCCGATATGATTATGTTGAGCCACAATTTGTGTAAATCATGAATTCTTATGGAAAAATCAGAGGGTAAAAATGTGGGGATGCATTCATCACGAGGCTGAAGAATGAGGCTGAGTTGTTTACACTGCATTTCCACAGGTGGCTATGTCAATTACGTCCCGATTTCTCCCGTCTGTTTCTTTCCGCATATTGGACACTCCAATCAGGGTTTCCATTTCTTTTCTGACTGTATACAGGGTTCAACATGTCCAACTGGACCTTTCTTCCTGTTCCCCTACAATGATGTTGACTCATACCTCTCTGCTTCATTGCCCTCTTTAACGTTGCTTCTGTGCAAGCTTAGCTATGATTTCTTTCACAGCAGCAGTGCTGCAGCACTCGTTGTTTCGGTCCTCTTTCCCTTCCCTTTTGAATATATTCTTGGCTCTAAGATGTCTGCATATTTCGACTCAATGCCCAATTCTGTTCTGATGCACCCTTTGTCTTTTCCACTTTTGATTCTATGGATTCTGTTCATGAAGACTCAATGCATGAACAAAGTAGTTTGGTAGTCTCTTCACATGTACTTGTATTCTCTTAATGGTAAATAGTAAAGAAGTCAAATAGAAAATAATGTGTATTTGTCATTCCTGCCCTGTAATACCATTTCTGGTACTGTATGCCTAGATGTGTAGACCTATCAGGAACAAGTGATGCATAAGTTGTAGCCCCTATCTTTTCTTCTATCTGTCAAGGTTGTCGGTACACTCAATAACCACCCAAGTCACACAATGCGAGAAAGCCGGTTACAAGAAGATAGATTGATCAAAAGAGGTAGAGAGATAGAGAGATAGAGAAAGTAAGCTGACTAGGCTCTACACTGCGTAGTAAAAGTACAGAGCGGAGACGAAGTGAAGGAACTAAGGAATAGGTTACAAAGATCACAGGTATATAAGTAAAATATGAACAGATGGGAAAAGATAAGTAATAATAGACGGTATCATGTGGAAATGTCAAGGGCGAGAGAGTAATGAGTTAAATATGGATAGATGAAGGTACTGGATCATAAGGAATGATTGACAGTGAGAATGTCCATGGAGATAGGAATCGGAGGAGATAAGAGTGTGAGTCATAGATCTGTAGAGATGGTAACTATAGACGATGATGAGAAGTAGTTGATGTTTATGGGGTTAAAGTGGGAAGTAGGTAGTAAAGGGAAAAGAATAGAAAGGAAATGAATAAGCAGGGAGTGATTTGTGACATTACCCCCTCTTTAGGACGAGCTTTCACCAGAGCTCAGCAAGCTAGTTTTCCAGTGCTCTGCCCATTGTTTGCGAAGTCACCTATCCATGTCTCCCTGACTCGGCCAGAGCTTCGTTAAGCTCTCCTCAGTCGTGTAGCTTGTCATACTCCACCTAGGATCAGTCCAGTCGGTTAAATCTCCCCATTCCGTTGTGTTGGTTGCAGTCCCCCAACCCGCTCCATTCCATCCATCATCATCGTCATGTTGTAGGGTGATGTGTGCGCCCCATACACTGCCGTCTCCCCATCCCAGGTTCCCTCTGTGTTCTGCTCGTAGGGATGTCCACTGAACTACACATCTAGCTTTATGTCCTCTGCCCAATCTACATTGCCCTGGTCCATCCTCTCCTCCCCATGTGCAGTGTTGACATCTGTTGTGAGGTCCTTGGTGCTGTTTTGAGAGTCGACATTGATGTCCTGAGCGTTTTCCATAGGTGCAGCGTCCCCTGTTGGTTGGGTGTGCGGTATGAGTGATAGTGTCAGTGGAGGAAGTAGTAGACATTGCGGTGATGAGAGTGTGAGTGATTGTTGTTGGACCGGTAGCGGTGGATGGTGTTCTGTAGTGCTCCGTTGTGGAAAGGGATCTTTTATAGTTGTTGGTTTGTATGGTGTAGATGTTAAATGATCGGTCAGGTTATCGTCGGAGCCGGGTTTGACAGTAGATGCCGTTAACGAGGGAATGCGATCGATGAATGATGACAAAAGTCTGAGTTCGATTGCCGAGTGGGGTGCGAAGGAGGGCATAGAATACCAGCGGTTTGTAACAGTGTTTCTCCTCGGAGTTGTGCTTTCGCTTGAAGCACAAGGGTACTTCGCCATATGTCTTCCATGGTGATTCCTAGGGAACGCACCGTTGTTCCAGGGCGTATCAGGTTCTTGGGCTGATACACATCTGGATGCTGTTGATGGAAGGTTTTGATCATCTCCTTCACCTTTGTCAATCCTGACGCCGGTTCCCATGAATTCTCTGAGTCAGCATAGTCCAACCATTTGACAAGGTATTGTACTCCCCAGCGGTTTCTCGTTGGTTTTGAATCTAAAATTGCTTCCACATCATATTCATTGTCTTCTGGAAGTAACTCTGGCGGTTCTCCTGGATAGTTCACTCCGTGGGCTTTGGTTTCTTTGTACGGCGATAGGAGTGAAGCATGGAACACTGGATGAATGCGCCAACTATTCGGTAATTTGAGTCGGTAATTGACTTCACTGATAACGTCAGTGATTTCAAACAGTCCGTGATAACGATTTGCCAACTTAGCTTTCGGCCTCGTTGTCTTCAAATTCTTTCCGTCTAGCAACACTTTGTCTCCAACTTTAAACTTCTTCCCTTCAGTAGCATAGTCCTTGTTCTGTTCCTTCATCTGTTCTGCCGCTGTTGCTAGACTTGCTTTCAGTTCTTCTCGGAGAGTGTCCAAGTTTTGAAGGTGTTCTTCAACTTTTGGTACGTGTGAAGTCGGATTGATGGAAGGAAAGAGTCAAGGTAGATATCCATGGAGTAGTTTGAACGGCGACTTCCCGGTTGCTGAATGAATTCAGGTGTTGTGGCAAAATTCGGCGTAAGGTAGGTATTTAACCCAGTTGTCTTGGTGATAGTTACAGAAGGTTCGAAGATACTGTTCGAGTTCTTGATTGAACCTTTCTGTTTCGCCATCTGTTTGTGTATGATAAGCTGTACTGAGTGCCGACGTGATACCTAACTTAGCATATATTCCTCTCATTACTTGGCTTGCGAATTGAGGTCCGCGGTCAGATATCATTTTGTCCCACAAACCGTATCATCGCCAAGTGTTGTTGAACAATAGGTCAATGATTCCGTCACTGTCGATATCTTTTCTGCATGGAGAAATAACAACTGTTTTTGTCGAACAGTCAACTGTGACATGAATTGCATTCTGGCAGATCTGTGATGAAGTCGGTTGTAATTGTACCAAAGGGTCGTTCCGGTATTTCATTCGGAATTAATGGTACATGCGCTGGGTGATTATTTGCCTTGGCTAACTGACAGGTAGCGCATCCTTCAACATAGTTACGAACGAATACTGACACACCAGGCCACCAGAATTCTCTACTAACGAGTTCGTACATTTTGAATCGTCCTGGATGTCCTGCAGTGAGGCTGTCGTGATACATTTTAACAATGTCTCATCTGAGTTGTTGGTCGTTTGGGATGTAGATCTTTCCTCGGAATAGGATGATTCCGTCTTTGTAATTCCATTCCTGTAGATTTTTTGCCAGTGTGTGTGGTCCGTTGTTGAAGATCGTTTGTAACGCACTTACGACTTCAGCATCCTTTTTCGGACATTCCTTAATCCGTCTTTTCAATTCTGTATCTCCAATTGCGGTTACCGTTCCTGGCCTTGTCGCTCGAATCCTGAAGAACCTGGGGTCAAGTAAGACCCTATCTTTGTTGTCGTTTTTGACCCCCTCTTTATGGTCTGACCTCCAAGAGAGTGGGTCACTTCGATTCAGGTTTCCGGGTTTGTGGGTGAGTGCAAAGTCGAATCTGGTCGGAAACAAGGCCATTCTTGCTTGTCGTCAGCTAAGTTTCTGAGCGGTGGTGAAGTATCTAAGGTTGTCGTGATCGGTCAAGATTTCGATGGTATGTGGTCCGCCTTCCAGGTAGTGTTGCCAGGCTTCAAGCCCGCGTATGATCACTAGCAATTCTTTGTCATGAATGTCGTAATTCCGTTCAGTTTCGGATAAGGCTTTTGACAGGTAGGCTACCGGATGCCATTTATCATCCGATCCTTGTTGTTGCAGGATACCTCCTGTAGCGTAATCTGATGCATCAACTTCTACTTGGTATGGTTTAGAATGATCAGGCATGAGGAGGACTGGTGAAGTTGTAAACGTATCTTTGAGTGCTTGGAAAGCTGTTTGAGCTTCCTCAGACCATTCCCATGGGTGCTCCTTTTTTGTGAGATTGAACAGTGCTCGTGCGATTTTTGAGAAATCACGTATGAAACGACGGTAAAAGTTTCCGAAGCTGAGGAATGATTGTACGTCTTTGACATTGCGTGGGATTGGCCATTTTGTCACGCCCTCGACCTTGACTGGGTCCATCGCCAATGTGTTGTGTGAAACGATAAGGCCGAGGAACTCTACTGAATCGGTTTCGAAAGTGCATTTTTCCGGTTTAGCGTATAAATCGTTACCATGGAGTCATGCCAATACTTGTTTCACCATGTATCGATGTTCTTCTAGTGATTCTGTGAATATGAGAATATCGTCCATATAAATTATGACTTTTCTGGAGTCGATCAGGTCCTTGAATAGAGTGTTCATCATCGCTTGGAATGTAGCTGGAGAGTTCATAAGACCGAAAAACATCATCGTTGGTTTGAAGAGGCCGCGGTTGGTTTTAAACGCCGCTTTCCATTCATCTCCCTTCTTGATACGTATGTTGTTATATCCCCATCTAAGGTCGATTTTGGAAAATATCCGTGCCCCTTTTAGTTTGTCTACGAGTTCCGATATAAGCGGTAGGGGGTATTCGTTTTTGACGGTCCCTCTGTTTAGGGCACGATAGTCCTGTACTGGTCGTAGTTTTCCGTCTTTCTTTTTTACAAAGAAGAAGGGACTTGCCATAGGAGACTTCGACGGTCTTATATACCCTTTCTCTAAGTTTTCCTTGATGAATTCATCGAGTTCCTTTTGTTCATTTGGGGATAAAGGGTACGTTTTGCAGGGGGGTGGTTCAAAGTCCGGTTTTAACTCGATAGCATGATCCCATTCGTCACGTTTCGGTAATCGTTCTGAGGTTTGTTTGTCAAAGACTCATAAGAACTGATGATATTGCGAGGGAATCTTATCTTTAAGAGGTACATTGACCTGGACGTTCTGGGCTGCCTCTGCGAGTTCTTGTGCCTTTGTGAACCCCGCGTGGATGTTCAGGTTCGGTGTCCCTGGCGTCTCCTCATCTATTCTTTCCTCTTTCCCCAACAATTCCTCCATTACGTCCTGTTCCCATCGTTCTGGGATCGTATCTCTCCCGCACTCATCTTCAGTAAAGATCGCCGTTACCTCCAAACTTCGGTGGAAGGATCGAATAGGAATTCAACGGCGTCGCCCTGCAATTTTTGGTTGGGCAACTGGTTTGAATTGTCCAACTGGTTCTAACCATCTGACTTGGTAATCTTTGTGGTGGGTTCTTGGATCGACGACTATGGGTTTTCTAGTTTTCAAATGGAGAACGGGGGGTTTTGCCGTGATGCATGTCTCTGGGCATCTAGTCATGTCTACCTGTGAGTCCGACCAGTCTATATTTGGGTTGTGTTCTTCCAACCAGTCGGTACCGAGGATTATATCGTGATCTCCGATGTCCGTTACATAGAACTCAGCCTTTTCTTTGTGGTACGCCTCGCCATCTCGGGAATAGATACGGAGATTTTGGATAGTGTATTCTCGTACCCATCCCATGGTGTTTTCAGAGCCGTCGACGTTTCGAACTGGGAACAGGTTTTTAATAGGAAGGAGGGTGAGTTGATGTTTTTGTGCGAATTGGCCATTGATGATTATGCCTTCTGCACTGCTGTCTATTAGAGCGTTTGCGTCGATTTTCTTGCCAGTAGCTTTGGCGATTAATTCAGTTTTGAGTTTGATTGATGGTATCTGTCTGTTACAAGTGATTGCTGATATTTTTATCTCTGAAGGAAAGACTCACTCACTAGAGGGGTATAACACACTATATTGATTGTTCTTTAACTGTCCGGTGTACTGTTCTACTCCTACTGACGACATAGCAGAGGAGTGATTCAAAAATCCAATTTAGACATAATGTCTTTTAAATAGACTGTCGCTTGTTCCTTTTCTTCTCCTTCCAATCCCTTAACCCTGTTAACCATGTCGGAAATGTCCTTGATCGTGTTTCTAGATGAAGATGTTTGGGCTACCATTACTGGTGGTGAAGATGTGGTTTCGGCTGTTCAAACAGCACGAGAGGGAAAGGTTCAGGAAGTGTTTTGAGATGATGTCCTTGGGAATGTCGGACATTCATTGCTCATATGTCCAGTTTGTCTACATGCGAAGCATGCTCCTGCTTTTCGGAGTCGATCCCTTTCATCAGGTGTCAGTTTGGGTAATGGAGTGAAAGACGAGTTAGCACCTGGTCCCATATTCATAAGTGCGTTGACGCTTGCTACCGTTCTTCCCTGAGACGGACCTGAGCCACTCTTCGACGTTGGAGTAGTTTTCCAGTGTTCTTGTCTTTCCCGTTCCTTCAACCATTCTAAATGAGGTCCCACAGCTCTTTCCTTGTACTCTTCGAAGTCATCCCACTTTGGATACGTTCTTCCAACTGCTTCTCGGAGTTTAGGTGGTAACCCATCCTGATAAAATTCCAACAATGCTGCTTCTCCGAATTCGGATTCTTCTCCGTATGTATCGAAGACGCTGTTGTAGCTGCTAATATCCGTCCCTTTCATTCTAGCAAACTTGATCTTTGTCCTCGCCACATCTTCCGAGGCGAGAGCTTTGAAGTCCTTTTTGAATCTATCACATATCTGTTTCAAAGTTATCCATCTCCATTTCTCCGGTGTACTTGCCAAGTCCTCATCTTCCTCATCTTCATCTCATTCTATCAATCTCTGCGTTGCCCAATCTCCTCCCTTTTCTCCCGTAAAGAATGACAGGAATAATGAAACCTGACTTTCCTCGGTCGGGTACTTTCCTTTATTCATGTGTAGATAGTTATTGAATAGGGCCAGCCATCGTTTTACCTCGCTACGTTCTCCATTGAAGGCGTCTGGTTTTCTTCCTTGTTCGGAAGTTCTGTTCGACCCGATAGGAGGTGTATCAGCCATGACTGAGTCGTTTGGGTCTGATGGATCTGGAGAAGGAGGTGTAGGAGGACGACGAGGGGCTACGGATGGTCCTTCGGCGGACGGAATGGTGGGAGATGAAGGGGAGGAAGTGGTATCGTCTGGATCTGGTGGGTTATTGGGAGGGGTTTCCGGTACTGGGTCAGATCCGGAAGGTTGGTTGGTAGGTGTAGAGGTTCCTTGGCCTGATTCGGTTTTAGGTTTTCGATGTGCTTTTTGAATTGCAAGTTCTTGGAGCTGGGTTATAACGTGTAACCAACTCGGGAGTTCTACGTTAGTAAGTCGTTGAGTGTTGTATCTGTTCAGACACGGTTGTGTAGTGCACAGGACCCAAGGATCGTCACCGTTTTCGGAGATATAGGAGGCGTCTTGGAATGATGCGGGATGGAATACGTGTGGTCAGCTGGCACAGTGGAGGTTCGGGTCTGCAGATGTGGATCGTCGATCGGTCATACACTAATTCCTTAAGAAAGGTAGTTGGGTCCTAGGATAAAGGAGGATGCTAGACCGTATTCGGGGGAGGGTGATGATGGAGAGTAATCGATGTTTTCTCTGAAGAATAGAGGTCCCTCGATATGAACCACCGTTTCTCCTGTATCAAAGTCCTCTTTCACTGTTATGTATGAAAACGTTGAGAGAACTATGTCACCTGAGGTAAGTTTCCACACCCAGCGTCTTGTGCAAACGAAGTGTCGGTCAAAGCTCCAAGGATTCGCTCGTATATTTCTTCCATGAGAGACCCAGTATTCGGTGTGTAAGATGTAACGGGGAAGGGGAAATGGAACCCGTTCGTAGTCACGAGGGGTTTCAGCAGGTTCGATACGAATTCGGGGATGTGGGGTAGACAGAGTGAAGAAGGGAGTTTGGGTTTCAATTACAGAACCGGTCGACCACCTTACTCATGTTTAGCGAGTCTGGTATTACGTCTTGAGACTGTGTAGACAGGGGATGACCTCGTGTAACTGCTCCTTGAGTAGTTCACGCCTCACACAGGGTAGAGTTGATGGGCTTCTGCAGCACCATAGGGGAAGGATGGGATAGTAGGAAGGATAAAGTGTGATGAGAGGATCTTGTGAGGTGGGTGTATGGGAGTTCGTTCAAGTGTCAAGGTTGTCGGTACACTCAATAACCACCCAAGTCACACAATGCGAGAAAGCCGGTTACAAGAAGATAGATTGATCAAAAGAGGTAGAGAGATAGAGAGATAGAGAAAGTAAGCTGACTAGGCTCTACACTGCATAGTAAAAGTACAGAGCGGAGATGAAGTGAACGAACTAAGGAATAGGTTACAAAGATCACAGGTATATAAGTAAAATATGAACAGATGGGAAAAGATAAGTAATAATAGATGGTATCATGTGGAAATGTCAAGGGCGAGAGAGTAATGAGTTAAATATGGATAGATGAAGGTACTGGATCATAAGGAATGATTGACAGTGAGAATGTCCATGGAGATAGGAATCAGAGGAGATAAGAGTGTGAGTCATAGATCTGTAGAGATGGTAACTATAGACGATGATGAGAAGTAGTTGATGTTTATGGGGTTAAAGTGGGAAGTAGGTAGTAAAGGGAAAAGAATAGAAAGGAAATGAATAAGCGGGGAGCGATTTGTGACACTATCACTATTCTTCTTCGTACAGACCACACATCTTCTCGGCTCTTTTTCATTTGTTTTACAAATTCATTATTCCTTATTTGCTAGTCTATTTTCATTTCTCTTGACTCCCGCCACACTCATACATGTATCACGCCTGGTACATGTTTTATACCAATTCTGTCAGCCTATCTCATACTCATTTCTTCCTATATGCCTTTCTCTTACAATTTTTAGACTCAAAATCCCTCATTTCTTTTACTATTACTGACTCAGCATATAGTACGACGTTTTGTATAAATACCTACATCAGCAAATGTGGGTTTTTACTCATGGGCTCGCAGGGGCTCGCAGAGCTTTTTCCTCAAGTATTTCAGGCTTCCCCCCATTTACCTATATTGGGTACTGATACACTATATAGAGACCCTATTTGTGATTTAAATTAGTGTTTTGAGAAATGGTAAGTAGTTGCCCTTTGTATATAGCTTTTGAAGGATTTTCTGAAAAACACACAAGTGATGACAATGGCAAGCATAATATACAGAAGGACCATTTCAGACTATGTAAATGGAGTGTATAGACTCAGTTCAGGTTAATGTGTAAGGTCCATAGCGAGGAAGAATGCCCTATGTACAGTTTAGTCAAAAGAACTTGTGGAATTTTTGACTCAGCTCGCCAACTCGCGGACTCATGAACTCATACAGCTTTCAGGCACTTGTGCAAGTGGCTGCGAGTGCCCATGAGTGATTTGCTGAAAACCTGATTAGTAGTACTTACAAGCACACAATATACCAAGTTATCCACTACCAACTTCACCCTTCCTAACCTAAGCCAATCCAGTCCAAAGTCCCAGTCTCCCAGCTCTTTCCCAGAAAGCCTCTTGTTGTTCTCATCTTCCTATCTCATTTCTGTTTCAGATATTTCTTGGTTGTTACTGCCTAGAACCTCTAGATCAGCACCATCATCAACCTCTAGATGACTTCTCAGACTTACCTGGGTTCAAGGAGTTTTCTATTCAGGTTTATATCTTTCATGTCAGCGTCCTCTGGCCTCATACTCACCACACCTCAGTGCTGGCCTACACCCCCTTCATTGTTATTTGAGTCGCTAGATACTACATGAGCCCAGAGACCTGCTAAAAATTCACCAGAACTTTTGCAAAGCACATTTGGTGATATTTTCCAGACTTTTCCAAAAGTATTAACGCATCTGGTGTGGTACAGGAATTTGTGCATGGTATGGATGACCCATTTGCTCATAAATTGGAGACTATTCTTGCTTCCTTTGGCTGTCAAACTCAGCTGGAGGAAGTTGAGAACATGGTAGACACTCAGATTACTGATTATTTCAAATCTCAGTCTGCATAGGTAGTAAAATGTGCTAGGTACTCTACTAGAGCGATGACATACTACAGTTGTGGACAGTATGGCCCGATTTGGGTCCAAAAAAATCGGACTCCCTCATAGGACATACCTCTAGTAACACATCCCTTGGGCCTGTAACCTTGGGGTATGTGTTAGGAGGGAGTCAGAAACAAAGCAACTCACTCTCGGACCTTAGGGAACAGCACGGGAGACCCGCGGGGAATTTTTTTGAACCCCTCCCCACCCCACCTAATTCCCGCCCCCGCCACTACGGGAGCATGAAGGTGTACAGAGTACAGGGCAAGAGGTCATTTCACACGAGGTACGGGATTCCCTATCTGTATTTTGCTTCTGCTTTCAAAATTTGAGAGAGAAAACGGGTCAGTCTGTTGTTTTTTACAGGAAACAAACCATTACTGACCAATTTGAACAATTCTCAGCGCATTTTGAAGTCCAAAATCAATACATCAACCTACAATTTCTTATCCTGTACCCCGCCTGACGGGATGCAGGTTTAGTACCGGTTTGCTCAACGTCTCCCGTTCCCGTTCTCCCGCGATTCCTGCCAACCCCGTGCTATTCCTTACTCTCGGTTGCGATACAATGGAGGCTTTGAGTCAGTCATTCTGACTGAAGTTCGATCTCTGAAAATAGGCTACAGAGGGATGTATATATATGGTACTGGCAGGAGCCGTGAATAATAGATAGAGCTACAGGCAATACTTAAATAAGTATATCAGGAAAAATGACTACAGATAATCAGGCGCACTGGAGAGATATGCTACAAAGACAGGTCAGGCCCGGGATTAGAAGCAGTAACAGAGCAGTAATAAGTAAAACAGGAGTAGAACAGCGAAAATACTAATGATACAACAGGGGACAAGACGGGTAAAGCATGAGAGTAACGAGTCATGGTCCGGAAATGATTTGTAGAAAGAGAATGAAAGTCTTTAGAGCTTTTAGGGGAAGAGATAAAAAGACATCTATCACTAGTCGGAGGAACGATCGTCCATATCAGCATCATCGCAAGAGTCTGACGGTGTTTGGGACTCGGATAAGAACTGATGAACGATGCGTACATGTCGCCGCATGTTGCTACGAACACTGAACGAACGGTGACAGCCAGGCTCAGGGCAAGTGTACGGTTTCTCTCCGGTATGAGTCGTTATATGGATCTACGTAAACAGGGAGGGTAAGTTCAATACCTGCGACACCAATCAAGTAAATAAGATTTACCTTCAAACCACTGGGTCTACTGAATCTTTTACCACAGTAAGCACACTGGTGGCGCGCGCTTGAAGTGCCAGACTGAACTCCGTAATTGTACAGAATGGGACTCGACGAATGATGACGAAATTGTGGGACCGGCCTGGACACATAGTGATAGCTTCTAGGATATTGGGAGGCCACATAGAGATCATCGTATGATCTAGCTCCATAACGAGGGGCGGAATAAGCGTACGCTGCTTGTACACCATCATGAGCGTAATAGCTGTCGTTTTCCGGATAACTTTCTCTAGGTGACATGGAATGAGCGGATGAGGAAGAGGGACTGGTCATCATCTCCATAGTTGTGGCATAAGGGTCGGATTGCTGGTAATGTAGACTAGGTGAAACGTTGTAGGCTTTAAAATTTTGGTCCTATAGATACAGATTAGTCAACTAATCCATGAAGATTGAACTCGACAAACTCACGTAGGAATTAGGAAGCGGGAACTGCGGCCATGATTCTGAGTGAGCTCTAGAATTAAACGAATGCTGCGAAGCATGGCCGGAGGGAGGCAGAGGTGGAAGAGTCAGGTTGGTGGGTTTCCTCGTTGAACCCTGGTCTGAAAGTAGCAGAGTAGCCATGTAAGTAAGAGAACAGTCGCCAACCATAACAGCGGGAACATACCAAAAATACGGGAGATAGAAGGCAGGACTGGCCTATCTTCAGAATGCATCTCTGAGTCAGGAATAGAATGAAACTTCATTATGACCGCGTCAGACGAGGAGAGACCAAGGAGAGGGAGGATAACGATCAACTTGATATTCCAAGACCCTTTATATGAATCGACAAGATTTCCTGGTTAATTACGGTAAAAATTGTAGAGATGACGAGTTCCTTGTTGCGCCCGTAAGGAAACTGTCGCTCCACCAACGCTCCGCGGTGAAACACGAGACTGGAAATGAATGGGAGGGGAGAAGGCGGTGCACAGGGTAGCGAAGCGATCATTTGGTAATAACTCTGCGTTGATCTCACTTTGAGGTGGGATCATTCGCCATGGAGAGATTGAGAATAAGTATACAGTTAAACTTAGATACCCTTCAAAATCCCGGCTCATACGTTGAGAGAAAAGACAAGCTGAGAGCGAAGCACAGCTGAAGTCAGAACCAATACCACTAAGGTCCACTGTGCGTGAGCTCTAGGTGCACTATTATATGATAACACGCAGAACGTCGAGCTTCCAAAGATACCAAACCATAAGATGACGGATCTGCTCAGATCTGAGAGGTATGTATTCTCTTCTTCAAAACGTACTCGCGCAAATCCTGGAATAATAGTTCGGGAGTTTGATAGAAAATGATTAATGAATATTGAATAGTTCAATGGAGTCTCGGAGACCTGACACGTCCGATTATCCGAATCATCCGTAATGTTGACATAGTTTGGGAATACTAGCCACGTCGCTGAACCAAGGGACATGGTAGCACTCGGGAACAGCTGTAAGAGTACTATAAGTAGTTCCAATATGCGCAGCACGATGCCATAGTAGCGTGCTACCGCTCACTGCCAGTGCTTCTGCAGAAACTTGCATGACATGATTCTCAGACTTGAAGCCCGAAAGATGATTCGTCGCCTGTTCTATCTATGCTTGATGTTACGGTGTATACGACAGTGGGACTATAAAAAAAACAAGATTGCAAGGGCACTGCGAATCGTGATTCGATTCATCAATCGTGACTTTCCAGCTTCCAACTGCAAAACCCGGGAGTGTAGAATAAGAAAGGAGCTTAAATGGGTAACGATGGAGAACGTGGGAAGGCGTAGTGACGGTATCAGACAGATGCAAAGGTTGGAACATTCAGGTGGTCTATCTACTATAGAAATTTAAATCCGAGGCAGATACCTTTATGGACACGATCAGATGACGCACTGTTACACGCTGAAACACGTGGGCGGCGCGTCAAGCTGCCCATTTTTCGTGCAGGATTACTGACATAAGTATATAACCATCTATGGGTCCTGAAAGGGTAGATTCTTGTAGCGACGGTGATGTTGTAGATACTATATGTAGCTCATAACATTGCTATATCTAAGCGTGCGACAGATCGAATAATGAACGAACGTAAAATTGATTAGCCTTGGCCCCGCTCAGGCTCGGAGCTCCTAAATTTCCTGCCCGAGCTTGGCCTGAGCGGTTATATCATAATCATACTGACTGGATGTCAATTATCAATACTCCTCGATTTCCTGCCATGCGGCCAAATAAAATTACTGAGGTGAGCTAGGGTGAGCTTGGCTGGGACTGAATGGTCGATTGAATTATCCAAGCGCTCCTAAATTCCTTACCCGGGCTCAGAAGAATAGTACATTAAGTACTAAACCTTCTCCTTGCAGATACTAAGCCTCATTTCCAAGACCAGCTCCCTAAGCATTTTAGTATCTAGGCTCTCTGCGAACATCGGCAGGAAGCCAGGTAAATCATTCATTGTCTTTCCATTATCTAACCTTTAAGTACAGCGTGAGACTTTAAATAAGATCATTTCACGAATCGAGTATACTTATATAGCTTTAAAGACCACCACGTTGCCGCCAGCTTCCTTCGAGCCGTCTGCTCGCTACATTCAGCGACATTAGTCCCTCGCTCAGAAGCGATCAATGACTGCGAATCGTTCGGCAATCTCCTGCCATGGCCAATATGGACTCAAGTTTTAAGGGCACGGAATCGCGAAAGTCCAAAAATCCCATCAGGAGCAAGTTAGGAGGTGGCGGATATCTTGTCGTGTTTGGTCTTATTAGTTATGCTGGTGGTGGTACAAACAGTGACCACGCCTTTTGAACTTCTCCGAGGCTTGGTCTTTGCTTCATGTGTATCATCAGTGTCTAGTTATCCCGGCAAGGTGTGAAACACTTGACAATGCAAGATACAGCGAAATATATGATTTGAAGTAGCTTGGCTAAAATCAGGCTTGCGGCTCTAAATAGGGGTATGAAAGGGTGTGGGCCAGTGCTGACGCGTGGCGAGTACGAGGCCGCAGGGTCTACCTCAGACTAAGTAGCCTACAACAACAACAAGGACACTACGGATGGTGGAAAACTGAAAAAAGAAACAACACGCTGATGCATCGGACGGGTTGTTGGTAGGCAAACAAACTGTGACATCACAGTCACAAAACAAAGATCGGGAGATTTAGGAATAGACAAACGGGAAAAGCAGGGGGCAATTCGACATAGCCACATGCGGAAATGGAGTGTAAAGAACTCGTCCTTCATTTCATTTCAGCCTCATAACTGACGTCAGTCATAGAGTCAATGGAGTACTTACTACCTAGTAGTACCCACATCGATCCTCGATACTTGACGGCACCAATAGCGCTCTTAGATCTCTTGTGTTGTTTAGTTTCAGATTTTTTGTCAGCCACAGGTATGCAGCGGATCTGGAGTAAGTCTAGATTTTCCAGATTTTCTCAGCACTTGCAATTACTTTCTACTTACTATCAATGATTACTGTGATGACTACCCGATGCATACCCCAGATGCCTATGCTTTATTACGAACCGCAGCCTGCAGAGCATCGACTCCGAGTCTTGTCTCGAACAAGTCTCGAAGCTGCAAGCTGCCGGTTACTCGTGGAGAACCAGTTACCAATGACCATACCAACTTGAATAAAAGTCGCGATTCGAAGCGAGAGGTGACCGTCATAGGCGTCCTCAAGCTCTTTCCGGCTAGATGCGTGGCTTAGGCAGGTGGTTAAGCTCCGAGAAGGCATTCAAATCTGATGGTGAAACTTTGAAGTAAAACTCACCAAGAGACCCAGCTATAGAAACAAACGTGGGAAAGCTCAATGCCGACGGCCAAGTACTCCATTCATCGTCTCCTCCAATGATACCTATCAAGTGACCTTATGCATATGGACCCATATGCAGTGGACACATGTGGACCAGTGGTAACGAAGCATTGTCCAGCCGGTATGCAAGTGTGCTCCCAAAGTTTCAGTACGTATAACTACCTATGACCGCGTGCGCCCTAAGCCTGTTATTGATCTTCCAATTTGAAACGGGTATTCGGCGGTCATGATGCCTACTTAAGTACGTTATACTTGGCGGCGTAGCAAGTATTTAAAAGGAGAGCTCTGACTCTGAGCCAGGAGTACGCTGTACCGTCATTACGCTCTCTGTATTCCCCCTCCCATCGACTTCAGAGACACCGATATTACTGAACCCAGTCATGAACGTCAACTCTTTGCTTCGTTCAATTCTCATAATCACTTCCGTTAAATCTTTTTACCTCAATGGTGTCGTCGAGGCAAAGCCTACCAATTTGACTCAGCGACAAGCTGCGTACACTTTGCAAGATTTGTATCAGGGTGAATCATTTTTCAAGTAAGTTCTCTCTCGCACATAACTTGAATCCTCAATCCTTACTTTACTTACTTATTGCATGATATCACCGGCAGCGACTGGAACTTCTTCACAGACCCAGACCCAACTAAAGGCTTGGTAGATTATCAATCTAAAGATAACGCCATCTCTAAAGGACTCGCGTTCGTTCAAGATGGAGTTACTGTTCTGGCTGTGGATAGCACTACTCCCGTACCGTCGGGATCGAACCGTGCTTCGTAAGTCCCTTGATACCAATCTCTTGTCCGATGACAAAGTTGATTCATATATCCTTCTTCGACAGCGTCCGCATCGAATCCAAGAAACACTACAGCACAGGATTATTCATCGCAGATTTCGTAGCGACGCCTTTCGGGTGTAGCACTTGGCCAGCATGGTGGTAAGTACCGACCTACGAACTTGAAATTCAAGTTTCTATTCCTATTGATACTGGCACTCAATCTTATCCACGCATTATATACCTCCAGGTCCTACTCCTTCTCCCAATATCCCGACGGTGGCGAACTCGATATCATTGAAAGCGTTAACCGCCTCTCCGACAACTTCCTCACCTTCTGGCGTGCCGGAGACGCTCAATGTACCTTTCCCCCCTCCTCTCGAGGTTCCGCTACGGGAATCGTTGACTCCGATAATGCACCTCTGTGTACTCAAAGTACGACTGATCAACAGAAATGTGGTTTTGATGACGCTTCAGGTGGGGGGTGGGGACAGGCGTTTAATAATGCAGGAGGCGGGGTGTATGCACATCTTATTGATGAGGAGGGCATAAAGATTTGGCATTTTCCTAGGTCGAGGATCCCAGCTGATGTGACGAATAAGAACCCCAATCCAAGTAGCTGGGGTGCACCAGTCGCACAGTGGGGAACGGATGATTGTGATGTTTTGAAGAGGATTACGGATCATACATTGACGATTAATACGAGTCTTTGTGGGAGTTGGGCTGGGGATGTAAGTGGCACCTTGTATTCCTTAAGTTCGACGAGATGTTGATACTGACGTACACAGGACGATGTCTGGGCCACTTCTGGCTGCCCTGGAACCTGCGCAGATACCGTCGCGAATCCAGCTAACTTTAATGGTGAGTGATACCAATAACATAAGACTGCGAGTAATTTCAAGTACTCACGCATGAGATACAGACGCTCGGTGGAAAATAAACTACGTCGCAGTATACCAAGGAACATAGATGCAAGGAGACCTAGAAGGACAACATTCAGATAATAAGGCCATACTTACTACCTTTTGATGTTTTATTTCCAAACGCCATCTGCTACAAGTAACATTTTTGGATTACACCTGACTTGATGATTTTCTAATGTTGTTAAAAATCAAGCAGATAGCATCCCTTGAGCTCTATAAACACTACGGAGTACAGCACATATACGTAGCGTACAGTCACTTCAAATTTACTTCCGTCTTCCGCTAGGTCGATCACTAATTAAAAAAAGGGTCCGCGGACATGCTATGCATGCACTACGTCACTCGATGAAACTCTTCCAGTGTAAGCCTTATTGGCTTTAACTTCGAGAATGAAAAAGATGCATTACCCTTGATCTGTAACTGCCCCAGAGAGGCTCGAACTCTCAACCTTCCGATTGATTACATGCAGCTGAATGAATGAATGAATAAATTTATACGCCGCACCATACTAGCTACAAGGAGCTACTATGTGGACCCAATATATGGATAACTGCAGGGCAAGCAACAGTGTAGTAGGGCCAATTGTCCTCGCAGGCAGGGTAGGGCGTCTACCACATTGAAGCACTGGTATGACATGGAGACAGTATGATGAAGTCTCAACGTGAAGTTGTGGAGACGGTATGATGAGGATATCTCAACACAAAATGGGATAGGACCCATTGGAGGAAGTAAGCATATGCTGAAAGAAAGGTTAGTAAGCGGGGTTCGAGTAATTACAGTAAGTACTACTGTACAAGTATATGCAACCTACAAAACAACAGAGAGAGACAAAGATATGATACAAAAGGAATAGATGGGAGAGAAAAGGATGCTGGAGACGTAGGGCTGAATATTGACAGCAGTGGTGAAGATGGTGGTGGAGACTGCAGGGATGGGCGCTGCACTGGAGGGACATAGCAGCAAAGGAGAGCGTTGAGCGAGTCAATTCTGAAAGCCCTACAGACGAGCATATGCCCCCTGCAGTCCAGTCATCCAAGACTGTTTTTGACGGCCTAGACCTCGCAGAACCCGGAAGGATGGAAAGACACAGGTTCGGGTATCCGGACTGCTGACTTCACGGACAGCGTCGATACTGAGACATGGGCTGTGATGAAGAGAGACAACGCAGCAGAGGTGTGTATACAGTGTAGGGAGTGAGGATGGCAGATTGGAGGGATGAATGGGACCGGGAAGTGGGGCTGGAGAAGTCTTGAAGTATTGTTGGCGCGCAGGAGTGAAGGAGGAGGATTGGGAGTCTAGTAGCAGTGTTGTTGAGCAATTTAGTGATAGATTTCATCACAAGAACACTGGACAATGTCGATGAGGAGAGTAGGGAACTGCTGAAGGGGTTCGAGGACCTGTGGCGCGTCGAAAACGCAGTAGGGAGTATTTGTTGCAGTGGTCTCAGATGTGAGACCCCGTAAAACTGGACAAAACTTTGCAATCTGTACACCAAAGACGTCAGCATCAAGACGGCGATGATTACACACCATAAGAGATGAGATAGAGGATGGGAACGTTGTGCTGGAGGTCGATTGCAGCGGAGATGATGGTGGTTCAGTGTCAAAGTGTGCCTGAAAGAACATAACAGTCAGACACTGTAACCAACTCAGCCATGGGGCAGATAGGAAGCCAAGCGTGTTGGAATAGATCCCTCAGTTAAACGACGAAATTGCCTTGTAGACCTTACGCAGTACACTCCTGAAAGTATAGTCGACTTGCGCAAGGGAAGAATTGCAAAGGAGAGAAAGAATGTTAAGTAATAAGTAAAGCGTGTAAAAAAAAGTTTTACTCCGTCTAGTGACGACACCACTATCCACTATAAACTCCAACGAATTCAAACCAAACCTTCTACTACTCTACTTCTCCACCCACTAACTAGGTTTCCTTCCGACACCTCCCACTGTTCCTTCATCCTCCTCCCCGCCCTCCCATGACGTTTCCTTCCTTCATCTTCACGATTGACAAAATGAAAAGCATTTTACCGGTTCTTTTACCGATCAACCTCACTACAAAACACATTGCACCGTCAGCAGTTGCGACACACCCTGAAGCAGGAGCAGAAGACTCACCCAAACACCAGGTCCATAGTACCGATGATAGTAACGGCGTCAGCGAGCATGTGCTGTAAAAGAAAAACAGAAAAACGCTAGTCAGTATCCGGTATCCACAGCCTGGAACTAGCACCCAGCACTACTAGTAAAAGCAACTCACATCTATATTCGCAGGAACAGTGAAGGAAAAAAGTGTGGAAGAAGAAAAGAAACAAGTACGTCAGCTCCTTCAACCAGGTAAAAGGATTATGGGAAGAAAAATGACGCACGTCTCATCATGAAATCAGCACCAGCCAAATGAGCAAATCCGGGGGCACGGATGGAGCAGCGGTAGGGTCTGTTGGTCCCGTCACTGTACATAGGGAATAGAATGGTTAGCAACACCAACGGGAATATCAGAAGCAGAAAAAGAAAAAAGGGAAAAAAGGACGGTCATAAATGAAATAGTAAAAATATGGAGGGGTAAAGCATCCCAGAAAGAAAAAGCAAACAACGAAACGACGGAACAGTGGTGCAGTTGTATGGGGGTACTATGACACGGTGACACGGTGTGCTGCGCTCGTAATCGTCACCGCCACGACGACGACGACGACGATTATTATCCGCACCACGTCTAGAACCAAGCACCTCACACACAGGTCATGCAGATCACCAACCATTAGTATCCACCATAAGCACTATCATCCACCACTACCAGCTTCGGTTTCGGCTTCATCGGTCTCCCGCTCCCGTCTATACTAGGCACCGGCACCCAGGTTCATGGTTTCGAGTCTAGCTTTATCCAGCTGTATCTGACTCTGATTGCGATCAAGCAAGTCACGCAGGTCATGCAGATCAGCAACGACATGGAGAATAGGAATGGGTCGTGCGTGGGCGGTACCGGTACCGGCACTAGCACCCGAGTCCAGACAGCTGCCATCAAGAGTAGTTCAAAAAGCAAAAAGCAAAAAAAAAGTGAAGATGCAGATCAGACGCAGATCCAACACAAAACTCCAACGCCAACTCAACAGACAGACAGACAGCCAACACCAACAGCAATAGAACCAGAGCAACAAGACGATCACCAAAAAATCCGCAGCAGCAGTTACGAGAATAAAAGGAGTACTAGTGCTGGTACCGGTACCAGTACCGAACCTGTAATTGCAGACAAAAAAAGAGAATAAAGACGTAGATCCAACGCCCAACACAAACACCTGACGCCCAACGCCCAATAGCAATAGCAATAGCAACAGATGAAGGAAACAGCAACGACCAACAGACGAACCATCCGCAGCAGCAAGCTTCTTAAAGCGAAGAAGCCAGAAGCCAAGAAGCCCAGCACTGGCGAAGGAAGACGAAGACGAAGATCCAACAAAAACAAACGGTAACATCAACAACAGAAGACTGTCAATCCGCACCGCCGCAACAGCAATCACCAGATATCTGGTTCTCATTCTGATTCTCGGGTTCTCGGGTAAACGGCCAGCCTCGAACCTTGGGCCTCGGTTACGTTGGTGACGTTGGCCTTGGTAGCTTCCATCATCCATCCATCCATCTCAGTCACCACGAATCCCCGAGTCCCCAAGTCAACGTCCTCAATCCACAATCCACAGACAGACAGTCCACTCCAAGTCCGTCCTTCCACAACGGGTCCAACGACATCCAACATCCAAAAAGGAAAAGAGGGAGAAAAAGAAGAGAAGAAATGAAAGAGACGAAAGAGACGAGACAAGATACAAGGAACAAGAAAAAAGACCTCCAGAAAGACAAACAAACAACGACCAACGACCAAGAGACAAGAAAGAAACAAAACAAAACGAAACGAAACAAGAAAACACCGCCAAAACCAAAAAAAAAAACCACTCACGAAACAAGATAAACCCCCATCTCTCCCTTTGGAGCCTCAATCGCACTATAAGTCTCTCCAGGGGGGACAGAGTATCCTTCGGAGAAAATCTTGAAATGATGAATCAAACTCTCCATACTCTCCTTCATTGACGCTCTGGGTGGGGGAACGAGTTTGTGATCGTCGACTTTGATGGCTCCGGGGGTTATTTGGTTGAGGCACTGTTTTTGTGTGGAATTTTTGTGTGAGGGAGAGGGAGAACGCCAGTCAGTCAATTCGTCTTCTCTTCTCGAGTCAAAAACGGGAATGGGAATGGGGGGTAGAAATGGAACGGCGAAGGGAACTCGTAACTCGAACTCGAGACAAGAACAAGAACAAGAAAAGGAAGGAGGGAAGAGAAGAGAACGATGCCCTGTGTGCACATATATATGTTATAATATGGTGTAATATGGACAAAAGGAAAAGTGGGAAGGGAGACGAGAAGAAAGGAAGACAGAAGAAAACGAAAGAGAAAAGGCAAAGAGAAAGGGTAAGGAATAGCGTAACGGTACCCACCTGCCCAATAATCCTCAAACTCTCCCTCATCTCCTGAACACGACACAAGTACCGGTCGTAGCAGTCACCGTGGGTGCCGACGGGGATGTCGAATTCGACCTGTAGAAAAGTAAATGCCAAAAACGTCAGTCACTTTACACTCAAAACTAAAAGTGTAAAAAGACCCAAAAAACCACCCACCTTGTCATACATATCATACGGCTGCACCTTCCTCAAATCCCAAGCCACCCCACTCCCTCTCAACATAACCCCACTAAAACTATAATTCAGCGCTTCCTCCATACTCACCACTCCCACTCCTACGGTCCTTTCTTTCCATATCCTATTCCCCGAGACGACTTCTTCAATTTCGTCTACCCTTGAAGCAAATTGTGTAGACCATTTGAATATGTCTTCGAGGAGACCATGGGGAAGGTCGAATGCTACGCCTCCGGGACGGACGTAGGCGGAGTGGAGACGGGCGCCGGAGACGCGTTCGTAGAATTCCATTAGTTTTTCACGTTCTTCGAAACCCCAAAGGAAGGGAGTGAGGGCGCCGACGTCCATGGCGTGAGTTAGGACGGCCATTAGGTCTGGGGCAATGAAAGCAAAGCGTTAGTGATAGTGACGATGGCAGAGACAAGAAAAGGAAGGAAGAATAAAAAAGGCTAGAGAAAAGAGATAGACAATGGTGAGGACACATACGGTTCAAAATCCTCGTAATTTCACCAAAGAGGGTCCTAATCCACTTTGCTCGGTCTGGGACTTCGATGTTGAGGAGTTTTTCTACGGCGCGAGAGTAGCAGAGTTCGTTTGTCACTACGAGGGAGAGTTAGACGACAACGACAAGAATGACAACGGAAAGGTGGTAGACTGACTCATAGAAACATAGTCAAGACGGTCAAAGTACGGCAAGGCTTGGATGTAAGTCTTGTACTCGATGAGCTTTTCGGTACCTCTGTGTAATAGACCGATGTGCTGGAGACTTGTCAGAAACGATGAAAAGAAAGGAGAGAAAGGCGACATACAGGATCAGCACGAAGAATCTCCTCTCCATTGAGTTCGAGAATGAGACGGAGCACACCGTGTGCAGCGGGATGTTGAGGTCTACATGGTTGCGTCGGTCAGACATACACCCCCCTGCACGACAATAAACCCACCCAAAGTTGACTAGACACGAAGATATCAGCTTCATTCGTCAAACAAAAAAGGCCCCCACATACCAGTAAAATGCCTCATTTTCGCATCCGCCCTCGTCCCCGTCTCTGCCAAAATCTGTGACGCATGCATACCCTGCAAATCCTCCACCGTATGGTAATCAAACACGTTTTTCGCCCCTCTTGTCTGAGCTGTATCTTGAGGGGTAGGAACCTCTGCCAGCACTGCTGGTGTCGTGCTCAACATGCGAGTGCTACTGCGTTGGGAGACGAAAGCACGGGAGAGTGAAGGGGAAGAAGAGGATGCAGTGGAGCGCGACGAGCGCGCTGCGGAGCGTAAAAGAACGGAGGCCATCGTTGACGGCGACGACGACGACGGCGGCGAAGAAAGTCGGGAAGGAAATACACGGAATGTGATTGGTTGGGTCACAGTATTTTGTGACCCGGTCACAATTTTCAGGCTTACTTGATAGAATCATGTACACTCCGTTTTTTTCTACACACCGTTGGTGAAGTGGTTATCATGCTTGCCTTCCAAGCAAGCGGCTCGGGTTCGATTCCCGAACGGTGTATGTGCCGTACTCCCCATTGTTTTGGGTGCTCGAAGTTGGTATTTTCTCGTCTTCTTTTACATATTTTAGGGGAAGGGAGGGGCGTCAAGGGCTTGCCGCGATCGGTTGAGCTTTTTGAAATGCATGGTTTGAAATGGGGATCAGGTGGAGGACATTTCAAATTCGTAGTTTTTTACTTCTTGCAAGTACTTCTTTCGTTTTTTAGGTTGAATTCCCTACTTACAAGCTCCGTACATCAAAGAACGGTTTTGAAGTCCGTGGTAGCGTGTACTTTACTGGACGGCATCGTGTACGCTCACGTTTTACATAACACCGTTAGCGAAGTAGCTATCCTACTTGCTTGCCTAGCAAGTGGCTCGGGTTTGATTCCCGAACGGTCTATGTTGGCCCAATATTAAAAGTGTTTTTGTAATGAAGGTTTGAGATGCAATTTGGATAGTGGAAATTGAAAGCGACACCTCTGGATCAGGCGGAGGTCACTGCAGATTCGTAGGATAGGATGGCCGGGACTACGAGGGTCCACGAGAGTCCACCCTGCGTGCATCTACTTCGGCTGCATTTCCACGCAGACCACGCCAGGTTGATCAGGTAACCACCGTCAGACTTGGGCCGCACAACCTGTCGAGAGACACGAGTGAACCCCATACTTCTCAGTTTCATTCATAATCAGTACTGATGTCGTTCCGTCAGCGGGAGATGGCCCGCTACCTGCGCGCAATCATCCGAAGCCATATTTCTTGAACTTCTCGTTCGTTGCCGATGTTTTCACTAAGGACATCGCTCAGACTCTGGGTCAGATTCTATGTGGTCCTCATACATGATGGGAGGTGCTATCAACAAACGTTCCGAACTGTAGACTTCGGGAGCACAGTATATAAAATTGGCCACACAGCCTACCGCCATTTCGCTGTCTCCGCGAGTCTATCACGCCACTTTCCTGCATCCGGGAGTCCTGCCTTCTTACTTCTTGCAAGTTCTGCTGACTTACCTTTTTTCGCAAACTTCTCAAAGTACCCTAAACCCCCTTCAACTTTGAATTCCCTAAGCACATCACAGAGCGGTTTTCAAGTCTGTGGTAGCACATACTACGTGCGTGGTTTCCTGACGCTTCCCTGGTTCGTTGATTCCTCTGTACTTTTTCATCTATCAACGCACTGAGTGCCCTACGGAGTCATTTTAATATCCCAACTTGATGCCTGCACTCGTCCTCGACTCAGTCTTACTTCAGACGCACTTCCTATGGAGTCATTTTAATATCCCAACTTGATGCCTGCACTCGTCCTCGACTCAGTCTTACTTCAGACGCACTTCCTATGGAGTCATCTTAATATCCCAACTTAATGCCTGCACTCGTCCTCGACTCAGTCTTACTTCAGACGCACTTCCTATGGAATCATTTTAATATCCCAACTTGATGCCTGCACTCGTCTCAGGTCAGTCTTACTTCACTCAAGCCGCTTTACTGTAATTACCGTCGTCATTGACTTGATCATTAAGAATCAAAGTCTACACTGCTACTTAGAGTGCCAAGCAAGGCCAAGCTCGTGCCCGCACATCACTATTTATAAATAGTAGCAATGAAGATTCATCAAAGTCCCCGGGACGAAGGTATAAATCTATCTGCATACTATCGTGTAATAGTTGTAGATTACGCTGGGATGCATCCCGGACACGCCTGATGAGACTTGACCGTAGTGCGATGATCATACATTAATGTGCATATTCTCGATAGTGACAGATCTAATCTATTTTCGCACCGATTTCGCTGACAGTTGGAGCTGTAAAGGATTCATGAAATTCTGCTTCAGCACCCAAATTGTCAAACTGAAAACATGAAAACTGGTTTCGAGTTTGATAAGTCTAAGCTCTTGTACTCCAATAATTGTAGGAGACGTATATGAAGATGGACAGCTGGTCAGGGACCATACAGGATGTATGTCCATCACCATTCTAGAAGTCTGAGTGTATCCAACTGGAATTAGCTGGTCGCAATTATGGAAGCTACATAGAGGGATATAAGGTTTGATAACTCCAAGCTTTTGTGCTCCGAAACTCATAGGAGATGTATATAAAGGTGGACAGCTGGTCCGGGATGAGACCAATGAGCAGTGTTATATGACCACAACCATATTAGAAGTCTAACTGGATCAAACTGGAATTAGCCAGCCATAATCATAGAAGTTGCATAGAAGGATATAAGTCTCTGGAAACTGATCTCCCACCTGCGATATCATTTCTCCCTCCCCCTTCAGTCCTTCTCAATGTCTTCTGCACTTCCAGGACAACAACAGTCCCTTCCCCTCAGCAGCTCTGATCTTGAAATTCTCAAAGAATGGATGCTAGAAGTATCCATATCATGGGTGCTTTGTGGTATTAATGTCACACTTGTGCTCGCAATTTTTTATGCTATTTTGTGTGTGTTTATAAACTCATATATGTATTGTGGTACACCAGTGACTTATGGATGTATTATCAGATCACAACAAAAGCGCCGTTCGCAACCACAGCTCATCCTTTTCGCGCTCGTTGCCTTGATGTTCATCCTCACAATTGGACAGGCTGTCCTTGAAACACAATGTATCCTGTTTGAAATTCCAGCAAATGGTTACAATGTCCCTAACATTGCGAAGATTGAAAAACAGACAATTGACTTGAGAGCTGCAATAGCAATAGTTGACAGATTAAATGTCAGTAGTCTTCTCAAGCCTTATTGTATTAATTTATATATTTATACCCTTACATTTCTGGCAATGCAGTATATCATTGGAGATGGCATTGTAGTTTGGAGAGCATGGATCCTATTTCCTGGTAATCGACTTGTCAAGGGTATTCTGACCATGGCTATTGTTGCATCTTTTGGTGAGCCAAGAACTCATTTTCCAAAGTTTGAGTCTACCATCTCACTTGACCAATTATATCAGTGGGTGCAGGTACAGATGCAGGATTGGCTGTCACTGAACTCCAGAAGGATCTTAGAAATGTTGACAGAAGGGACATATTAGCAATGGCTGTGCCTTTGCTGGCCACAAATATCATTGCTACAAGTCTTATAGGATACAAAGCCTGGTAAGTTTTCTACTATTCAGGTGACTGTTTTCTGACTGAAACTCAAAATTTACATATGTCAAGGTTGCACCATCAAGATATCAGGAAGAACCTCAGCCAGTGTGGAACCACAGTTTCCCAAGTTCAAAAAGTTCTATTTCTGCTGGTAGAATCTGGGATTATTTATTGCGTGGTTTGGGTAAGTGTCTGGCTGCATCTCTAAATTGGCCAATGCTGAAATATCATACCATAATCATCACAGATAACATACATGATAATCTCACTGTTGAATAATACTGAGACAGTGGCATTCCAGAGTCTTACCATTGCTATGCCTTCTTTGGCAGTAGGTGTTTTTAATGCTTGACTCTTGAGCATATACTTCACTGACAGGGTCTTCAAATAAGGCTCTATATCCTATCTTTATCATTCTTGTTGTGACTCTTGACAGGGCTAAAGAGGGGGAAAAGTCTGCCAATGAGACATCTCTTTCTGGATCTATCAGATTTGCTTCAGCCCAAGCTGCAGAATCTCAAGTGGAGGAGAGTCAGGCCGAAAGTCAAATTCAAGAGGCATCTCCCCGAGAAGAGATTCAGGAGATGGAAATTCAGGAGATGTAAACCCCGCCTTTGTTTTTTCTCAGCGCCTTCCTTCACTATTTATTTGTTTACATATTCGTTTTTGGGAGTTATGTATGGAGTTCGAGTCCTTTTCCTTTTGTATCACGCACATACTTTCCGTGCCTTGGCGTCTGGCACTTGTTCGCGTTTTCCTCATACTTTGTTGATCAATGGCTGGCAGCGCTACAATTAAAACAGCGACCCATCACCATCTGTCCAACGCGACAACTCTAAGTCTTTCATCGCCAACGTACGACCATTCAAATATTCGTTCATCATTGTTAGAAGGATTCTATTCAATGTGTCATTTGTCTTTTCTTCTTTCACTAATCTACTGGGCCGTGCCTGCGGAACGGCTAGGTTTTTACTCTTCATACGGACACCCGTCTGTACTCTCAACTGGTTTCCCCGGCTCTCCTTTAGAGCGACTTTTTACCTTATTTTGGCTCGTTTGGAAGCTAGGGTAAGCAGATGTTAAGGTCTGAACTGACTGCTTCATGCATTCAATCATTTTTAATGTGCGTCAGACTCAGATGATTTCTGTGAGTGATGAATGACCAGAATGTACCTATCTTTCAGAGTTTATCAAGGATTCACTCTGATCTCACCAGCAAATATCAATTGAACTGCAACGCAATCTATTGTTGGTCAATTCTTCAGGGCAAAATGTGGGGTCGGGCATCTCGGGAAACACTAAACCGTATTACGACCGTGTACGGCAATTACGGACGGTCTAATACGGATATGACCGTCGCGTACCCGTACCGTATGTTACCTGGGCCGCTGTCGAGACGGTACGGTCACGGATCCATATTGACGGTACCCAGCCCTACGAGTTATTGCATAGGTCCTTGAATCTTTCCTCTCCCACCATTCATCTGGATTTTCCGGATATCTGCAAGCCCTTGAGCATCTCGAGCAGATTTCTTTATCTGCGTATCAATTGGTCAAAGCTTCGCGTTACACTGTCTAGGGAGAAGAGTTCCTGACAAACACGTTAGGAACCTCCAGAGCAGGTATGATCACATACTGAGCTGTCATATGGCATCTAATTTGAATAAAAGGAGATAGCCATTGGGTGGGCAGGAGGAGAGAGCAGGGCGATGTGGAAGAGGAAGGGACCGTGGCGACCATGGTACACGTCAAAGCCACGGAGCGTGCATCGTGAAATCAGCTGAAGTATGGCCGACCATCCCCAGTCATGGCCCTTAACAGAATATGCTGGCCATAGTATTCCAGAGCATGGAACCGTAAGGGCCATGACTGTGGATGGTTGGCCAGCATGATCCATGCATGGCCATATTTTGGCGGATTCCATGATGTGTGAGCATGTTAATTTCATTTAAGTTGACTCCACGTTGACCACGACATCGACCGCAAGGACATGATGTCTTGGTCGTCTTGCACATGTTGGCACTGTGTTAGAACGCAGACGACGTGGATGACGCGTCGCTGCCGACCTTTTGGCATCCTTGCCGACTTCGCCGGATTTATGCTGAAAATCATAACTGTTGTGCGGATTTCCTCAGAGTCCGTTTTCACCGGGCTTCAGCTTCTAATTCCACAGCTCAATGCTTGTCGCTGATCGAGCATCCACGTCAGGTCCTACCGCTACGACACTCTTCTACCATGGTTGGTTTGGTTATGGGCAATCCTACGATGTAATTACCGGATGGAAAGCATTCAAAATGCGCCACACCACTTCAAGTTTCGTCAATTCATGTCGGGCTGCGAGAACAAACGTTGATACTAAGAGATCACTCTGACTACTACGACCACGAAAAGGCATGTGAATCGCGAGGATTTCGAATACATCATCAGCTACTACAGCATACCAATATATGTGTCTACGCGCTTTTTTTCTTCCTCGACTTTTCGTAACCACCCACCTTCATTTTGCTCCCTTTGAACTCTCGAGATTTCCCCCGAAGACCAAGGTCCTCAACTATGTCTACTACAAAGGATCGGCTGGCAGAACCTGGGTCTACTGTCGATACCGAAGAGCAGAGGAAAGCAATTCGCATCCTCGACTTGACTATTCTTCCTGTAATGGCGGTATTTTATCTGTTATCCTTTCTGGTAAGCATATATCCGCCCTGATTCGTATACGCATGCGGCATGCTCTGGTAATAGTCTCTAATTAGAAACATTTAGGACCGTACTAAGATGGGTAAATACTTAATATTCAAGTGTCGATTATGAAATTTCTAAGTTGACACTTATCGGCTTTTTTTTCCCCAGGAAATGCAAGGGTTGCTGGTCTTCAGAAAGATCTTGGGATAAATGATAAACAATACGCCCTTGCAATAATAGCTCTTCAGGTGTGAGTCGATTTGCTCTTTGTTGCAACATTGATTGTAATGAAGATAGCCCCTTCATCCTTGTCGAGCTTTCTTCCAATCTTCTCCTGCGCAAGGTTGCACCACAGCTTCTTATGCCTTCTATCTTGACAATCTGGGGTATTATAGTGGTTCTTCATGGTGGGTTCTCCTTGGTCTCATTTGACTGGGCAGTCTTATTCCAATACAAATTATTATATACCATATAGGCTTTGTGACATCCTATCCTGGTCTTATCATTGTTAGAGCAATTCTAGGGGTAATGGAAGGTCCAATGGTCCCAGGGATTGTACTATATCTCTCTGGATTTTACACTAGGAGGGAGCTAGCTTTCAGGTAAGTAATTTAGTACTAATTCTATTCCAATGACAGACTTGGCTCTGACTCTCTCTCCTTATTGAGGATTGCAATATTCCTTTCATCAGGTTCAGTAAGTGCTTTCCAAATTCGTTGTCTGCTTGCCCCGCCCTACAGCTTTCATGAGACAGAAATATTCTACTTACAGCTGAATACTTTTGTTATTTATTATTTAGCTTGCAGGTGCATTTTCTGGTCTGTTGGCCGCAGCAATACAGAATATGGATGGGATAGGGGGAAAATCAGGTTGGAGGTGGATATATATTCTGGTAAGCAATATTTTAAGCTTCAAATTGATTCCTGTTGTGGAAATTTCATATTGTCTGTTTATACTTTCTTCAGGAGGGTATTTTCAGCACCCTTGTTGGCATTCTTGGTTTTTACCTTGTACCAAATACACCTGATGACCTCAAATATCTGTCTGCACGTCAAAAATGGTGGGTAAATTTCTCCATCTATATGTGATGAGTATTATTTCACAGCCTAATTCTTTTCTGGGTATTGGCAGGTTGATTGTGTCCAGATTACAACAAGATCAGCCCACACACTTGAATGATCATGACCATTTCAGCCTCCAGCAAATTATTGCTTCAATTTGCTCTCCTCACGTTATCTGTGTATTTTTCATGTTTTATATGACTGGGACTCATGTCTTCGGACTTGCTCTCTTTTTGCCATTTATGGTACACCAGCTGGGGTTCTCTTCAATCAAATCACAGCTATTGAGTGTTGGGCCCTTTGTGGGAGGATTTATTGGTGTGTTTTTCCTAGTTAATTATGTCTTTAACCTTCCATGCTGAGAGCATCCATTTATAGTGACACTGTTCTCAGCATTCTGGTCTGATTGGTACAATATTCGGGCAATTCCCATCATGATCACATATAGCTTTGCTGTGGTAGGATATCTTATGTACTTTGGTAAGTATTTTGGAACCAGTGCATTCAACAATATATTCAGTATATGTCACACACTTGACTAGCTACCGACGTGAAGTATGGCTCTCTCTACTTGATAGCTGCTGGCGTATTTGGGACCAGTCCCGTATTGTTTGCCTGGATGGGGAATAACTCAGAGCCGCATTATCGCAGGGCCACGAGTGGGAGATTGGGGTTTATTGCATTGAATGTGGTGAGTTGCGCTACTCGAGCTCTCTATGTCATATATCATTCCTGACTGGCTTGCGTAGGGCGGAATCACAAGCACATGGATATATCCTTCAAATGAAGCTCCTAGTTTCAAAAAGGCTACAGTTATTAATTTAGTCTTGTGAGTCATCAAATTCTCCCCTTCTTCATCTTTTGAAACTTCCTAATTATACTGGTACTCATTTTTGCATTCTTTTGTCATTTAACAGTGCAGTCCTCATCATTCTATCAGCAGGATTGAATGCCCTCCTTCTACATAGGGCAAATAGCCTTAAAGAGAAGAAAAGAGAGGAACTGTTAGCACCTTATATTGGAGCACAAATTGGGAATGGTGAAGATCAGGGCAAGACAGAAAAATATGAAATGTCAAAGGCCTGGAATGAGCTTGGTGATAGACATCCTGATTTTTTATATACAATTTGAGTCTTGACCAGGCTGCAGAGATGTGGGACTTAGAAGTGTTGTAGGATGGAACTATTATTTATCGGAGGACTATTGTATATCTTGCGTCAATGAGGTAACATTGAAGTTTAGTATAGTTTGTATTCATGAATTGATGGGGAAAATTTGCCAAATTCCAGGATCTTGGAGCCCTAAATACCACCCATGTTCAATCATCTACACTCCTATGGCGAAAGCGAAGGACAGAAGAAAAATCCCCTACGTGTGAAGACTGAACCTCTGAAAATGCACAAAAATCCCTAGGAGTAAGTTTCAGAATTGGATGGAGGTTTGGCCAATATTTACGAATTCGAAGGAAGGAGCTTACTGTCCGAACGTACCGAGTCGAGCTCCGCTCACCACAAGCTGGCCATCCGAGTCGTTATCGACGTGAACGCTGGACATTAGATCTCTGAATGCTCGTGATCGACTTGAAGCCTTACCTGATATAGATACTACGGCCCTTTAAAGCTTTAACGTCGAACTTCATAGCGTCAGGCCAACTCACCGCAGGCCTCAACCCCCTCTAATTACCCCGTACACCCTCGCTCCGAATGTCTTCCCAAGTACATCGAACGTACTCCTATACACCTCCGTCCCTCTAGCCAACTCTCCTTGAATCCTTGAAACTGCAAACGAGTTTTTGCGACTTCAGCAGGTTTGGACATGGTGACCTGTGATAGCGCAGTGAGATGAGACATGATTACTAGTTAGTACTCAGGAGTCAGTTGAAGGACTCCCTGATGAAGAAAAGGCCATACCACTCCACAAGTTGCGAGGCCACCAAGGAGGAAGCCTTCAACAGTCGACAAAGGCTGAGGCTCGGGGCCGGGCGGGCATGATGATGGCTTGTAAGAAAGAATCAAACAGTCACTGACCAGGGTCACCGGTGTCTGGGTTCCCAAGTACTAGTCTAATTCAGGTGCATCCTAAGCATTTTTGGCCGAATTGAGTGCGCCAGATTGTCAAGGGACGTTGTTTATCAGCCGAAGCTCTGAGTTCGGACTTTGCGGGTTTCCCGGATGATATCTCCGATGCAATTGCATACTGTCAAAACAACAAACACTTCCATTCTTTCAGCGACGCCGCGACACTAATTGACTAAAACCACCACCATACAAAATTTGAGTATCTTAACCACCACAAAACGTTAAAAAAAAACAACAGAACACCAATACCATCAATTTTACGACCTAGCCCCAACTCCAACCGTATTCGTGTGTGGCATCCCCCTTCCCCTCCTCCCTCCATGTCCACCCCTTCCCCCATGTCCCCTTCTCCCATACCCATATCCACCCCACCCTCCAACATACGCACCAGGCCCCATAAGCCCAACACCTCCCGGCTCCCCAAATGTCGCAACATTCTTCTCTCTTTCCTCCTCTCTCCTATTTCTCCTCTCATTACCACTCATACCACTATACCCACCTGCACCACCAGGCCCAGACCCAGCCCCACCTCCACCACGGCGTCCCCTCCCACCACGAGAAGAAGGTTCGTTCGCCGGTCCGGGGGTTAACTCGTCAAAGAAGGATCTAGTTGGGTTATACGCGACGGATTCTGTTACTTTGCCTGAACCGGTACCGTTTGCGTCTTGGTCCTTGTCTTTACTCTCGCCTTCGCCATTCTCACTAGGATTCGTCTCAACCTCGTCATCTCCTTGTGCCTTATTATCCTTATCCTTCTTACCCCCAGCACTCTCAGTCGCACCACTCTTTTTATCAAACTTCGCATTTGAACTCTGAAAATCGAAATCGGTAGTCGGAATCGAAATTTGGGTTGTCGCTGGCTTTGGTCCTCCTCCACGTCGTCCACCCCTCCCTCCGGCTCCACCTTGTCCTTGTCCTTGGTTAGACACACGTAAATCCCCAAGGGCACGTTCCACGGTTTCAAGGGACGCAGCGGCAGAATTGACGTTGACATTGTTGGCGCCGGCACCGTTAGCTCGTCGAGGAGGCTGTTGCGGGTTGCGACCACCACCGGTATTGTTGATTGCTTGAGGTTGGCCCTGCGCCTGAGCTTGGGCTTGGGCAACGGCGGCGGCGGTACGTTGTTGCTGCTGAGCGTAGGCGAGGTTAGGGGAAGCAGCGGCATAAGGATATGACTGTACCGGCGCTGGGGCGGGGGCTGAGGAGGCCTGTAGATAGGGAAGAGAAGACCGTTACGTCAGTACGTGTGCGCTTACAGTGGTGATATGAAAGATGAAATCAAGCCAAAAACGACGAAGAGGGAAAAGGCGTTAATGCGGCAAAGCAAGAAAAAAGTGTAGTTGCAGCGAGTGTGAAAAAGGTAAAAAGAAGCAGAAGTACAAAAGAACAAATAGGATGAAAAAGCAAGACAACACATACCCCCAATACCGCTGGGTCATCATGTACACTCCGTGAAGGCGTGGGCTCGTCCACTGCGAGGTCCTTAACCTCAGAGGCACGGAAGATGATGTACTCATACGGTTCTTGAACTGGTGGGATGAACTCTGCTGGCGGCCTAATAGAAGGGGGTTATTATGTCAGTGTCAGTTACTGCTGTGGAGAGAACCGAAACAATGGTCGACAAGAGTAGCTGGCGGTCACGGGGACGCCGACAAGCCTGGGTGTTACGCGGAATGCGGAGGCTTTCCAGCTATACACCAGCGCAAGAGGCACCCGATGAATAGTGTCTGGCCATATTACGGAAGACTACTGAGGATAACCGCAAGGGTGCGTCAAGAGAAGGAACCAGTGTACACATGACGGGCACGACGAGCTCAACCACCCGGTAACATGCAAAGAACCACTTCAACGAGGCAACGTGCATCATATGGCTCCCTTCCAACGCGAAAGTTCGCAGCCCTGAACCAAACAAGCCAACGTGTAACCTGCGCGCTCAAGCCGTCGTCAAGCTCAGCACCTCGCGTTCCTTCGAGATTGAACCAGCTGTAACATCCTCTCAGACACCTCTCCCAACAAGCTTTCCATCTTTCCTTAGACCTTGCACCCGTTGGAGTAGAGTTCCAAACCACAGAGAGGCCGGAACCGCCAGCGACACATTGTCACGAAAAATGAACCAAAAACCAAGAACCACTCACCTTCGCGACTCGGTGCCCATAGAATACACTGTAAAAAACACTTTAGCAAAGTCTTCGGTATTCCCAGTCGATTGACCACGCACCTCTGGACAACTGGATTGTCGAAGCCGCTGGGTCAATGCCAGCTAAAATCCCTCTGTACCGCACATCAGAATGCGAAATAAGTGAAATAGGTTTTCTAGACGGGTTGAATAGTGAGATTCTGGTCTTTTCAGAGCAAGAAAATAGGGAAGTACCCAATAAAACTCATAGCCATGGTTAAAGAATGAAGATGGAGAAAGAAAAATGAGGATGTCGAGGCGTGACACGATACGGCTCTCAAGCTGCGTTTGTTTATTCCAGAAGATGTTGCGAAACAAAGTCGTGGCACCACATTGCCACATTTGTCTCTGCCGCTTGCTCTAACATCTGATGCTGGGCATCAGGAGGTATCTGACTGCTGTGGATTATTGGGCCCAATGAAAACTGACTCTGGCGAAATCTGTGGAAATCTGACAAAATCGGCGAGGATACCAAAAGTGTAGCTCGTCCAGCTATTCTGTCAGCGAGAGCTTGTGACTTGAAGAAATTTTCTTCTCGACGACAACTCGCCCGAGTTCCCTGGTCAAATGAAATTGGTGATAAGTTCACACGCTCCACCGCTTCGACGTACCACCACCATCCCTCTTCAACGTCGTCCTGCTCTGTAGGGCGAGTGTTATGCTGTCCTATACGCGTTTCTGGCTGGTCTGACACGTCTTCTCTGCCAGAAGGGACTCGCTCGTATCTGGTATCCAAGTGAGTATGGTATGGCCTTATACGCGTATTTGACTCTTCTGACGCTTTCTCTCTAACAACAGGACTCGTACTAACTGTGTGATAGTCAGGTGTAGTTAATAGGTATGTGTAATACGCAGTTTATCTTGGTCTATTGTCTCTGACTTCTGCCTTTCCAGTCTTTATGGGCTCGTATTCCTTCTCGCGGACGTCAAACTACTCAGTATCAATATGTCGCCCCTCTTCTATTGTTCCCAATTCTTAATCTGTCGACTTCGCTGTAAGAATGACATTGAGGTGGTGTTGGACAAGTACCTGGTCCTGTCTTTCTTGTGTTCTTGTGTTTTTCTCTAGACTCATGTAGTAATCACTGTTGTATTCTCAATTGGTACTACCTAATAGTAATACGATGTATTCTATCAGAATTGGCCAGGAACATGCGGATTGAAGCAGAAATCTAGGAACTGTTTTAGGAACAGTAGCTGGTCGGAATTCCACATATGATTCTGAGAGCTATGAAATTTCTCAATGAGGGGGATGTGGGCCACCACTGCGTGTGGCAATGACGAGGCCCCCCAAAAGGAAAGGGAGTGAGTCACTGAGTGGCAAGTGCTGAAGATAGATAGATAGATACACGCCAAGTGGCCCCTTCAGGGCCCGGCGGGGTGGCGTTGCGTAGTCACCTAATCGATGATATGAGCGCAGTCAACTGTTCGGTACTGGCCTCTATCAAGATTCCAAGCCAGGAGACGATTTCAGCATAGCCACACAGCAAACCGTGGGTTTGTAAGAACGAGTCCCTTAAAAGGGCCTCGTAACTATGAAAGAGGTAAGTACCGTTCCCGTCGCAAAAGAAGTTTCCTTCAGAATACCGCTGCTACAGCAGCTTCCGTAGTTCAATAGTGACGGTCAAAGTGGGTCGCAGAAACACTCGCAGAAATCAATTCTGCGGAATTTCTGCGAGCGCTTCTGCGGCCCACTTTGACCGTCAAGAATATCAACACTGGATCAACATCATGATCCTGACTACAATTGTCTTGGACCCATGCCTTGCCCATGCCATGTAATGAACTTCTCCTACTCCTCCCGCCGCAATGCATCATACAAGTGCGTCGCGGAAAATCTACATACGCCAAGGAATCTACATACTCATCTTATTTTTTAGAGCCTGTTCGACAGTGACAGGACGTGGATCAGGATGTCCATGAATTTCTTCCTAGTCGCATGTAACCTTATATAGTAGTCCGGTGAATAAATTGTTTCCTGTGGTGACAATCGTCCAATGAGAGCTGTACGTGTCATCACTGCTGTCGACGATGGACTACGACGAATACGGATACAGCTACGAGGAGTTGCTGACCTTCCTATAGGATCGGACGCATGGAGTACATTGGTTCCTTTGGCATGCGGCGGCATGATGGGAGTCAGACTGTCATATTACCAAGACCTCTTGTTCTTCCACTTTGCACACTCGGGGTGGGCACGCTTGAATACCTTCAATGATGTAAACACCAAAATCGGACTGTTCCTGAATGAGCATGACCGTATGCCACTCTCTGCCACTGATTCCCAAAGTCACATTAAAGATGCATCAAGGCATCCGTCTTTTGTGACGAATATATCACTGGCCACAACTATAGTCCATTTCCTAGTCTGTCAGCAAGCTGCATCTTTGGTTGATCTTTCAACCGTACAAACCCACCTTGTTTCAACCTGAAGGCAGAAGCATTAGGGGGCGCTGCTCTCAACGCTCACTTCAAAGTCCCATGACATCGTGGATGATCAGAACCAGTTCAGACATTCAGTCCTCAGAAGTCTTTATCCAGCTTGAAAGCAATAGTGCACAAAGTCATGTTACTGAAGGCAAGGTGAGTCAAACTGCTGCTAGAGTGAGAAAGAAAGTCAACTCATTACCTGGAACCAGAGACATTGTTGCATTTACAACTTCAACCCCAACATCAACAATGGTTACATTGACTGATGCTACTGGTCAAAAGGCCATACCAATCCAAGTGGTGATATCAACCAGTTTCTTTACCTTTGTTACAACATTATCATCTACCCCTTCAGTTTCATTGTAAATGTGTTTCAACCCATTGCAGGTAATCTTGAAGCTCATCTCCTTGCAGTATCCCTAGTACTTAACCAATACCACAGAGCACAAGCAAGAGCAGTGCTGAAACAATGGCTGGAATAGCAGAGTTGTTGTACTCATAGTCCTTGGAATCATACACTCCTACAGAAAGAGAGAACATAAGTGGAGACGGAATCTTGTTGTAATGAATGTCCCTATGACTGTTCCAGTCAGCTCCAGTGCAACAGAAAGATAACTTCAACCATTTAATCTGAAATATACATCAAGTTCAGTTCAGGAAGAGAATGGACATCAGAGAGGCACAGCAAATGGCTACATTTCAATGGATCCACATCCAATAAAACCCGGGCTCGACTCCATCCACCTATCAGAATCCAAAAATCCATTTGAGTCTCCAATGAAGGAGATATCCAGCATCTAAATTTAATGCTTGGACACTCACTGTCATTGCACTGTCTACTCATTTGACGATCCAAACCACCACTACCCATACAACACGCCAAAATGCAGCTACAAGAAGAAACTGATGATAAAACGGGAGCAAGTAAGAAAACTGCAGCAGGCTTTCAACAAATCCCAAATGGAATGGAAGGAATGTAAGTGGCTATGAGGAGAATGATGGTGTCAAGGTCGTAGGTACACTCAATAACCACCCAAGTCACTCGATGCAAGAAAGCCGGTTACAAGAGAATAGATTGTTGCAAGAAGTAGAGAGATAGAGGAATGGAGAGAAAGTAAGCTGACTAGGCTCTACACTGCGTAGTAAAAGTACAGAGCGGAGACGAAGTGAACGAACTAAGGAATAGGTTACAAAGATCACAGGTATATAAGTAAAATATGAACAGATGGGAAAGAGTAAGTAATAATAGACGGTATCATGTGGAAATGTCAAGGGCGAGAGAATAATGAGTCAAATATGGATAGATGAAGGTACTGGATCATACGGAGTGATTGACAGTGAGAATGTCCATGGAGATAGGAATATGAGTCATAGATCTAGAGAGATGGTAACTATAGACGATGATGAGAAATGGTTGATGTTTATGGGTTTAGAGTGGGAAATAGGTAGTAAAGGGAAAAGAATAGAAAGGAAATGAATAGGCAGGAGATGATTCATGACATTACCCCCTCTTTAGGACGAGCTTTCACCGGAGCTCGACAATCCAGTCTTCCAATGCTCCGCCCATTGCTTGCGGAGTCGTCTGTCTACATCCCCTTGGCTCGGCCAATATTTGTCCCAATCTATGGTGTAGTTTCCAATCTCCCATCTAGGGTCGTTCCAGTCTAAGTTCCCCCACTCCGTTGTGTTGGTAGCCGTTCCCCATCCCCCTCCATTGTCGTCCATGTTCCATTGTACAACGTTGTCTGCCCCCCATATGCTGGCGTCTCCCCATCCTAGATTTCCTCTATGTTCCGCACGTAGCGACGTCCATTGTACCACACAACGGGCTTTATGTCCTCTGCCCAATCTGCACCGTCCTGGTTCATCCTCTCCTCCCCACGTGCAGCGTTGACACCCGTTGTGAGGTCCTGCATGTTGTTTCGCCATTCGGCATCGACGTCCGGAACGGGTTCCATAGGTGCAGCGTCCCCTATTGGCTGGGAGCGCGTCGTTCACGTTGGTGTTGGTGGAGGAAGTGGTTGACATGGCTATGATGAAGGTGTAGTATGAGGGGAGTAAGGTGAAACTGGTAGGATGTGGTTGAGTTCTGTCCTTCTTCGTTGTGGAGAGGGGGTCTTTTATACTTGTCTGTCTGTATGGAGGGAATTTTGAATAGACGGTCAAGTTATCCCCGAAGATGGTTTTGACAGTAGACGCCGTTAACGAGGGAATGCGATTGATGAGTGATGACAGAAATCTGAGTTCGATTGCCAAGTGGGGTGTGAAGGCGGGCATAGAATACCCACGGTTCGTAACAGTGTTTCTCCTCGGAGTTGTGCTTTCGCTTGAAGCACACGGGTACTTCGCCATATGTCTTCCATGGCGATTCCTAGTGAACGTACCGTTGTTCCCAGGCGTATCAGGTTCTTGGGTCGATATGCATCTGGATGTTGTCGATGGAAGGTCTCAATCATCTCCTTCACCTTCGTCAATCCTGACGCTGGTTCCCATGAATTTTCCGAATCAGCATAATCCAACCATTTGACAAGGTATTGTACTCCCCGTCGGTTTCTAGTTGGTTTTGAATCTAAAATTGCTTCTACATCGTATTCGTTGTCTTCGGGTAGCAGCTCAGCAGGTTCTCCCGGATAGTTCACTCCGTGGGCTTCGGTCTCTTTGTACGGCGATAGGAGTGAGGCGTGGAACACTGGGTGAATGCGCCAGCCATTCGGTAATTTGAGTTGATAATTGACTTCACTGATAATGTCAGTGATTTCGAATGGTCCGTGTCGACGATTTGCCAACTTAGCTTTCGGTCTCGTCGTTTTCAGATTCTTCCCGTCCAGCAACACTTTATCCCCAACCTTAAACTTCACCCCTTCGTTCCTGTAGTCCTTGTTTTGCTCTTTCATCAGTTCAGCCGCTGTCGCCAGACTTGCTTTTAGTTCTTCTTGAACTGCATCCAAGTTCTGGAGGCGTTCTTCGACTTTTGGTACGTGTGAAGTTGGATTGATAGAAGGGAATAGCCGGGGCAAAAATCCATGGAGTAATTCAAACGGCGATTTCCCAGTTGCTGAGTGAATTCGGGTATTATGACAGAATTCGGCGTACGGCAGGTATTTGACCCAATCGTCTTGACGATAGTTACAGAAGGTTCGAAGGTATTGTTCCAATTCTTGATTGAACCTCTCTGTTTCGCCGTCTGTCTGCGGATGATAAGCTGTACTGAGTGCCGAAGTGATACCTAACTTAGCGTAAATGCCTTTCATTACTTGGCTTGCGAATTGAGGTCCTCGGTCGGATATCATTTTATCCCATAAGCCATATCGCCGCCAAGTGTTGTTGAACAATAAGTCGATAGTTCCGTTGCTATCAATATCTTTTCTGCATGGGGAAATGACAACTGTTTTTGTTGAACGGTCGACCGTGACGTGAATTGCATTGAAGCCGTCACATTCTGGCAGGTCTGTGATGAAGTCAGTTGTAATGGTACCAAAGGGTCGTTCCGGTATTTCGTTCGGGATTAAGGGTACATGCGCAGGATGGTTGTTTGCCTTGGTTAACTGGCAGGTAGCGCATCCTTCAACGTAGCTGCGGACGAATACTGACATACCAGGCCACCAGAATTCTCTACTGACGAGTTTGTATGTTTTGAATCGTCCCGGGTGACCTGCAGTAAGGCTGTCGTGGTGCATTTTAACGATGTCCCGTCTGAGTTGTTGATCGTTAGGGACATAGATCTTCCCTCGGAACAAGATAATTCCGTCTTCGTAGTTCCATTCCTGTAAATTCTTTGCCAAAGCGCGTGGTCCGTTGTCAAAGATAGTTTGTAACGCACTCACGACTTCAGCATCCTTATCTGGACACTCCTTAATCCGCCTTTTCAACTCCGCATCTCCTATTGCGGTTACTGTTCCTGGTCGTGTCGCTCGAATTCTGAAGAATCTAGGGTCAAGCAAGACCCTGTCCTTGTTGTCGTTTTCAACCCCCGCTTTATGATCCGATCTCCGAGAAAGTGGGTCACTTCGATTCAGATTTCCAGGTTTATGGGTGAGCGTAAAGTCGAATCTGGTCAGGAACAAGGCCATCCTTGCTTGCCGTCAGCTGAGTTTTTGAGCTGTGGTGAAGTATCTAAGGTTGTCGTGATCAGTCAAGATTTCGATGGTGTGCGGCCCTCCTTCCAGGTAGTGCCGCCAGGCTTCAAGTCCGCGTATGATCGCTAGTAGTTCTTTGTCATGAATGTCGTAATTCCGTTCGGTTTCGGATAACGCCTTTGACAGGTAGGCTACTGGGTGCCATTTGCCATCCGATCCTTGTTGTTGCAGGATACCTCCTGTGGCGTAATCTGACGCGTCAACTTCTACTCGGTATGGTTTAGAATGATCGGGCATTAGAAGAACTGGTGAAGTCGTGAACGTATCTTTGAGTGCCTGGAAGGCCCTTTGAGCTTCCTCGGACCATTCCCATGGATGTTCCTTTTTCGTGAGATCGAACAGTGGTCGTGCGATTTTTGAGAAATCTCGTATGAAACGACGATAAAAGTTCCCGAAGCCGAGGAATGACTGTACGTCTTTGACGTTCCGTGGGACTGGCCATTTAGTTACGCCTTCGACCTTGACTGGATCCATCGCCAATGTGTTGTGTGACACGATGAGGCCGAGGAATTCTACTGAGTCGGTTTCGAAGGTGCATTTTTCCAGTTTAGCATATAAGTCGTTATCATGGAGTCGTGCCAGTACTTGTTTTACCATGTATCGATGTTCTTCTAGTGATTCCGTGAATATGAGAATATCATCCATATAGATTACGACTTTTCCAGAGTCGATCAGGTCCTTGAATAGAGTGTTCATCATCGCTTGGAATGTGGCTGGAGAGTTCATAAGACCAAAAAACATCACCGTTGGTTCGAAGAGACCGCGGTTGGTTTTGAACGCCGCTTTCCATTCATCTCCCTTCTTGATACGTACGTTGTTATATCCCCATCTAAGGTCGATTTTGGAAAATATTCGTGCCCCTTTGAGTTTGTCTACGAGTTCCGATATAAGCGGTAAAGGGTATTCGTTCTTGACGGTCCCTTTATTTAGGGCACGGTAATCCTGTACTGGTCGTAGTTTTCCGTCTTTCTTTTTTACAAAGAAAAAGGGACTTGCCATAGGAGACTTCGACGGTCTTATGTACCTTTTCTCCAAGTTTTCCTTGATGAATTCATCAAGCTCCTTTTGTTCATTTGGGGACAACGGATATGTTTTGCAAGGGCGTGGTTCAAAGTCCGATTTTAACTCGATAGCATGATCCCATTCGCCACGTTTCGGTAATCGTTCTGAGGTTTTTAAGAGATACATCGACCTGAACGCTCTGAGCTGCCTCTGCGAGTTCTTGTGCTTTCGTAAAACCCGCACGGATGTTCAGATCCGGTGTCCCTGACGCTTCTACATCGAATCTCTCCTCTTTCCCTAACAATTCTTCCATTACATCCTGTTCCCATCGTTCTGGGATCGTATCTCTCCCGTAGTCATCTTCGGTAAAGATTGCCGTTCCTTCTGAATTTCGGTGGAAGGATCGGACAGGAATTCGACGACATCGCCCTGCATTTTTCGATTGGGCAATTGGTTTGAATCGTCCAACTGGTTCTATCCACCTGACTTGGTACTCCTTGTGGTGGGTTCTTGGATCGATGACTGTGGGTTTCAAGGCTCTAGTTTTCAAGTGGAGAACGGGAGGTTTTGCTGTGATACATGTTTCTGGGCATCTAGTCATGTCTACCCGTGAGTCTGACCAGTCTATATCTGGATTATGTTCTTCCAACCAGTCGGTGCCGAGGATTATATCGTGATCCCCAATGTCCGTTACATAGAATTCGGCCCGTTCTTCGTGGTACGCCTTGTTGTCTCGAGAATAGATACGAAGATTTTGGATAGTGTATTCCCGTACCCATCCCATGGTGTTTTCAGAGCCGTCAACGTTTCGAACTGGGAATGGGTTTTTGATAGGAAGGAGGGTAAGTTGATTTCTTTGTGCGAATTGACTGTTAATGATTATGCCTTCTGCACCGCTGTCTATTAAAGCGTTTGCGTCGATTTTTCTGCCAGTAATTTTGCCGATTAGTTCAGTTTTGAGTGTGATTGATGGTATCTGTTTATTGCGAGTGATTGCTGACATTCTTATTTCTGAAGGAAAGGCTCGCTCACAAGAGGGGTATAACACACTATATCGATTGTTCTTTAACTGTCCGGTGTACTGTTTTACTCCTACTGACGACGTAGCAGAGGAGTGATTCAAAAATCCAATTTAGACATAATGTCCTTCAAATAGACGGTTGCTTGTTCCTTTTCCTCTCCTTCTAATCCTTTAACCCTATTTACCATGTCAGAGATTTCTTTGATCGTGTTTCGAGATGAAGATGCCTGTGCTACTGTTGCCGGTGGAGGGGATGCGGTTTCGGCTGTTCGAATGGTACGAGAGGGGAAGGTTCGGGAAGTATTCTGAGATGACGTCTTTGGGAATGTTGGACATTCGTTGCTCATATGTCCGGTTTGTCTGCATGCGAAGCACGCTCCTGCTTTTCGAAGTCGGTCCCTTTCATCGGGTGTCAGTTTAGGCGGTAGGTTAAAAGACGAGTTAGCACCTGATCCCATGAGCGCATTGACGCTTGCTACTGTCCTTCCCTGAGACAGACCTGAACTACTCTTCGACGTTGAAGTAGTCTTCCAGCGTCCCTGTCTTTCTCGTTCCTTCAACCACTCTAAATGAAGCTCCACAGCTCTTTCCTTATACTCGTCGAAGTCATCCCATTTCGGATACGTTCTTCCAACTGCTTCTCGGAGTTTGGGTGGCAACCCATCCTGATAGAATTCCAATAATGCTGCTTCTCCGAATTCGGACTCTTCTCCATATGTGTCGAAGATGCTGTTGTAGCTGCTGATATCCGTCCCCTTCATTCTGGCAAATTTGATCTTCGTCCTGGCCACATCTTCTGAGGCTAAAGGTTTGAAGTCCTTTTTGAATCTATCACGTATCTGTTTTAAGGTTATCCATCTCCATTGGTTTGGTGTACTCGCCAACTCCTCGTTTTCCTCATCTGCATCTCGTTCCGTCAATCTCTGCGTTGCCCAATCTCCTCCTTTTTCTCCCGTGAAGAATGACAGGAATAATGAAACCTGACTTTCCTCAGTTGGGTACTTTCCTTTATTCATGCGTAGATAATTATTAAACTGGGCCAACCATCGTTTTGCCTCGCTACGTTCTCCGCTGAAGGGATCCGGTTTCCTCCCTCGTTCAGAAGTTCCGTTCGACCCGATAGGAGGTGTATCGGCCATCACTGAGTCGTTCGGGTCTGATGGGTCTGGAGAAGGGGGTGTAGGGGGGCGACGAGGGGCTACGGATGGTCCTTCGGTGGATGGAATGGTGGGCGAAGAAGGTGGGGAGGTGGGGTCGTTTGGTTCTGATGGGTTATTGGAAGGTGTTTCTGGTACTGGGTTGGCCTGATCTGGTTCTAGGTTTTCGATGTGCTTTTTGAATTGCAAGTTCTTGGAGCTGGGTTATAACGTGTAACCAACTCGGGAGTTCTACGTCAGTAAGTCGCTGAGTGTTGTATCTGTTCAGGCAAGGTTGCGCACTACACGGAACCCAAGGATCGTTGCCGTTTTCAGGGATATAGCAGGCGTCTTGGTTTGATGCGGGATGGAATACGTGTGGTCGGTTGGCACAACGGAGTTTCGGATCTGCAGATGCGGACCGTCGCTCAGTCATACACTGATTTTTATGAAAGGTAGTTGGGTCCTAGGATATAGGAAGATGCTAGGCCGTATTCGGGGGAAGGTGCTAATGGAGAGTAGTCGATGTGTTCTTTGAGGAATAAAGGTCCTTTAATCTGAACCACAGTTTCTCCTGTATCGAAGTCCTCTTTTACTGTTATGTACGAGAATGTTGAGAGGACTACGTCACCTGAGATAAGTTTCCACACCCAACGTCTTGTGCAAACGAAGTGTCGGTCGAGACTCCAAGGATCTGTTCGTAGTTTTCTTCTGTGGGAGACCGCGTATTCGGAGTACAAGAGGTAACGGGGGAGGGGAAATGGAATCCGTTCGTAGTCACGAGGGGTTTCAGGAGGTTCGATACAAATTCGGGGGCGTGGGGTAGACAGAGTGAAAAAGGATTCTTTGGATTTCAATTACAGAACCGGTCGACCACCTTACTCGGGTTTAGCGAGTCTGGTATTACATCTCGAGACTGTGTGGACGGGGGATGACCTCGTGTAACTACTCCTTGAGTAGTTCACGCCTGCCAACCTGTGAGGCTCCTCACACAGGGTAGAGATGATGGGCTTTGGGGCACCGTAGGGGAGGGATAGGATAATAGGAAGGTTCAATACAATGGAAGGATTTGTGAGGTGGGTGTATGGGAGTTCGTTCAAGTGTCAAGGTCGTAGGTACACTCAATAACCACCCAAGTCACTCGATGCAAGAAAGCCGGTTACAAGAGAATAGATTGTTGCAAGAAGTAGAGAGATAGAGGAATGGAGAGAAAGTAAGCTGACTAGGCTCTACACTGCGTAGTAAAAGTACGGAGCGGAGACGAAGTGAACGAACTAAGGAATAGGTTACAAAGATCACAGGTATATAAGTAAAATATGAACAGATGGGAAAGAGTAAGTAATAATAGACGGTATCATGTGGAAATGTCAAGGGCGAGAGAATAATGAGTCAAATATGGATAGATGAAGGTACTGGATCATACGGAGTGATTGACAGTGAGAATGTCCATGGAGATAGGAATCGGAGGAGATAGGAATATGAGTCATAGATCTAGAGAGATGGTAACTATAGACGATGATGAGAAATGGTTGATGTTTATGGGTTTAGAGTGGGAAATAGGTAGTAAAGGGAAAAGAATAGAAAGGAAATGAATAGGCGGGAGATGATTCATGACAGATGGTGTAAATACAGACATTGGAGAGTCAGTTGAGTTCAAATTGGGCAAGGGGATTGACAGATGAGCCTCCACCTGGATGTAGTTATATGGATTATGGCTGTGGCAAGCTGACTGCCTCTAGTGCTTGGTTTCAAATCAACATGTGGCACCATATCCCATCATTGATCATATCAGTACATGCTCACCCAAGGTGGTACTTTTCCAACCTGCATGATCATTAGATTGTCCCTCCTGTCATCTCCTTTTAGATACTAGACTCTGTAACCTGACACAGTTAACATTCTGCATCAACAGCAGGATGAGGTACTTTGGTGTCTGAGATATTCTTCCAGTAGACAAGCTCAGTTCTACATCGCCTCATCTCAGCACAGTGGTTTGAATACCATGTTTTGCGAGTACATAAGACGGTCCAGCAATACTTCACTGTACTAAGTCAATCTTGAAGATACCCAGCCCTTGAGGTACACACAAGTGAATTTTTTCCTACAATTTCTGATCCTTTTGTGAAAGCAGAACTACCTATCTATTTATTACATATTTACCCTACCTCCATCATGCAAATCTCTACAACCTCTGTTCAACTTTTGCCATCCTGGGAATGGTTCTTGTCCTATCCACACAAATTTATCAGGCCAGCACTGGGCCAATTCTGCCTCACCAGCTTGGATTACAAGGCCAAAGAATGAGGCTGAGTTGTTAACAGTAGAAATCTGCATGTGGCTATGCCTAATTGGTCCCAAATCCACCTGTCTGTCCAATTCCAATTTGGCACTGTGGTTTTTAATTTGACTCCTAATTTCTGCCTCTTTTCTGAGCTTCCAGTTCCCATTGTGTGCACTCTTCCTTTCCAACCAACATGACTCCTTGCTGCTTCCTTCTGCTTTGCAGCCCTTTCTTGTCCTCACTTTTGTGCTTGACTTGTGATGACCATTTGCATCACCAATCCATTGCTTTTCTCCCTTTGCTGGATTCTACTTGTTTGGAGTGGCTTCCCTGCTTCTATAAAAATGGCTATATCATATGCAACACTGCCAGTTTGGCTAGCACCCTGTCTTCTTTTAAGTTTTGGTTCAGCTACCTATATAGATCCTTACAACCTCACCATTTCTGACCTAAATTCTACTGCTTTCTCAACATCTGATTGTGCCCCAGAAGCAGTTTACAAGAGTGGAGTCTGGTTCAGCGGTACCAAAGAAAGTTCAATTGCAACAAATGGAGTCCACATCAGAAACTCTTGTTACTGATCATTATTTGAAAGTTACAGACTCTAGTAAGTTCCTGGTTTTGGAAGGAACTTGGATACCCTTTTAGACTGATGACTTTAAGAGGAAAATTGGAGCTGATTCAACTAGCATACTACTACTGAATACTGTACTTAAGTACTACAACTATGAATTTGGATCAAGAGTCTTGTGAGTAACAAGAGACTATGAGAGGCTATGAATGAGAACATGAAAACAAGAATATGGATGTGGTGAGTAATGAGTATGACTACTAGGCAGGTCATTACACTTTTTTTTCTGGATACTCCACTGAATAATCAATTTTCGGTCCAAGGAAAAGCAACCATACAAAAGGTTTTCCATGCTCTCCTGAGGATTGGAAACACATTTTTTCTCTTCCATTGTATACAGAGGAGATTCCAGTGGGCAGTGTTCATTCAGTTGGGTATACAGTTGGATACTACACTTGTAGTGGTGAGGCTACACTATTGTTGAATCTTAAGTTTGTAATTCTCTGCCCCGGTGAAGAAAGAAAAGGTAAAATAATTTTTAGTCCAGGTCTACATGTACTATTCATTTAGCATTAGTAAAAAAGAAGCTCAATGACAAATAATGTGTACTTCAAGTTTATCTCTTGCATTCTACAGCCTCGTACTTGCCACGCCTCCATATGATAACATAGCTGAGCATATGTGAGCAAGGGATTTTTAGTCAATTCTCTAAGGCTTATCAGGTACCCACTTACCAGCTCTATGTGTGTGTAGCACTGATGATCCTTCATGTATCCCTGCCAATTGCTGAGGATCATACTACTGATTATTTATTTAATATTGATGTCATTCATTTCATATTTATGAGCTTTTGCTACTGCTGATAAGCATCCCACATGTCATGACATCTATATTTGGTACTATTTATTTCTTAGATCTTTACACCATTTGACTCTTGTTCCACATGCTACACACTGGACCTTTCATTTCTCCGATACAGCTTCTTGACAGCTTCCTTTACAGCTTTCTTTACAGCTTTACTTTTACATATATAAACCCTGCCCTGACACCTGGTTCCCCATCTCGACCTCTTTGTCATTGGGACCAGGTGTGTATTCCCCTTTTCATTACTTCTTTCACCTTTACTGATGGGCACTGTAGTTCCAGGTATTTAATACATTCTTCATCGTTGGGACCAGTTCCAGTACTTACTGCTGTCTGTTAGTTGAGTTGAGCCTGTAGCTCCTCGTTATCGCTATCTAAGCACTCGCCTCTTTGTGACATTAGGTTGAGATCCCTTACTGCACTGACGGCCTCTGTATAGGTTGTCCTTGCAGGTGCTACTGTCACCACATCTGGACGATACGCTGCACCATCCTCAGTCTCTGATTCATCTGTCTCTGCATCTCCTCCACCATCTCCAACACCACTGCTCTGTGTAGATTGGCTACACGGTCTTGACTTAACAGATCAGAAGCACGTCAGCTTTGATATTGACAGCTACCTTGAAAACGGAGAAGAGCTCTACAACAACTGCCAGCAACAGCCTTGTTCCCATGCTCATCCCTCCATCCCCCAGGTCTGCTACTACTTCTGGGAAGAAGAAAACAGTATAATCCTACCCAGCAATCCAGCCCAACTCCACTCCCACTTCCTATGCCATTCTCCAGTCCTGAATCTAGTACTTCCACTGTTCCATTGCCAGACATCACTCACACCCCACTACTGCTATCTGCTCCACCTTCTGCCATACCAACAGCCTGTCCCAGTCCTACACTCATACCCAATCCATCCCCTCTTCCTGTGTCACCAGTCCCACTCAGTCCCATTGCTTCCCCGATCACTGACATTGAGAAAACCTCCTCCAGGCTCTGGTCAACAACCAGAACCACCTGCAGCAGGCAATCACCAATTTTGTCAATAGACCTACCCATGAATCCTCAGACAAAACTGCCAAACCTGCCCCATTCAAAGGCAAACCAGCCAAACTCAACTCATTCTTATCTCTCTTCATTCTCTGGGCTGGAGAACAAAAGTGGCTCAAACTTGACAGTGGGAAACTCGATCCACGGAAGTGCATTGCAGAAGCACTCCTTATGATGGAAGGACCTGCTGCAGAATGGGCCACAGAGTATGCTCGTCATATCAGTGGAGTCCGAGCAGACGAAGCTGGAGCAGTCTTCCCCTGGGAAGGCAACTGGGACAACTTCACCCATGCACTAAAAATTCAGTTCAGGGTAGCAAATGAGCAGCAGCTGGCCAAGAACAAGCTTGAGGCATTGAAGCAGGGAGATAAAACAGTTGTGGAGTTCTCTCAGATTTTCAAGATGTGGGCAGAGAAGACTGGGTTCTCGGATCAGGACCTCCAGTACAAGTTCCGAAAGCACCTTCATAAGGACCTATTGTTCCCATTAGCAAATATGGAGCTAGGACAGAAGGAGGCCCCTAAAAACCTAGACGAGCTGATCAACCAAGCACTTCATGTGGAACAGACCCTAGCAGAATTTGTAGGAAAACCAGTCACTGGCCCTATCCCATCCCTCTCCAGATTCTCCTCTGTGTGAGACCCTAATGCCATGGACATTGACGCCTCCCGTACCAAGCGTCCCCAGGATAACGGACGCACCTTCGTGGACTACCAGAAGGCAATGCAGGGGTGCTGCTACAGCTGCAGTTCCAAGGATCACATGAAACGAGATGGGAACCACAGATGTGACAAGTGTGACTACTGTGAGAGGATGGGTCATCACTCTTCCGTCTGTCAGGACTGATACATGGGTCAACCCAGAGGAGGGGGCCAAAGTAGACAACGTGTGGCTGCCACTGTTAGTGACACCTTTAGTCTCTTCTCCAATGATCCACCCTCTCCTACCCCTGCCTCTGTCCCCATTGCTACTGTCGCTGCTTCCTCATCCACTGAATCGCCGTCTATGCTCTCTGCCTTGCAACAATCTATCGCTGATCAAACTGCCTTACTCCATAACATCGCTAACCAACAGGGTTTTTGAAATGGGTGTCTGTTCCTGCCACAGTGCAAACACCCCTGAATACCCATATGCTCTCTTGTTCCTCGTACAATTCTATTCCCTCATGTACCATATCCAGTATCCCTGAAATAGAATCTTGTGCTTCTCACTTCTGTATATATGTGAAACTCCGAGGAAGACAAAATGAGGCAGTGATAGTGGCGATGGTTGACAGTGGAGCTACAGGACTGTTCCTGGGACAGTCATTTGTAAAGCAGCACCAAATCCAAACCTATCCCCTCCGTAAACTCCTAGATGTCTACAACATTGATGGGACCCTCAACCGAGCAGGGCATATAGATCGGTTCTGTCAGCTAGCTATGACAGCAGATGGACAGGAGGCATGGCTAGATTTTCTGGTTATGGACTTAGGCAGAGAAGACGTCATCCTGGGTCTTCCCTGGCTGCATAAGATGAACCCACAGATCAACTGGATGAGCGGCCGGCTGCAAATCCCTGTAGCACCACCCCCATCAGTGGAAGAGGTTCCCAATCAGGATCAGTTCATTGCTACCAATTTTGGACCAACCCCAAGGGGAAACGTCATCCTGGAAGGCGCAGAATCTGAACCAACCCAGTCAATTCCTCAGGGAACACATGCACCCATAGACCAACCCCCAGATCTGGCAACAGAAGAGGAGGAGAGGAACCCCAAGTATATTGCATTCGTGCTAGTCAGGCTCCAAGGCGCTCCTGGAAGAAAGCAGGGATCCTTGCTGACACTGGAGAAGAAGTCTGGTGTGCTGCAGGGTTCACTTACTCACAGCAGCTGACTGAAGAGGCAAACTGGATGAAACCGAAACAGTCGTTTGAGGAGATAGTCCCTCCTCAATATCGGGATTATTCTCAGGTCTTCTCTGAAGCTGAGTCAGAATGCCTCCCTGCACACAAACCCTGGGATCATGCTATTGAACTGGTACCTGGAGCACCCGCTACCCTACGAACCAAGATCTACCTGATGTCCATCAACAAACAGCAGGAACTCAATCAATTCCTTGACGAAAATGTCTGCAAGGGATATATCTGACCCTCCAAATCCCCTCTGTCCTCTCCAGTCTTCTTTGTGAAGAAGAAAGATGGGAAACTTTGGTTTGTTCAGGATTACCGACACCTAAACGAGTACACTATTAAGAACTGCTACTCTCTTCCCCTCGTTGCCAACATAGTCAGCCACCTTCAAGGTGCCAAGTACTTCACCAAGTTTGACATATGTTGGGGTTACAACAATGTCCAGATCAAACAGGGGGATGAGTGGAAGGCAGCGTTTGCAACCAACTGAGGACTTTTTGAACCTACCGTCATGTTCTTCAGATTGACAAACTCACCAGCTACTTTCCAAGGCCTCATGAACTCCATCTTCTCAGACTTGATTGCAGCAGGCAAGGTAGCAGTTTATCTGGATGACATCCTGATCTTCAGTGGGACTCTGGAAGAACACTGAGAAGTGGTTCAGGAAGTGCTAGCCAGGTTGAAAAGAAATGATCTGTATCTGAGGCCAGAGAAATGCGAGTTTGAACGAGAAGAGATAGAATATCTGGGGCTGATTATCTGAGAGGGGCAAGTTCACATGGACCTGGTGAAGGTGGCAGCAGTACAGCACTGGCCAGTTCCCTGCAATGTCCACGACATTTGGGCATTCTTGGGTTTTGCAAATTTCTACCGACGATTCATAGAGAACTTTGCTAAAACTGCTCGGCCTCTGAACGACCTTACTCGTAAAGACATCTCGTTTAATTGGGGAACTCACCAACAGGAAGCCTTTGACTCCCTTTGAACAGCCTTCATGTCTGCGCCCATTCTTACACTCTGGTCACTGGATCGTCCTACCTGAGTTGAAGTAGATGCTTTGGGCTTCGCAACAGGGGGAGCTCTAATGCAGATGTTGGAAGACAGTCTTTGGCACCCAGTAGCATTCTGTTCAGCATCCATGCAGTCAGCTGAATGCAATTACAAAATCTACAACCGAGAGATGCTGGCTATTATCGAGGCACTGCAAGATTGGTGGAGTTATCTGGAAGGACTACCAAAGCCCTTTGAAATTATCACAGATCACTCCAATCTAGAGTTCTGGCAAACACCACAGGATCTTAGTCGATGACAGGCAAGATGGGCCCTGTGGCTATCATGCTTTGACTTTCGACTAATCCATCACCCAGGCAAAGCAAATACCCAAGCAGATGCCCTCTTCCACCTTCCCTCCCACCAAGTAACAGACTGGGAAGACAATCTGGAAACCACACTTTGTAAGGCTTGCCACTACTATGCTGGCCAACCCCCTAGAGGAACAAATTTGTCAGGCACTGGGAAGAGAAGTGGAGGTGTTAAAAGGACTAGAGCAGTTAAAGAAGGAAGGATTGCAACAACTGGCTAATAGTTTACCTGAATGGGAAGAGGATAATGGATTGGTATACCACAAGGGGCGAGTCTACGTCCCCCCAAATGAAGAGCTGTGGAAGGCAATAGTAGAACAGTGCCATGACGAACCATCAGCAGGACATCCAGGGCTACATGGGACACTCAATTTGGTAACCTCGCACTTCTGGTGGCCCACCATTCGCTCTTTTGTAGAGAAGTATGTGGAGGGATGTGATAAATGCACCAGGAAGAAGCTGCAACGTCATCTGTGAGCAGTAATCTAACCTTTGGACGTACCCTTAGGACTCTGGGAAGAAGTTGGAGTTAACCTCATTACACAGCTACTATCCTTGCAAGGCTATGATGCAATCCTGGTCTGCACTGACCTCTATGGAAAACAAGTCCATACCCTTCCCTGCACCTCTAATATCACTGCTACTGAAATCGCCAACCTATACTACCGAGAAATCTTCCGCCTTCACGGCCTCCCACTTCGCTTTGTATCAGATCATAGTCCACAGTTTGCAGCGCAAACCATGCGTTCTCTGTTAGACTGACTCAGAATCAAGTCAAGCCTTTCCTCAGGCTACCAACCCCAGACGAATGGACAGACAGAACGAGCCAACCAGGAAGTGGAGAAATATCTGCACCTCTACACCAACTACAGACAGGACAATTGGGTGGAGCACCTTCCTATGGCTGAGTTTGTTCTGAACTCCCACACACACTCTGCACATGGCATGGCACCTTTTGAGGTGACTTATGGCTACCTTTATCTATTCAACATACCAGTAGGCCGGCGCACAGGCATCCCAAATGTAGAAGACCGTCTCAAAATCCTAAGACAGGTTCAGAGAGATGCAGAATCAGCACTGCACCTGGCTAAGCACTGGATGAAGGAAGGATATGAAAGAGGGAAACAGAAGGGACATCAGTTCAAGGTCGGGGATCATGTCTGGCTGAGTGCAGAAGACATCAACTTGAAACTTTCAAGTGACAAGTTAGGGGATCAGCAACTGGGACCATACGAGATTGTAGAGAAAATTGGAGATTTGGACTATTGGTTAGACCTCCCTGAAACTCTTAATCACCTGCACCCAGTATTCCATGTCGACAAACTCTACCCCTACAAGGGTAATCTAGTGAATGGACTCTTACCTGAGGAACCAGAGCCAGTATACCTTGAGGGGGAGGATGAGCCTGAGTATGAAGTGGACACTCTTCTGGATAGCAGGATATGATGGAGGCAACTGGAATACCTTGTCAAGTGGAAAGGATACGATGACGGTCACAACTCATGGGAGCCAGTTGCAAATCTCAAAAATGCGAAGTGTAAGATCACAGCATTCCACAAGAAACACCCAGAGGCAACAAAGACTTAAGATTCATTGAGGACGATGAAGTGTAGGAGGGGGGTAATGTCATGATGTCTATATTTGGTACTATTTATTTCTTCTTATCTCTGTATCCTCAGATCTTTACACCATTTGACTCTTGTTCCACATGCTACACACTGGACCTTTCATTTCTCTGATACAGCTTCAATACAGCTTCTTGACAGCTTCCTTTACAGCTTTCTTTACAGCTTTACTTTTACATATATAAACCCTGCCCTGAGACCTGGTTTCCCATCTCAACCTCTTCGTCGTTGGGACCAGGTGTGTATTCCCCTTTTCATTACTTCTTTCACCTTTACTGATGGGCACTGTAGTTCCAGTACTTACTGCTGTCTGTTAGGTATTTAATACATTTTTCATCGTTGGGACCAGTTCCAGTACTTACTGCTGTCTGTTAGTCAAGTTGAGCCCATAGCTCCTCGTTATTGCTATCTAAGCACTCGCCTCTTTGTGACACCACATAGTATCTATGTATATTCATTGCTGTATATTGCACTAATAGTCATGAAATATCATTCCCTAATCTGAGGGACTTGACACCAAACTTGAAAAACTGTTCTTGGAAATGCAGCCACATAATAGCAAAAAATTGTAAAGTGGTCCATTGGGCATCTAATAATCTATAACCAGTCCTACTTCCAGGCATGTCATTGAGAGCAATGAGGATGCATGGCAGAGGGGAAAGAGATGATCACTGATGATCAGTGTGGCATCGCAGAGAATGTCAGGTGGAGAGCTCAGGAGTTTTAGGAATACGATTGGGAAAAGCAGGGATTGATTCAACATAGCCACACATGGAAATGGAGTGTAAAGAACTCACCCTCATTTCGTTTGGCCTCGTAACCAATTACTCCACATCTGCTGCAGATATTTGCAGATTTTCACATATGAGGGAAAATTTTCAGTGAAAATCTGCAAAATGGTAAGGGAAAAAGAGGGACCAAGGGGAAGGTGGGCCAAATATCTGGCACATCAGGTAGGGAGGGAGAGGGGTTCTGACCTTGGGAAAAATTTTTCTGACTGCACCTAAAATCAGATGTTTTGAGCTTATTTTCAGCTAATCACTGATAGTTGTAGAATATCAAGACTTTTTCACTTTGCCTTGGCTACTTATTCCGCATGAAGCTGCAAATATGCACCACATACTTGTTATGAGTGGAGTTGAGGAAAGCCTGGACATCTTATCTCATCTCTTTTTGGCAGGATTAGGGCTTACAGTATCTTATCTCTGTATCATGTGACCGCAGATATACTATATAAGGCAGGTGAGGGGGAGGGGGGGTCTAGTGAGGTCACTAAAAAATTTTCTGAGTGGATGTAAAAAAATTTTTAGCTGCCTCCCCCTTGAGAGGGACACAGATTTCACCAGAGTCAGTTTTCACTGGGTATTGGGTCTTGTAGTGCCTTGTCCTTGTGTCATTTTTGATGGGCAGTAGGATTTGGTGTAGTCTCGTGTAGCCAGATTGATGATATACACTTGACAGTCTTTATGTGCATAAGTATATGTAGTCTGGTTCAAAAGTAGAGAGCTGTGTAATGCAACTTTGATGATGAGCTAATCATTTTGCAGGAAAACAGCTGGAGAGAGCGCTTTGCTGGTAGTCTCAATACCAGACTGAGGATACACATACTGTTTATGTACTTTGCTGATCAAATCCAACAATTGTCCTCGCAATCTGACCCCAAGTCACAGTCACTTCCTCTTTGTCTTCCTACCTATTTTTGGGCTCACATCAACTCAGTTAATCTTTATAAGCCTCCTGGAGAACTTTTCTGGCATTTTCGTGAGGATCTGCATGCAGAAAAGGGCTGAAAATGTAATTATGTCATCTTAAAAGCTGCATTATACACAGTACTAGGTTTGGTGCCTATAGTAGTAAGCTTGCAGAGTCTGTGAACTGCTACCAGTACTGTCTCCTGCTATTGCATTCTTCCTGACAAATTTCAGCACTTCCAGATTGTGCTTGGATACTCTCTATGAAACAGGGTGTCAGTGAGGAGATGCAAGTAAGTACTTCTCAGACTTAAAGCAGTCCAAGATGGCAGAATTCAAATACTTACCTACCTCTGGGTTTGAGGGTGTTTGTGTGGAAGACAGTGACCAAAAATAGCCTCATTACTCAAGTATTTGACAGATTGCTTGCAGATACATTGTATCACTGTTGTATACTGGAGCAAGGGGCCACTGCTTTGCATGGCAAGTTACAAGGTCTGTTCCCCCTCAATAAGATTTTATGAATACCAAAAGTTTTTTGCTACTTGTAACAGCCACTGACAAAGTAATATGAGTGAAATGAGTATGGTGGTAAGCCATGCAAGAAACAAAGTGACTAGAACATGAACTATATCAATACAACACAAAGAAAAGACATGCCCAACAAAATATTGACAATATTTGCACTAGCAGTCCTTATGAGTGAATTAGGAGCTTGGAAACAAATACACAATACACATGTACCATAGTTAACCACTTCTGGCATTTTGGTGAAGAAAAGATGGATGAATGTAAAGACCACTGACACACATGCAATACACAGAGATTAAAGAAAAAGAAAACAAAAACACACCATTAAAACTTATTGTGAAGAACACATTGCCATTCCAAGTGGTAATGGGTGGGAACAGGCTGCACAATCCATACATCCTCCACCAATGACAATTCTACCATGGCAAGCATTGGTGATAGATGGCAGTAAGCCTGGACATACTCAAACCAATTTGTCAAAGCAGTGTTGAATTGGGCTTTATTGCTTTTGAAGTGGGAAAAGAAAAAAATCAATGGAGAAAGATGGAATACAACGGAGTACTTGAAACTAATTGCTGTCTGCACCATAAAAATGAGTCAAACTGTGTGCATCAACAATTTCCCAATAACTAGAAGGACTAAGGTACACTGGCAATGACTCAAAGACAGTGTGGCAGTACCTAGTGCTAGGGGACCATTGCAACTGTTAACCAAAGAGGGAGTGGAGAGTTAGAAGGAAATTATGTAGGAAAAGCAAAATAATGGAGAGGGGGAAAGGAAGAGAGGAAGCAGATGACACAATGCAGTCCTAGCTGGAGAAACACTGATACTTGAACAAAACAAAAAGGAAATGAGAAGGTAGCAGAAGCTGCTGATGTCAGTTGACCTTTGATCAGTCTACACCAGAGCAACAGCTAGCATTGTCGAGTGGAAACAAAAGCAGATGGTGTCTGGAGTGGTATCAAATCGGTAATGGTCACAGATACACATACACACGAAACAAAGTGAAGAAAAGAAACTTGACGAAGTAAGACTCATGACCAATAATAATCCAACCAATATCTGCCATGCAAGGAATTTGTCACCCTTATCAGGGTGGTTGTTGAAACAGGACTTGACAGTCAGGACAGCGCAAAGGAGGTGAGGTAACCAGCGGGGGTATGGACAACACCCTTAGGCTGACCAGTGGATCCGGATATCTGAGAGTGAAGCTAAGCTGCTGAAAGATGAAGAAGACAACGAAAAAATGCATGTGGAAGATGAAAAATGGGTCCTCGCTACTTGTATTCTCAACCCGCAAATCCCAACTCGGTTGGAAAATATCACTATCCATCCCAAATCCATCCCCTTCAGCAGAACCTGGGACTCCTTCAGCACCTGATAGAACAATGGCCTTGGTAGCAGCTGTTGCTTGGGTGGCAACTTTGAATAGCATAGAGGTCTCCATCCATCTTTGCCTGGGTGAGGCCAAGTCCAGTCGTAAAATGTGAAGGTGGAGACAGGAGTTGTAATCGACAGCATCGGACCACCCATTCCAGAGTCCAGACTGAGTCTAGACATTTCAGTTGTCGGGAAGAGTAGAGACCGGCTTAGGGGTGGGAGATTGAATCCGTGGAAAAGATCTGGGAGGTAAATTAACTCGGCCTTTAAGAGGCCTCGTAATTAGGGCAGCGCTAGGACGTCCTGAGCGGACGGACGGATTTTGTCCTCGCCATTAAATGTAACCTTATATGGTAGTCCGGTGAATAAACCATTTCCGCGCGTGACAATTGTCTGAGAGTGAGTGTATGCGTCATCGCAATCGACAATGGACGACGGCAACTACGAAGAGTTGCTGGCCTTCCGACGTCGAATCATAGCTGCTACTGCATATGTTGTTCAAACTATCAGCTTGGCTGTGGTGTTATATGCGAGTGATACGTCGATGGGTATTTTCTGATCCAGGTCCCAGAAGCCCGAAGATGGTCGGAAATGAAGATTCCCTTCCGTACCTTCCTAAATCGTTTGGATTTGCCGGCGATTGACCCGCCCTCCCCATTTGACTCTGAGTTGCCGTCTTGACCACGAAATACATATTTTTGGATTTTTTGTCATGGCGTGATTTTTTTTCTGACGATGGTGGAGGCTGTGAGCAGGAGGAGGAGGAAAAGGAGGAAGAGGAGAAGCCGTTTAGGCTGGGATCAAGAACTGATACGCCGCCGCCAGGAGAAGCTTTGTGCTGCCCAGTGTCCTTGTCTTCTTTCAAAGGACAGCGCTGGGATTGGACGTGAAGCTGCTGTCCGTCCATTGTCTTCACCTTGATGTCTTTCTTTGATTTTTCTGTTTTATTTTCCTTCTTGTTTTGTTTTTTTTCATCGCGTCATTCTGACCAACCGACTGGCCAGGGTTCACGCCAATATTACGCTCCCAACGCTGCCAGCAGTGCCTCCACACTCTCTTCTTTAAACCCACTATACCTACATATCCCTGTCCCCTAACTCTGCTCACCCAAATCCGTACCCGACATTCCTAGCATTATTATAATAATATTATTAATAATTAATATCCGGCATAAGAACCTGCGCCACCGGTCAAAACGTATGCTTCTGCGTCTTGGACTTCTAAGGCCCTGGATCGGATAATACCCATCGACACTGTACTCGTTATATACCTCACCGTACTAAGTGCTGGAAGTAGCCATATCACACTTCAGCTCTGACAGGTCATGATCCTAGCGCGTGTCCTGGCGCTGCCGAACAGGCCCTAGTAACTAACGTTAACGTCTAATAGCCTGATAAACGCTGAAGCGCTGATACATACGACACACGCCCAAAGGACAAAAATATCCGCTCGACGGATAAATGACATTATTGTACTGATATAAGATGTTTCTGTACGCCTTTCTGCCCAGCGGATATTTTTGTATTTTCGGCGTGACATCCCAGCGCTACTCATAGTCATAGACGGAAGACCAGCCAATCGCGTTAGTGCAGTGTATCAGTTCGAATGTTTTTAATTTTGGGGCAACTCGTTCCGAAGGGTTCCTGCTGCGGGCCAAGTTTAAATTGGACCCTCCCGCGATACCATTCTCAACGTAGTCAATGAATTGGCTGGCAGGTCGAAGACATATTCAGGGCTCCTTCTGCATCATTTCCCTTTTACTGTACGTGTAGCCGTCAGCAAATTTCTTGAGACAACTTATGGATCCAAATTCAATAAGTGCTAAACCCGCCTCGGGAGTCGGAACGTTTTTCAGACTCATCCTGAGTCATTGGCAATCACATTGGCGTCTTCGCAACCTGATGTACCACTGTATCTTACCTTCTACGCAAGTCTAAGGGGCCGCGTAGACTGAGCCCTTCAAGCTGCCTGCTCGGGCAATATCCGACTACTTCTTTTGGTGATCACAGATGTTCCAACTTGAAGCTGGTCCCCGTACTGTCCTTTATTCTTCTTTGCCTGAAACATTAGCTTACCATAAGGAGGAGAAGCGTTTATCGTACTTGACTTGGGACAGATTGGTGTGTAGACATATTATGTATCAAAGCTATTAAAAGAAGTAGAATCCATAGTTACGGATATGCGTCCGAAAAGACAATAAATCCGGCTTCCAGATATGGATGCCAATAGTTCATAAGTCCGTTGAGCGGATATGTGAATTCTTATTGTCTTTTCGGACGCATAATCCGTAACTATGTCCGGATTCTCGATTCTTGGTCTTTTTGTACTTATATCTAGCTTCCAAATATATCTCATTTTTGTATACATATCCGGTCACATATCCGTAAAGCGGAATATATTTTCCCTTTTTGGCGTGGTACTTACTTATATTTCTCTCCCTTCCCCACTATTCAACGCACTGTGGGTAGAACCTCATTGCTGTCCCTCTATTGCCTCCGCGGCTTTAATCGTTGACGCCTCGGGGCTAGACACCCGATATGCCTCCGAGGCTTCGTTACACGTCTCCGGACTCAAACACTCTCACATTCAGTCTTGATGATCGGATTTTGTGGGTGTCGTTGGATTTCTTGGCAATAGACTTACATATAGAACCGAGACTTAGATCAGCCGAAACCAGTGATGATTCGCTACAACCTTGTTCCAATTTCGTTATGGGGTTCCAACAAGTGGATGAATAGCCCAATAGTCATCAAAATATGATGGTCGACATCGTATCATTTTCATCAGGGACTCGTTCTTAATGATCTGAGGCTTCTGGGTGTGGCTATGCAATGTACTTACTTCCGTCCTTTTCTCGCCCGAAGGCGATAACGGCTTTTGCCGTCACACCATGCCTCGCGCAATGAAGCAATGTGACATACTATTCTTGTACTATTCCAGCTATGGGTCATCTCCGTACCATTTTTTGCGTGCTGTTATCCCCTGGAGCCAGCCTAAGGGCCTCGTTATTGCTACGTGAAGCGGTAGCACACAAGCCTGCAACAGGCAAGCAAAAGCACTGGCGCTTCCAAATTTGATTTTCTTGTGGAGGAAAAATCGTTTCCCCATTATAAGCGCCTTATTGAACTTCTTCGAGTTGACAATGAGGCATGATGGCACTTTCGGATCCCACTCAACCAGTATGCTCGAGTCCCACCCCAGTTTGAAGGTTCGGAGGCTCTCTATGACGCCTGAATTGAATCAACAGGAGGGAAAGGGAATTTCGCAGACAGGATATGTGGAGCAGTAAAGGGTGATTGAAAAGACATGATAAAGCCAGACAAATGAGAGATACAGAGTTGAAAAGAAGAATTGTATGAAGAAATAAGAAGTGTTAGAGTGAGACAAATTGAACAGTTGAAAGAAAGACTCGTATGAAGAAATAAAAGTGAAAGAGTGAGAAAAATAGGACTTGAGTGAAGACGTGAAGTAATAACGGGGAAGCCGCAGGACGGAAAGGAATGCAGGAATAAATGGAGATACGCCCCCCGCAGAGCGTAGACACCGTAAGAAGAAACGTGTAAAGGCGAGATCGCAGAGAGCCGGAAGAGTAAAACAAAATGACGAGTTGACAAATATACGGAATCCGGGGAACCGCAGAGCTAAAAATCTGATAAGATGGTAATGCCCAGGAGTGGTCAACGACAGATAAAGGTGTTTTCCAAAAGGTGAGATCCGTAGATGAAGAGATGAAGGCCAGAGGCGACGAGGAAGAATGAGAAGAGTGGAGAGAGAGTGGGGAAATGCCGTTATACGAAAAATAGTCCACTTTAAGACCCTAAAGAAGGCCCATAACCTGTAGGAGTCGGAGATCGAAATAGACGCAGAAGGAGAACGACGTATATGATGGTACAAGGACAAGGTACGACGTACAATACACGAGGCTATAGAATACATCAGCCGAGGACTAGGACACAACGTCAACAGTTTTAGTGTGCGAATTGCGTTGAATTCCTTGTCGTTTGCCTGCTCACCTGGTCTCAGAAATCTCAGCTTTGTAAAGCCTCAGATCACACCTCCACGCGAGGTGCGACTTGAGTCCCCCAATGCACGATTAAGGGAAAAGTGGCGTTATGAGCCATTGGTGTCAGCCAAACCTTTCCCAAGACTGAAACCACCTCAAGATTCTGGATGACAATCCTGAAACCAGCAGAATCCGAAAATCTGCGTAGAATCTAGTCGACATATGTATTTAAGAGGCTGAGTTCTGCAGTCTGAAATCTCAGCTTCTCACCAATGTCCTCTCCTAACCACTCTAACCATTTAACAACCCAGAGCTCTCATCGTCGCGGTCATCTTTCGAGAAACCCCCCAAGGGATGAAGACATCGAGCAAATCAGAATGCTTCTTCGTTGTGGGGATGTCAGTACTTCACTTCATTCCACGAGCTCACTAGACTCAGAACATGTCTCCTCAGGGTGCGAACGAGATGGACCTCAAGAAATCCATTGATGTTGTCTGCCTCGCCTTTCGGGAGATGAGGAACCAGGTAGAAGTGGCCAGGGACAACGATATCGACAGCCAACTTTCTATGGATTCCATTGTGGCGATTTCTTTGCTTGGACAGTACGTGATAGGACTACTGCATATTCATCCATCGATACTATTCATTTACTGCTCATTTTTAGGAGAATTTCTGACTTTGCAAATGATTTCCAGCCTAGACTTGAAGACCGGGGGGGTGTTGAGCACGTTTCGGGCCAAGAGGTACCTTCGTCCTATCAATTACATTTAGTTCCATCTTCTCAACGTTGAAATTTTATATTATATCTGGTTCGTTTGAAGATGCCAATTCAGGACATCCAGAGGGACATGATGGCTCCCGGATCTAATCGGCGCGATGGACTAGGACCCAGCGCTTCGCAATTGCAATCTTCCGGCGCGAATGCGAGTGTTCATCATGTTCATTACAACTGCATCCAGGGAAACTATCACTTGCAGTACGGGGGAAACCCGCCTCATCATCAAGGAAGATGCGCAACCAAGTAATACGCACCGTTCTAAGCACGGGAATCATCGCAGGGGCAACCACACTGGGCGAAGCTCGTAAGAGGCTCGAGTTTACAAATATTTATTTGAGCTGAGCGTGTATCCATCCATCCATCCATCCATCTATCAACCTACATATCTATCTAGTTTCAGAGTTGTGTACTTAATACTACAAGCAAATCATAAGTACAACTAGTGACACAGATCGACTGTTACTGTTAGATAAATTATTCATCATAAGTTAAAGTGCTGTGAAGACACCTCAATGTGACGCAAATCCCTCCCCACGACAATGATTCTTGTTGCGCTTTTGAACTACCACACTAGTATTCCCAGAATTATTCGTCGCCGAGACATACTCATAATACGTGTTCATCTGAGAGCCGTGAACGATACAGACGGTGGTGCTTCCTTTGAAAGCACTGATGTTGCGGAGGTGACCCGTAGCCATCTCCGTGATTGGACAATGCCCGCATGCACGTGAACTGTCGGCTTTGTTTTGGCATTGATGATTGTTTGAGTGGAATGCTTGAGTCAGGAGCATCGCAAACACGTCATGGACTCCTTGGTTCGGCCTATTACAAATAAATCAGAGATATTTCGGGATTTAGGGGAAGTAAACTCGTTACTCACGAAGTAGATGCCGCTGGTCTGTGGGACTTGCTCATGTGTTGATCAAACCAGCAATTGAAGTCGGTGGCGTGATGAGGACGAGAGGGAGCTAAGCACATTAGAACTGATGGAGGCTGAAGAGAATAGTAGTGTGACAAGATATGTAACAAGCTTGCTAAATAGTCAAGGCTGTTCAGGTGCCGGGAAGACAGAGCTCTAAGAGTTCAAGTTTCTTTAAGAGTTCCTAGGAACAAGTCCAGCCTTTCATGAATTGAATCAGCAGGCAATTCGAGATGCTGGTGCCGTCAGTGTGGAGGCAGGTTTGCGCGAGGTATAGGGTCAGGAAGCAACACTCAGGACAATAGAAGTGGAGAAAAAAAGCTTGAGGACTGCATGTTTCAGCAGGCCATGACATTGAGCCCATTCAAAGAAAGTTTGAATCTTGATGCCATACATACCTGGGCCACGACCACCAGCCACGGTACACGTGTCTCGGCAATGTATATGTCGTCCCCAAATGAACCACGGCTCGCTACTACTCACCGTCGCGACTCGGTGGACATAGGATACACTAAAAATAGCGGTTAAGAAGAATCTTTGGCCTTCCAAGCAAAATGGTTGCGCACCTCTGGATGGCTACTAGGAACCCCTCCGTAGCGCATTGCATCAAGAGACAAACGAGATAGGTCTCAGGTTGCATGGTAAGCTTCTGGTTGGAAAGAAGTTATCCAGCAAATTTTATAACTCCCCATCGTTAGAAGGAAAGACAAGTAACTGAAGACTGAAGTACTGAAGGTCGAGGCGTGCATATTTCCAGAGATCTCTGTGCAAACTTAAATTTCGGATTTTTCAATGCCATTTTTGCTTCCCGGAACTACTCCATATAGGACCGATTTGATGCCGAACTGCCATATGGAGTAGCTCCGGCACTGAGCAGAAATTCGTCATTTATGTTGCCTCCAAATATGCATTGCCGCCAAATTGCCGTCCAAGGTGATTGACACACATCATGTGATCGGATACCTGGCCCAGGGTAGTCTAGTTTTAAGAGATCGAGAGCTTAGGGACCAGTTTTTTGCTTACAAAGATGACTTATTGCGTAATATTCCCGCAGTCTGTTTCCCTTATGTGCCGGTCATTTTCGGTGCTTCTGGGGGTTGTAGGACCATTAAAGAGTCTGGAATATAACATCTATAGCTTTATTATCACAAAATATAACGGGAGGAAGCAGCAGAGTCGTTGGGACGAGTTGAGCAGAAAGAGCACCGCTTCCCAAAATAGGTCGTGTGAAGATTCCGTTATAAGTCTTTTCTATTACCTTTGTATTGACAAAAACTGGTCCCTAAAAACCCCCGCTTTGACGACAGACTGCTATCGCATCATTTCAATGATCGCTGATACTGTCTGTTTATAAGAGACTAGGCCCAGGGATATTTGTGGTAGCGTCCCGACCACCATCTCCAACGTCGTCAACGTCCAGCTCAACGTCAACGGCCTCTACCACGAAATTCAGGGTACGTCATCACTCCCGTTTTGATGCTAATTCATTCTGTGTACATATTCTCAAGCATTATCAAGCTTTTACAGTCTCACATCTGAGACCTCAAGAGTCCAAGACACAGTCTCTCCACTCAACGCGACTATTGTTCTAGGAGGTCCTCCAACTCATTCAGCAGACCATCTGTCAACGTTCTCCAGAAATCTTATCACTATAACAGTAACCTAACGCGGAGCAGCTCCACCACAATGACACATCACTCTCCTAATCTTCTTCACTCCTACGCGCTCGACGACGTACTCATACGTCAACATCTCCCTCTTCACTTCCTTTCCTGGTCCCATTCATCTCTCCAGTCCGCTACAACTCAAAACTAGTTCTCATGTTTTTTACTCAGACAATTTTGGTACTGAAACAGAACTCGATACTTTACAACTGTAGCCAGCGCCTTCAGCCTCCAAATACTCGTGTCACTACTGTGAATATGCAAGTAGCCAAATATCCGATTTTCACTTTACAAAATTACGAGTCTCACCAAGTGTACTACCAATAGTCAATAGGACGCGCATTGGTTCTAATAGATATCAGCAACCACTGAGAAAGTGCCCGGCTACCCGATGATGATTCATGATGACTTTCGGTTCGGGTACACATTCCCCCTGCCCCTATCCCGTGGTTATCAGCGTTGGATTGAGAGAAAAGCTAGCCAAGGAAGTGTCCTCCGTCTCATGCCAATCCTTCCATCCCCGCCCACTTCCTCGGTGATCCCCATCTCATCATGGCTCATATGGATAGGTGTATCCGGGCATCGTACATGTGTTGTCCGCATACATGTATATTATGAGGAGTCGAATTAGGCACTGAGGAATGTACAAGCGACATTGAAAAAGCGCTGACCGATACCACCACCAACGCCGATGTAGACGCTGACAGAGAGATGATAGCGAAGGGAGTGAATGGAGAAAAAAAATGTAGATAGGATAGGACATGGATAGCGAGGGATTACCAAAGGACCAAAATGCTCGTTATGACTCTGGCACGGTGAGGACCAGTACGATCAATGTTGGTCCGACATTATTGGCGTAGCTTGCACGTTGTCGGCCGTCCTTCAGGCTTCCACTGTCCGGTTCAGAGTGAGATTTGGGAACGCCGAGGGTAGGCGGTCAGATGATGCTGCACCAGTCGTGGACGTGGAGACAGCGGGACAAGAGCAAGATATCTCGTCTGACATGCTTCGTGACGTTGTTGTCCTGTTAGCGTTGAAGGACGTCGAGAGTAATACACGAGAAGAGATGACGGGCTTGAAGGGCTATGACTGGCCATAGCTAAGGAGTAGGTGAAGAAGGGAAGAAATTTGAGTCAGGGTCGTCGTTATAGACCTGCGGCAGTCAAGAATGTGGTTTCCACATACTTGGAAGGAAGAAATGACGTAGACTGCGAGATGGAGCCATATCTTGGGTCTTCTATACGCACATGTTGATTTGACTCTCCCCATGAGAAGTCTCACCTGCCGCCTGCAAGCATCCTTAGAACAACATACTGGGAACAAAAAAAGGAAGAAGGAAACGCACCTTCTCTGTCTTGTATTTTCCTATTCCAATTCCTCTCCACACCTTTTTGCTTTCCTCTCGGTATTTCCATGTCCTTGCCCTCCTTTTCCTACATACCCTCTGAATGCGATATGCTCCGCAGCAAGACGTACATTGTCATGACGGTCAAACTAGGAGCGTTACCAATACAACCTGACGGAACGACAGCGAGATTGTATGCATGAGGGCACTGGCATTGTGCAGCAATGGGCACATCCTCATTAATGAAGCAGCAAATATTCAGCGTATGGTGACCAGTCAATAGAGCTCACCAAATAGAGGGCTGAGTAGAAAGCTTGTAGAGCTTAGATACGAGTTGCTTGTAGAGCAGATAGAACTAGATATTGTTCTGTAGTATCTACGACTTTACAGAGAGCTTTTATACTAGATAAAGAGCATGTAATTACTAATATCTACATTGTCCATGGACATACCTAGAGACTAAGAGGATATTGCCATTGGCCATATTGCTATCTACAGAGATATCACTACATAGTAGAAGATAAGAGTAATGTCCGGAGAATGTCCTGGAGGACTAGCATACTTATAGCTACCTAGAAGTTTCATAATAACTCCATATAGAATCATAGTTACTATACATGGAAGGTATATATTTCAACACTCCCCCTCGCTTTAGATGCGGACTTAAGTGCAGCATTGTAAGCGCACATCAAGGATTAAATGATTCTTGCATGAGTATAAACATAATGGAATGCGAATAGTATCCACTCTGAAAATCTTGACGGTTGTTTCCAACCCATAAGTATATTTAAGAATCAAAGAATAGTCCTAACTCATTTCGGAATTTAAGAAACTTAATGTGCCCAAGATTCTTCGTTAGAAGGTCTGCACGATTTTCGTTTCCAGGAGTAAAATAGAGTTGGATCTTTTTAGACTCCTGAATCAGTTCTCTTATAAAATGGTAACGAATATCAATATGCTTCGATCTTGATTCAGTGATAGGATTTTGACTAATAAAGATCGAGCCTTGATTGTCACCAACAATAGGAACATGATTCAATTTAAAACCGATTTCTTTTAATAGAGTTTTAATCCATAGAGCCTGTTTTGCACATTCACAAAGTGCCATGTACTCAGCTTCAGTGGAGGACAATGCAACAGTTTTTTGTTTTCGACTTGACCAGCAAATTGAGCCCTGTGCAAGCTCAAATATAAAACCAGTCTGTGAATGACGATTATCTCTATCTTGTGCCCAGTCACTATCACAAAAACCTATAAGACCACTAGATTTAGATCCATCATAGATGAGTCTATAATGTTTCGTAGAAAGCAAGTATCTTATGATGTACATGGCTTTCTTTAGATGGTCTGGTGAGGGATTTGCTGAGTATGTTGATAACTTGATAACAGCAAAAGCTATATCAGGGTGAGTACCAAGCATAAGATAAAGGATCGAGCCAATCACTTGTTGGAACAAAGTTCTAACTTTGGTATCAACATTTCCATCGTGTGCTAAAGGAATATACGACTGTGGCATAGGCGTCGTTGCGTGCTTCATATTCTCAGCACCAAAACGTTTGATGACTTTATTTAAATAGTCTTCTTGATCGAGAGTAAGAATACTCTTCTTTCGATCACGTTTTATGCGCATGCCTAAAAATTCCTTTGCATCTCCGAGATCATGAGATTCCCATTTAGCCATGAATTGATTCATCAATCTGTTTAATAATTTCAGATCTGAACCCATCCATAACACATCGTCTACATATATGATGGCTATTATGGTTTTGCCATTCATACAGTAAATATATACGCCGGCATCTGAATGTAAGCGCTTAAAGCCTAAAGATTGCATATATTTTGTGCATTCAGTCCACCAGGCTAAGCTTGCTTGTTTCAGACCATAAAGTGCCTTGCGTAACCTCCAAACCTTGCTTCTGTCCTGACTAACAAAGCCATCAGGCTGCGTCATATAGATTTCTTCGTCAAGAAGTCCATAGAGAAAAGCACTTTTGACGTCTAGTGCCTTGATCTCCCAATTCTCTATAGCAGCAATGGCAAGTAACAGTCTAACCGTTTCGAAGCGGACTACTGGACTGAATACATTGTTATAATCAATTCCTTCTGTTTGGGAAAAACCCTTTGCAACGAGTTGTGCACGTTTTGTTTTGTTTGATTTAATATTGAATACCCAACGACATCTGACTGGTTTATGACCTTTGGGAAGATCTACCAATTCAAAGACATTTCGTTTTTTCAATTGATCAATCTCATACTGACAAGCTTCTTCCCATTGCTTCTTAAGATCCTTTGGAGCGTTCCTGAAATCATTAGTTGATGTCCAGTGCTGCACGAAGGTCTTATTCTCCCAATAGTCTATCAGATCTTTTGTAACTTTAACTCTTTTATTTTTTGGATCTGGATCTCTATTGGTATCATGGTGATATGAATATTCATCCACTAAAGCAATAGGAGTATTGTGAATAAAAAGAGGTGTCGCAGAGGAACTTCCTTCTTTATTATCTATAAAGGCCTGTGATAAGAGATAATTTTGTAACCATACTCCCCCTTGTTGAACACGTTGTTCTAAAACATCTTGTTCAAGAAACTCCGCAATTTCTCCACTAGGTCCTGGTTCTGTTTCAGATTGATCTTCATTGTCACTCTCTTCTCTGACTTGAGAAGTCGATGGAGTTGGATCTGTTACAGTTTGAGAACCAGTAGCACGAGATTGAGAACGAGTTACTCTCGGAGTTACTCTAGTCCATCCACCTCGTGGTATGTCTCTACTGTGTTGCATGTTCGGATCTGTAATTCTCCAATTTGGTCTAGATTGACGATCTGAAGATCTAGTCTGATTTGGATTAGGTTCTCTATTTATAAATCTACCAGTAGTTAAATCGACGTTTCGTGGATTAACTGGTTGAGGACCTTGTACAGGTACAGGATCAGCAGGTACTTGAGCAGGTGGTTCTGGTGTAGGTGGTGGAGTCGGTTCACGAGATTGTGTAGATTCTGTTTCAGAGTCATTTGGATCAGAAGGTTGGTGTGCACCAGGATCATGGTCTTCGGAACTAGCATCCGAACCATTTCCAGCATCAATATTTTGATGATCACCATTACCTTCATCGGGTGGTGGACCCTGATCATCAAATTGATCTCGGAACAGGTCATCTAAATCGAGGGGTACTACAGGGTCAGGTGGGAGATTATTTGTACCCTGTTTGTGCAAACTGCGCATTAATTCGAGGTTGGACAGGTTTGGTGGATTTGTCGCTTTCTTCTGTTTCGGATGATAAGACTCGTGGAAACCATTTCTCAATGAAGAGTGCTTGTGGACTAACAAAGAGTGAATTGTCACGTCTCATGAATAACCAGGCTTTAGAACCTTTTTCATAACCAACAAAGATCATTAATTCCGATTTTGGGGAGAGTTTATTTACTCTTTTCTTTTCTGGGATGAATACATATGCAGCACATCCCCAAGAACGGAAATAAGATACATCTGGTTTCTTTTTGTACCACAATTCAAAAGGAGTCTTCCATTTGAGTCGTTTTGTTGGTGTGCGACATGCTACAAAACTAGCTGTGGCAAGAGAAAATTCCCACCAAGAAGGAGGTCCATTTGCATGATGGCGCATGGCTTCTGACTTCTCATTGAGTGTTCTAATTATTCTCTCGGCACGACCATTTTGTTGATGTATGTATGGGGCTGACATTTGTCTTATAATGCCTTTTTCAGCAAGGAAGTTGTCAAAATCTTCGTTCATAAACTCTGTACCCAAATCTGATCGTAAAGTCTTTAGTTTTTTGCCAGTAGACTGTTCTGCCCAGGCAACGTACATTTTAAAAGACTTGAAGACATCAGATTTCCTTACTAAAAGGAAGGTTACAGGGAAAGAACTAAAATCATCAAGAAAGACAACGAAATACTCGTACTTGTGATATGATATAGATGGTTGTTGTTTCACATCTGTATGCACAAGTTCTAATACTTCTGTAGCTCGCTTTTCTGATAAAGGATAAGATTTCGATGGAGTCTTGCCTAAGGCACAGCCTCGACATACACTATGTTTAGGTACTTTAAATGGTTTCAAGCCTTTAGTATTCTTTATGATATGACTTTCCACTGCCTTTCCAGCATGTCCATAGCGGTTATGCACGATGTCATAATCAGTAGGAGTAGATGATAAATTTGCTGACTCAGGAATGATTATCTTCGATTTGAGCCAATGCAAATTGTCTTTCCGATGCATGGAAAATAATAATGTCATCAGAAGACTTTGATCTACTTCTTTCCGAAACTCGGACTTGCCATCTCGTGAGATTTCATAGTATCCTTCACGAAGAATACATCCTCGAGACAACAAACGATGTGTGCAAGTTGGTTGATAAAACACTGGGTATAGTTTTATAGTATGTTTGACTCCTTCTTCATTTATGTGTTCAATAAACACAGTTCCAACACCTTCAAGGTAAGTTTCAGATCTTTTATCAGCAATCTGAAGTGGAATTGGATTGGGTAACTTATGGTACTGAGCAAAATCCATTAAATTGTTTGTAATATGAGTCGATGCACCCGAATCTGAAACCCAATAGGTTATTTCATCAGTGATCTTACTCTTACAAATACTATTCAAAGGATACTTTTCACACGTTGAGCAATGTGCACGAGCAACAAAACTTTGTTCACAAATAAATACAGGCACATCATTTGTAATAATAGTACAATTGTCTATAGCCACTAGGGCTGTATGAGATTCACAATAGTCCGACGACATTGAGATCTGAGGCAATTGTATGAGTGCACTATTTTTATTAGAGGTGTGAAATACTTGCCAGAAAGCCATAGTTTCGTCTCCATCAATATAAATTTCCACATCTGATTCTGAACCAAGACTGACACCATCATCATCGGCAAGGTATCCAGATGAAATGGATACATTTATCGCATCTGCCAGAGATGAAGGACCAGCTTCTTCTTCTAAAGGTGCATCATAGCGAGGTTTCTTCGAAGTATTTCCAGATTCATCAGGTTCTCTTTTCATATTCTCGAGGATTGGATCTGTGAACATGTGAGACATTCTGTCTTGCCACATTTTGAATGCAACACTCGGAGGAATATATTTAAAGGAACTTTCTTCGCTATGATCCGAAGATGCAGAATCTGATGATTCAGAAGAAGACGAACCTCGAACAGCCTTTCGCTTTCTACTTGAAGACGACGATGACGCTTTAGTATAATTAAAAGGTAGAGTGCGAATGAAATCGGGATATAGTGATGTATCATGAAATTGAGTGTTGATTGTAACACCATTTGTGCGCATAACAGATTGAGCAGGAGTAGGCCAGTAAGCTCTCTCAATCAAGGAAGGAGGCTTTGAAGGAACTGGCTCACGTTTTTTAAACTGCTGTGGAATCCATTTATGGTTGCGCATATCAGCCAAAGCTTTATTCATGATATAACGGCAAAAATACTCGACCTCTTCCTCGATTTGTTTCTGAATGGGACGAATAGTTCCTTCATGATCAAACCATTGGTTTGTCATGTCTTCGTCACCATTGAGATCCTCTTTTGCTCGAAGATAAGGTTCTGTATGAGTGCCATCAGAATTGTATGTGTAATCCCAAATTTCGGCTAGCTTATGGGTCATTTGATGACGAGCTTCTACTCTGAGAAAGCTTTCAAAATCAACTGTCTCCTGTGCGAGTTCATTGATCATGAGTCTCTCATAATGAGTAAGAATGAAGTAACCCGAAATCGTTTGTGGTCTGACCTGTTTAGCTAAGTTCCGCTTTACTCTTTCCTTCAAAGAAGAATCATTGTTCTCGTCTATAAAACAATCTGATCGAACAATCAGAAAGTTATGATAGGGAAGAAGTTCATAAATGGGTTGCTCACATGTCTCTGGTAGATCATCAGTGTCACTGATTTCGATTGGATCTAATGTGGCATTTATAAAAGGATTTGCCATGAAAGCGGTCACCATTAAAGGAGCATCATCATCAGAATCTGAATCAGCTTCGACTTCTGGATTAGCTAAATTAGCAGCACCTTTTTTAGAACCCTTCTTCTTCTTACTGCGACGAGTTTTCTTCTTCTTATCTCCCCCTTGATTCGCATCACCTGTTGTAACAGGTTTAGAAGGTTCCTGAGGTTTGGGTTGTTTACCCTTACCCTTGTCTTGGTTCTTCTGTTTAGAAGATCCAGCCTTCTGGTTGTTTCAATTGGGTGCAGAATCAAACTTTCGTCTATCTCCAGTAATGCGGGTAAGAAGAGATGATTCAGAAGATTGCCCAGTCCGTCGTTTGTACTCGACGAGAATCAGTCCTTCCACATGTGCCATAGTCAGGTTCTTTGGTTCGATAGTGGCAAGTGTGAATTGAGCATAGTTTCCCCAGGATTGCGGAATGCGATCCATCAAGAAAAGAGCTCTAAACTTGTCATCGACTGTGAATCCATAGGCTTTAAGACGTGTGAGAACTGCTCCCAGAGATGCGATCTGGTTTGCAGGATCTTTTTTCTCATCAAGCGTCCAAGACATGAACTCTTTGAAGTCTAAGAACCATGACGTCGGGCCAGGAGAACTGTATTTCTTGTCTATTTTATCCCAAAGCATTTTAGCGGTATAATCTCCTTTTGCTTTGGCACAAGGGTCTTCTTCTATTTCTTCTCTAGTGAACTATCTCATTTCCAATCCCACATCATTCGGAAGATAGGAGGAAATAAAACCCAAAGCCTGTTCATCTTTGTCATCCCAAGAACTATGAAGCTTATAAGTTTCAACTAATTCCCGATCATGTTTATTAACCAAAATTTGATATTGATCCCATTCATGAGCGAAGGTGTCAACGATTTGGTTATAAGACGATTGTTCAGATTCAGTTAAAGCATTAAAAACTTCATTAGAAACTAGTACAAATCCTTCAGGAAGAGAAGGTGCATTACCTGTTTCAGTGGGACTTGTGTTCACATAACGCTTTTGGGTACCTGAAGCAACCCTGCTAAGCCCTTTGGCTTCAAGGAGGCGGGTGATAGCATAGTTCCAAAACTCATAATTGGTAGTATTGAGGATGGGAACGTTGAAGATGCTTTCAGCGTTGTTGATAGCGTTGTTGGAAGACATATTGATCTATGAAGCATCAATCAGTAAAGATGTGCATTCAATAGGTCACAAGTACCAAGGAACATCGAAGGGTCTAATACAACCACAGTGTATAGGATGATCGCAATATTCCTTCTCCTTTCTGAGCAAACGCCTCAGACAAGGAATGTACATAATACATTTGCATTAATCAACTATATGCCAGTAGAAAACCGTTCATCGGTACGTGCACATAATGGAATCCTATATTAACTCCTTCATCAGTGCTTCTCAATCAATTTCACACTGTCAGAGACCATACTCTTGACAGAGAGCACATGATTACTCTAGAAGTCGCAATATTGACCGTAGTGGCACAGTACTTCCTAATGGGTATAGAGATGCCTTAAAGCATATAGGGGAGCACTATCTAACTACTGTTTTTCTATAGATCTAGATCGGCGACTTTTATAAACGCCCCTGGCTCATCCGAATGACTACGGAGTTTTGCCTGAGTGCGAAAAACAGTCCCACACTAAAGTGGAGGCTGCAAAGCGTGCCAGTCACTCTGCATACAACTATCTGTAGATCCATAAGGGTTCCACAAATAACTGTTACAGGTATAAAGTGACTTATCTAGATCTATAACTAAACCAGCAAAGAGTGCCTAATGCGACTCTAAACTGAACCCAGGTTATATATTTTACCGGGCAATATAGATGAAGAAGGAGATAAAGCGAAACATCGATCCACCAACTGCACAACATCGAGTCTGACAGCTTACTCGGTGATGAGCTCGCCGTTGACCTCGACAATGCGATCCATCTTGACAACGTAGTTGTATGGGATAAGACCAGCATCGATGGCCCTCGGGGCCCATAACCTAATGAAGCAGCAAATATTCAGCGTATGGTGACCAGTCAATAGAGCTCACCAAATAGAGGGCTGAGTAGAAAGCTTGTAGAGCTTAGATACGAGTTGCTTGTAGAGCAGATAGAACTAGATATTGTTCTGTAGTATCTACGACTTTACAGAGAGCTTTTATACTAGATAAAGAGCATGTAATTACTAATATCTACATTGTCCATGGACATACCTAGAGACTAAGAGGATATTGCCATTGGCCATATTGCTATCTACAGAGATATCACTACATAGTAGAAGATAAGAGTAATGTCCGGAGAATGTCCTGGAGGACTAGCATACTTATAGCTACCTAGAAGTTTCATAATAACTCCATATAGAATCATAGTTACTATACATGGAAGGTATATATTTCAACACTCATCGTCTTAACTCTTGAGTGAAAATGTGGAAGAATAAGAGAAAACTCGAGATTTTTTCCCACCTGTGTCTTTAGACCCAACGAAATCCCTGAAAAACCCTCCTTCTGCAGCAGCACCTGAAAGCCTAAGACGTGTTAGGGCTGGCCCTGTTATGGCAACATGCATTGTGTTGGCAGTTCTGATGTCCACCTGACGTCGCAAGCACTGTGTGCTGTTGCGAGTCGTGAAGAAACAGGAAACGGCAGTCCAGGTCATCGCTGAAGGCAGAGGCAGACATAGATATAGACGTGGACGTGGAAGTGGTTTTGGGTTTTGGCGTATACGTGGAACGTGCAGGGGTTGGAAGGAACGGAGTTAGAGGACGCAGGCAGGCCTGGGTTGAAAATTGGAAGGTGGGATATCGGAATGGATATGGACGTAGCCAGACCGTGAACAGTTGAATAGACGAATTTGGTCTCGGTCTCAGTCCTCGGTGCGCGTCCCCCAGCTTGAAGTGACACTCCAAAAGGTTCCCTCCTACAACTGTGAAGTTTGTAACTGTCAAGAGTTGGTCGATATTGATGCCAGCTAAGGCAAAGCGAGCTCAGTAAGAACATCAACGGGTCTTGATTTGGCCAAGATTGGGTTGACGCTGGAATGGAAGGAAGGAGGGAAAGAAGAGAAGTTGAAGAGAAGGATGGGATGGAATTGGAGGAGATTTGGGACAGGGACAGTGTTGAGACAGCCTAGCGCATGATAGGAATAGTGTCTATTATTGCCATGGATACGACTTCGAGTGAAGATTACTGTGGTCTGGAGTATTGTGTTCTCGTGTGTCTGGTACCGTACATGGACAACCCCGTTATAAGACTTGGAGGTGTTCAGAGGTGTAATGGGAGGAAGGAGAACAGTTACTGTAGCGAAAATCTTTAGAAAAAGAATCCTTAAAGGAAGGAAGGAAAGAAAGAGATGCACCTTGCCTTGCTCGTTCTTCCATGTAATGTCTAGGGCTCCTGGCGGATCGGATTCGACTCGGATGCGGATGCATCTGCTCGGATTTGGTCAGTCAAACATCCCAATCCGCATCTGCGGATGGCATCCGACAATCCGTCGGATTAATCTGCGGATAGTAGCCACCTGTGCTGTGTTGTAACACTGAGCCTGTTTCTACACTTTTTTTGATTCTTTTAGTGTAATTTTGTCTATTACTATGCTCTGATGTACAGTACTTATGGTAATTACTGAATTTCTCAAGTACAAAGTCTTTTTGGTTTCTAAACGAGAGAGGTTCTCACGCTTGTTTTTGGTCTATATCCTGCTGTTCGAAAGCACACGTTGCTTTTGGAGATACAAAAATCGAGAATGATATATATCACTGGGTGCAAACACTTGTAATTCCTTGGATATACAGAGGAATTACAGAAGACTTACACTGGTACACTCAATATGTAAGTCCACTTGACTTACTGAAGTATTACCAGAGACCAAGAAAAATAGAACAATTATATATGACCATTGTAAGGCATGAAGTCTCACAGTGGTCCTTGGTAATACTTCAGTAAGTCAAGTGGACTTACATATTGAGTGTACCAGTGTAAGTCTTGTGTAATTCCTCTGTATATCCAAGGAATTACAAGTGTTTGCACCCAGTGTATAGTACCTTGGGCAAGCCCGAGACTGATCCAACAACCATTGGACAATGCCTTCCCACGTCATTAATCCATCCGCAGATAATCCTCGGATTGGTCGGATGGTATCCGCCGGATATTGAGCTCTCAGAGAAGCCATCTGCTATCCGAATCCGAGTGGCTATCGCTCGGATGCTCGGATGCCATCTGATCCGCCAGGAGCCCGAGTAATGTCCACCTCATGTACCCGACAGTGCCCCCAGGCCGGGTCTTACAGCTTCAAACCCTTCCTAGAACACTATATCCACTCCTTCCAGAACATGGTTATCGACTCCATTGGGTAGTGCCCAAGACTCTTCGCCCGGAGGCCAGGCTGGAAATGGGGGGTTGATAAGATGGCTGCAGACTGACTTTGTGCCCACTGCTCTGACAGTCGCGTTGATGGAGTCAAAGGAACAACGCCTGGTACCCACAGAATTGTTTTGATAGTTTGGCAGAGGCTTACACCTCAGATAAATACGAATTGTGACCGTGAAGCGGCTTTTGATGAAAGGACAGCGGCTATAGTATGAATACCGTCCACCACTGCAAATTTCATGTCCATTTGGTTGTGTTTGCATCAGTAAAATTCCATTATTGTCTGAGGAGTCTGGGTAAGACTCCTCAGACCTTACAGACTCAGAGACCCGAGTCTACCTAGGGATCGGTAGGAGTCACGAGTCAGACGCAACGAAGTCTGGATGAAGAAACGTGACTGACACTTACATGTCTGTTCCCAGACCTTTACAGATATCTGTCGCAAGTCCATAGGGTCTGTCGTGTTCTGTTCAGACATCTGCGTGCGCTCTTGGTCTCATATAATGAATAGATAGATCAATAAATAGGTTTACTATTAGTACTTACTATACATACCATACATACATAGATAATAATAGTAATGATACCGATAATAATTCGACAGGAAGTAACACTATTCTCTGTGAGATGTACTCAGGAAAGAATTAAAGGATACACTGCGATGCACATACCTTAATACCGGCTCTCCTCCATTTCCTCCACCTCTCCACTTTCTTCTTCAACCGATGTCTTGTCCTTCTTGTTCTTGTTCTTGTTCTTGTTCTTGTCCTCGTCCTTGTCCTCGTTCTCGTCCTCATCTCCGACGTCTTCAAACATCCTCTTTCTGATCACCTTTGGCGCCGCTCTCCTCGTTCTCCCGGTTCTCCTCGTCTACCTCATCCTCATCTTCACAATCCTCTCCCTTGCCATTCTCATCAGATCTTCTGGCAACTAAACATGAATCCCCAACATCCTTTCCAGTTTCCTCAGCGACCTCCTCCCCACTGTCTGAGTCATCCGCATAAATCTGTTCAATGGTCTCGGCAGCTTCATCCTCAGTCACCGGTGCAGAAACAGCGGTAGCAAGGCACCAGCCAAATACAATTAATTACTGATTTAATCGATTGATTATGATTAAAATTACCATTATAATTACAGATCCCTGTAATCAACCACTAACCGATTACTAATGGGTAATTAATTAGTCCAACATATGGAGTACTGAGAGTGTATTCTGGCCCTCATTATCACTGCAAAAAGAGTCTTACTTTACCTGTTCAGTATATTTAATCAACATCTCTTACTCAAAACTTATTCAGCTTGAGTTGACTAGGCAGACACAGCCTGGTACCATGTTCTTTCACCATAGCCACAAAGTTATTGTAGCAAAACTTGGATAGAACTGGCCTCAGAATAGCTGAAGTATTGTCCAGCCAGATAAGTGGAAACTTTGTAAAGGCTTAAGTGACACTGTCTACAACTGTCTATTCCTAACATTCCTAAGTACTGTTCCAATTAGTGACAGTATAGCATGCTCCTGTCAGTTCATGCAAGGGAAAGTGACTCAATCCATGTAGAATGCATAATTTCAGATAGAGTAGACTTGTATTCAGTTTCTGATAACTGATTTCAAGCTACATTTTCATTGTTACAAAAATCCCAATTAATTAGAAATTATAATCAGTTATTAATCAATTAAATTCCAATTCCAATTAAATACTGGTATTCCAGTAATTGTAATGTAATTGGTTGGAGCCTTAAGCGGTAGCCAATGCCGTTTTCGTACTCCCACTGAACACCTCCTCCATGTTGTCCACCTTCTCAAAAAACATCTTCCACCAATCATCGCCTAAACCTTGAAGGGTCTTCTCATATTTGGTTGTCCGCTTGACATCGACAAATTTGCCATTGATATTTGCCCGGTAATCGCCCCAGTTCTTGACGGAAAACTTGTGCGCCGCTTTTCTTGGGTCATACAGGTTGACCCCCGGTTGTCCAGAAGCCAAGGGCCTGCTCTACCTACAGCCAAAGCTTTAGCTTGTAGGATTTGAATACCAAACACACTCACCGAGATGATAGAAAGCAGAACGGCTGCCAGGGGACGTTCATCTGAGCGTAGTTTTTTGTCCAAAGCGGAGAGACCGCGCGGTTTGATGTAGTGGGCCTTAGCGAACGTATAAATGATGAGAGGACTGCGAAAAATGCCCTGCGAGGAGAGGTTAGAAAATATCATGAGGTTGAAGCTTACTTACTTTGCCTTTGCCTTTGATATGGTCATAATCCTTGAATAGAAAGGCCTCGACGTCCTTGTGGTTTTTTGCAAGGTAAGATTGAGCAAAAAAAGCGATGTCGTCTGCTTCGCGGAGTCTTTCTGGGTTTAGGTCGATTAACCATTTGATGGTGTCTTGACCTGCTGATCCCAACGCTGAGCGCCAGTTGCTCATCGAGTAGCCCATCTTAAATAAAAAGTGGTTAGAGGGGACAGATAAAATTAAAAGTAGACCATGCACCAAACTGTTCCATACATCCCTACCATCAGCTGTATATTTTCCTTGTCCAAAGACCATGTCAAGAATTGCTTGCTGGTCCTCAACATCGAGCCCAACCCAGGCGGGGAGTATTCCAGCACGTTGTTGAAGTAAAGGTACGACTGAAGACTTCCACGTAACTTTGCTACAAGGTAGATGTTTTAGTTTCCATTTCTTATCCCCGTCGCGAGCTTCTTTTGCCATTTTGTGTTTCTTGGACGCGGTGTGCTCGACCTTAATGGGTACCTGCAGATGGAGTAGAGTACACATTAATTACAACAATGGATAGAAAAATGTACTCACGTCTTCGAGCTTAACCGAGGTCTTTGAATTGGTCACTCCCAAATGCTCAACAGCAGCGTTTTCATCCTTCATGCCACCAAATTTCACCATACTATCCTCATTGGCATCAGTGTCAGACGGTGCAGTGGCCATGGAAACATTGCTGGAGGCAGTGGACACGCTACGAGAGTGGATGAAAGTTTTGTTGAGACCAGAAGGAACCACAGGTGCCTTGGAAGGCTTTTTTGCAGGTTTCTTCTGTTTCCCGTCCGTCCTAGAAGAGTAAACAGTAATCGGTGTGAGTATTAGTTCCTGTCTTTAATGACCACTCACGGTTGGGAGGATTGAGGGCCTGACGACGCTTTGCGCTTGTGATGGTCTCTGTCATCTGGCGTTCCCGTTGCCGCTTTGGTCACGCGCTGGGTATTGATGTCGTCTCTTGTCTTTTTTGTCACCTGATCGTTCTCAATGTCAACGTCGAATCCTACCTCAACTTGAAGGTCCTGCAGAGAGGGAGCTGAGAAGTGGAAGGTACGTCGTGTATATCATTCAATGGAGCGGACCAGGCTTGAATGACCTACCGTCAGGCATGGTAACATTGGACTTGGTACTGGAGTCTGAGTCGTCGGCATAGCTATTATCGGCGTCTTTCTTCTTCTGTTATATAGGTAAGACTCTATCTCTGGCCGTATGTGACATGCTCACCTGGTACTTTGCAGTAGTTTTACTGCTGGCAATAGACTTGTTTTTGATTTTACCATGTTGAGCTGCGTTGCCAGCTGGCAAGTTGGGCTGGGGCTTTTCTGCTCTGAGCTGCTGCTTGTGCTCAACGTCCTCTTGATGCTGGGCATCCTCAATGGCAGCAGCCTTTTTCAGAGCTGCCTCCTTCGAAGTCTTCACTTTTTGCTTTGCGGCCGCTTTTGCTGGGTTGTCAGTGGCGACTTGTTTGGATGTATGGCGAGGAGCTGGTTGGGAAATGGCACCAGGATGGGTGTTTTTGTTTTTGACACGAGTGCCAATTGGAGGGAGAGTCAAATATGTCCTGCCTCCAGACATGATCAGAGTTGAGAGGTGAGTGGTTCAATTTTCACAGTCATGCATGCAGTCGCTAATGGAGACCAGCGTGGAGCAAACGATGTGCCTGACTGATGCTAGTGTCAGGGTCCCCAAGGTTGGCTTTTATCCGAACCATGACCAACTTGTATCCTTCTATTCTACGACAACGCCTCCCTGAAAATCTGTCAATCCTTGCAATAAATGTTGCCCGATATCAGGCTGCAAACGACTTTTTCCAACTCAAAATGCGATTACCATGCACATCCGGAATGATCACGCAAGAAATTGTCATCCAGCTCCTCAATCATCCACTGCAACGACTCAAACAACCTACTCAAGTTTTCCAACCTTCTGCAGTCCTGAACCCGAGGCAGACTCTTCCATACTCTCTAATCCAGCGAGTCCGATTCTGTCAAGTCCGACGACGTCTGATTGTAACTGTGAAGATAGTATTTGTTTCGAAACGGACCATGGAGACGAGTCAGAGAGAGAAGAGAGCCATGAAGGATATCATATTGATGAGCATCCTCTCCTCAATGGTATGTATTCGTACAGTGTATTGTTTCTAAAAACTAAAAGTATGTTCTTGCTCTTTCAGGGCAACCCTGCGACCCAAACGGCAACTATCTTCCTGACAACATACCACCATCACCCTTCCTCGATCCTCCCACCAATGATTACTCTCCCTACGAGAAACGAACTACTTTTGAATTGGCCAACCTGCTTTTTCGCTGTGAACAAATGTCAGGGGGTAACATCGACGACCTACTCCAGATTTGGGTGGCGGATAGTGATGGTGATCCACCTTTTGCCAACAAAGAAGATCTGTACCAAACCATCGACAGTACCAAGCTCGGAGATGTACCCTGGGAGTTGTTTTCACTGTCTTACTCAGGAGACCTTGGTTCTTTGCCAGAGCCTTGGATGACAGACAAGTTTGAAGTACACTATCGAAACCTGGACCTCATCATTCAGAACCAACTTGGAAATTGCGATTTCGCCACTGAGATTGACGTGGCTCCAAAGAAGAAGTTTGATGAAAATGGGAGAGTATATGAAAACCTGATGGAAGGGAATTGGATATGGAGGCAAGCGGTGTGTAGATATTTTTCGTATATCTGGGTACTGATGTTGGGTCATAACAGGATAAACTTTCAAAGGACTCAAATACACATGGGTGTGTTCCCGTTCCCGTTATCTGTGGAAGCAACAAAACTACAGTATCTGTCGCAACCGGTCAGAACGAATATTATCCTCTCTATATTTCAGCTGGAAACATTCATAACAACGTACATCGGGCACATCGTGATGGACTTTCACTGTGTGCATTTCTTTCAATCCCAAAAAGTCGGTGTCTACTTAGTGCTCCTTCTGTCTTTTCAACATCCCAATTGATTACTCATTTCAGCGGACCACGAACATCAAGACAGTGCCCATTTCTGTTGATTCCAGAGGCAACTCTTTCACGCTTCATTGCGTGAAGTCTTTCAGCCTCTTCACTATGCCATGACAACCCCAGCAGTCGTACGCTTTGGCGATGGACACTATCACCGAGTTGTTTACCTTTTGGGCCCATATATCGCAGATTATCCTGAACAGGTGCAGCTAGCATGTATTGTTCAGAACTGGTGTGGAAGGTATGATCATATGCTGCCCTAAACTCCTTATTATTCACTCATCCCTCATTCATTTAGATGTACAGCTTTGTCTTCCAATCTGGATGGTCCAGGTGATCGGTGGACCCACACATTGACATCTGCGCTGATGGATGCACTGGACTCAAAACAGCTTTGGGATAATTATGGTATTGTAGATGGTATAATGGTATGGAATCCGTGTAGCATTTCATGACAGATATGGCACTGATTTTGCTTTTCCAGCCATTCACCCATTATTTTCTGAATGCAGATATCCATGAACTCTTAGCACCGGACCTCTTACATCAAATCATCAAGGGCACTTTTAAGGACCATCTCGTTACATGGGTTGAAGAATGGATTGACCAGAACCATAGTAAATCTGAAGCAAAAAAGATCAAGGCTGAAATAGATTGAAGGTTTGCTCTATTCCATTTTTTGTTCTTCTGTAATACTAACCTCAATTCCGTCTTCTAGAATTGCAGCTGTACCCTACTTTCTGAATCTTTGTCGCTTTCCGCAAGGCCGTGGCTTCAAACAATGGACCGGCGATGACTCTAAAGCACTCATGAAGGTATGCAAGTATTTTTAAAATTATATTCATTACTCTGACTGTTGTTTTAGGTCTATCTCCCTGCTATAAGTGGTATTGTACCTCCTCAAATGGTCTGTGCCTTTGCAGCATTTCTCAATTTCTGTTACCTTGTCTGTCGCAACATTATCAACCAGGACACCCTTGATGCGATTGATGCAGCAGTCGCTGACTTTCATCGGGAATGCATTATATTTGCAGACGTGGGTGTATGTAATCAGGAAACTGGCTTTTCATTGCCTCGTCAGCATCCCCTCACCCACTACCATCATCTCATTGAAGAGTTTGGTGCACCGAATGGGCTCTGCTCTTCAATCACAGAGTCCAAACACATCAAGGCGGTCAAACAACCTTGGCGGCGATCCAGTCATTTCGAAGCTCTGGGTCAAATGCTCACAGTCAATCAATGGCTAGACAAATTGACTGCGGTACGGGTTAACTTCTGCAGCCGTGGCATGCTTGCTGGACCCCTCTCAGAGACGGCTGACATTATAATGGGTCGGTTACCTCCTAATGATGAGGAAGATGATGATGGCGGTGACATTGAAGGCTGAGACATAATGGGTGAAGTTAAATTAGCTCATTGTCGAAGTACGGATACTCTTTTTTCTTACCTGTTTATTGACTGATTTTGCTTGTAGTTCATGGTTTACCAACGGAGATGGAGGAGTTGGCCCATCACATAGATGTCCCGCAACTACCCTTCCTCATAAGACGGTTCTTGTACCAGCAAGACTATCCCGATGCAGACCAAAATGCCCCTATCCTTCCCAGCCAACTACCTCATTATACTGGGCCAGTACACATCTATCCCTCTGCAGTGGCTACCTTTTACGCACCAAGTGACAAGTCTGGCATTGGTGGCTTGATGCGTGAGCGTATCCGATCTGTTTCGACATGGAGAAAAGGTGCCGCGCGTCGAGACTGTGTGTATGTTGAGGGTGACCCTACCCAACTGGGCTTCCGTGGGCTACTCGTTGCACGAGTGATGTTGTTCTTCAGCATCAAGCATCGCAAAGATCTACGGCGCTTTCCATGTGCACTTGTCACCTGGTTCTCAGCCTGGGGTGATGAACCCTGCTCAGATACCAGAATGTGGAGAGTAACCCCTGATGTAGGAAGGGACGGTATACGCACTCTGGATGTCATTCACTTGGATACAATTCTTCGAGGAGCTCATTTAATTGGTAATGCTGGAAGTACTTATTTACCTTGAGGTTTTCGGGCCACAGAGAGTTTGGATGCTTTCACTTCATACTTTGTTAATAACTTAGCAGATCATCACACTCATGAAATAGTATTCTGATTTCTTCATACATCTCGTCGCTGTAGGGTGCTTGTGGCAGTGAGTTTCTGGAATGAGTCCAAATAAGGAAGGAGCCATGCAGCTTGCACTCAGTTGCGTTTTACGGACTCAAAGCTCACTCGAGATCCCACAGATTTCATTGGTCCATCAGACCTTCGTGTGCTCATTCACCAGACAGTTTACAGACTTCAGACTCTACAGATACATTGGCCACAGACCATAGACTCGACAGATACTCTAGTACAGATCAAAGACTTGTCAGACTCGGCCTGCCAGACGCCAGACAGCCCAGATAATGTTGCAATTTTACTGATGTGGTCTCACCACGAGACTGCCAAAATCCATGGCACACACAACGTTTTGTCCATTCCCTCATCATTTTCAGCACCGAATACCTACGAAAAGTCATTAAAGCCTGTCTATGCTGTATATACATCAATGTGTTATAAATTTGTCCATTAACCCTGACCATATCCTACCAAATTACCCATATCTTCATCACTTTCTAGTAATTCCTTCTCTTCCAAGTCTGTCTCCTCCACATTCGAGCTCTCTGCTGTGTAATAAGGTGTCATGAATCGCCACTCTTCCCTATTCTATGAAGGCTTTGTGGGCCACCGCTTCGCATGGCAATAACGAGGCCCATATTTGATTAGTACATTTTCCCCCAGCATGCAAGAAATGGCACGGAGATCAGCCAGAGGAGGTCAAAACATAGTTATGAAATCAAATCCAGATTCTTGACCGATACTGCCTTTGCTGAGTGCCGATGGAAGCTATTGACCTTCGGGAATAACAATAACATCCTGAGGCTGAACCCTGGCAAATGGCAGAAAGAAGACCGGATGCCGACTATCCCAATTCTAGAGTATTATATTGTTATTGCTAGCTTGGAATTCAGGAGATAATCGGATAAGAGCCTGTACTTGGGCATCGACGAAAAAATAAGTTTGAGTACTTGAGACAACCGAAAATTAAGACAAAAAACTGTTATAGTGATTAGTGAATGCAGAAGGGTACACACCGTGCAAGCATCCAAGAAAGAGGAGTGACACTTGACGATCAATGACACATGTTCGGGAATGCATTGGGGAGCGAAACGACATAGCCACAAGGAGAAACTGTGTGTAAAGAATGTTGTTTGTCTGACTCGGATTTGACCAGAGATAGTCGAAATCTGGCATAGTCTAATTTTCTGACATTTTCTGAGGGAAAGGCTTCAAGCTCAGATTCGCTCAGATTTTTAGATATCCTTCAGAAAATACTTAGTCGGAATTAGTCGACATCGATTTCACTGGGTATCAGGCTTTGAGATATAGGTATGGAAATGGGAGAAGTGACATGCAGTGTGTACTGAGACGTAGAAGTAGGCCGAGTGAATGGTGAGGGTGGTGGAAGGATGTTTGGTGCGGTTGATTGCCTACAGCCTGGGGAGACAAATAAAGCTGACATAATATATGGGAACTGAACGGGACTAGTTCAGTACTGGCTCCTATCAAATTCCGAGTTGGAAATTAGTAAGAAAATCTGTATATCCAAATTGCATAGCCACACACAGAAACATCAGATTATAAGAACGAGACCCTAAAGGGCCTCGTAATTTCCTAACTCCATAGACTACTATTCATTTCTTTCATACTCTCACCATCATCTTCCTTGTCTATGGTTACCATCACTTGATCTGACATGTACATCATTTATCTCCGATTCCTATCTCCATGGACATTCTCACCTATTCACTTGTTCTCAATTCACTTCTTTCATATATATACCAAGGGGCTTGTAACTAGTTCTTTAGTCTGTTCACTTCGTCTCCACTCCACTCTCAGTACAGTGCAGTGTCGAGCATAGTCAGCTACTCGTTCTTTCTTGTCTTTACTATTCTCTATATCTTTCTCTCGTCTCATTGTAACCATCAATCTATCTTGCTCATCGTGTAACTTGGGTGGTTATTTGCTAAGTGACAATGTTCTTGACACTTGAACTGACTCTCTTACACCCACCTCACAAACAGACCTCACAACCCACTGCAACATCTCCATTTTACTGGACTTCCAATTTCCTATCTTTCCCCTACGGTGCCCCCAAGCCCATCAACACTACCCTGTGTGAGGAGCCTCACAGGTTGGCAGGTGTGAACAATCTCAAGGAGTTGTTGCACAAGGTCATCTTCTGTCCACACCGTTTTGAGACATAAAACCAGACTCGCCGATTCGAGTAGGGTGGTCGACCGACTCTGTAATTTAAATCCTAAATCATACACACTGGCTCTCAACTTCGAACCATTTCTCGACAACCTACGAGTTTGACCCCCACCCAAATACTGCTATAAAATCGAAAATTCAGACAGCTTCAAGGACTACTCGCAACGAGTCAAAAGCACAGTACAAAAACACGCCATTGCACTCGATAACCACTGGATCAGACTAAACAAGAGAACGTGGGCCAAAGGTGAAGTAACCATCTTTGAATACCTTCGAATAAAGATATCCCCTGAAAACACATCCCCACGTTATGTGGCAGTCATAGACACTTGCTACTTTGTTCGACTTGGAAACACTTCTATCCCTTGTTGGTTCAGTCACGACGACTACAAGGATAGCGACATCCTAGAACACTGCCAAGAAGAATGCGAGAGGTATTACCAAACTCAAATTCCCGGAATGAACGACTACTATCGACAAGGGTTCCATTGGGAGGACGTACCCATTGATCAGTGGGATCACCTATTCTCAGAATCTGAAGATTTCCACTAGTGTATGTCCGGAAGCGGAAACCCTAGAACCCGATCTCGATCACGCACTGCATCCTGAATCCCCAGTCGTACCTCCTCACCTCTTACCATTGTTTGTATCTGTTGACCCCACGCATACCATTCTCAATGACAAGAAGACTATCACGTTTCAGTTAACAACCAGTGGGACAGCTGTTTAAACAACTCATGCCCATACCGACTCTCTATACACAATTGAGTCCTCACTCGAACAGAACTAGGATACGGTCTAGAACCCATACAATCATCTGGGCAGCACGTCGCACCAGAACCCACTGCAGAGGTTCAACCCCCAATAAACGAACCGACTTACCATCAGTGGGACACACAAGGTTAAAACCTGAGAGTGCCCATCATAGATCCGACAACTTGGGTCCACTTCCGGTAAGTTCGGACAGTGGACATCCCTATCCAGTTCAATTCCTTCGTGTACAGTGCGTAAATATGTAAGTATTTTTTCAATGCAAGTGGTCCTTCCCAGCATAGCTAGGTAGAACAACTTGCCAGCAATTCCCGAAGGCTTCAAAGCTAAATCTGAAGTTGCTGCATACACGACATAAGGTACACGCGTGGTGTTCACTGCCACCTTTCACACTCTGTTTCCAACCATATTGTTGCTTCTTACCGAGTGCATCAGCAACCAGACAGAGAGCTATGAGTTTAAGTAGATATCATAAATATAAAGTACTATTAAGTACTTGCATAGATAGTCATACATAAATGTGTACTGCTGCGACGGGAGGAGTTGAAACTACATACTGGCTTGTCATATCAAAATGTCTGCAGCTTGACGGACATCTGTCTGAAGATCTCCTAGCCCTGAATGGCTGACCTCATTCCAGCAGATAAGCTAGGACTTCCAATTTCTTGGTATGCCCTCCAAGCCTTTCTATCAAAATCTGCATCAACCCAATGCATGAGCTCATCTCGTGGAGGCAGCCGCTTCCACAATGCATCAACAGATTTATGATGTACTGGTATTCTGCAATCTCTCAGACCGTATTGTTCTGGACAGCGCATGAGTTGATTTGGAGTTGTTCCAGATGGGTAGGATGAATTGGGTTGTTTTCTGATACGGTGAGAATTCCAGTAATTCCAGAAATTATCCAAGCATCCCTGAACAATTTTCGAAAAAATCCAATGAAAAAGATCACTTTATCAGCAATGTCAGACTCAACTGGAGCACTTGACAATAAGTAAGTACTTACACATGGTCCTGTCTGTGTGCATGAAAATAGCCATTGAATTTCCCTTCCTGAAGGATGTCTCGGAGATCCTTGCCCTCAAAACGTTGAAGCCAATACCACATAGATTCTGCAACAATATTCCTAGTACTTGGAACAGCATGGAAAGCAGGCCACTCTTCTTTATCCTGAAAGAGTTCAGGACTGAAGAGCTCACTGCAAAATCCAAGTTTTATTAAATCACTAATCAATAGTTAAAAGGCTCACTGTAGCACCACTTGTTGTGCGTACATCTCCCCAGTCTCAGAACCTTTATCAACTGTGATCTGGACCGGAATATCTATGTATGTTTTTACGACATTAGTATTCATTTGAATTACTGATTTACCAGCATGATATGCACTATAACCACATTCTTCTATTAGATCAAGGTGTAGATGACCGATAACATCAGCGTGGCGTGCATCAGGCACAGCTACAAGCAAAGAAATGTGACCAATATGTTGCCGAAAGCCGTAAATAGGAATCCCGACCCCACCCATATCCAGTCCAGAGGCTGCAAGCTTTTCATGGCCATCGCTATGGATCTGCTGATAGGGACCTAATACCAGTAATGGCTTACGTGGAATTCGAAGCTTCTGTCCAGATGGAGCCCTGAGGAGGCGATATGCAGGATCCTCATTCTCCTTTTGAATACAACGGACTGTATCTCTGAAATGCATGAAATCACTATCAGTATCATACTAATAGCATGTCATCCTAGAGCATAGTACCTTGGTAAAGGCATCATGTCAAGACGGAGCAATGACTGAACTGAGACTGGGCCTAGTCGATGATACGGATCACCTTCAAGCTTATCAACTACCAAAAATGTCTTGAGGCCATTGGAAGTTTGCTTTGCATTACGTCTAGTAGTCGGAATAGCAAACTTTGTAAGTAGGGTGCTCAAGATGCGATCGCTTCAAAAGAAAATTCGTTCTAAGTGTCTGTGAATGGGACCTGAAAACTGTGATCAACTTACCCAATATGATACTTGAATTTCTTTGCCAATGCCGCACGAATTTCCAGATGCTTGAGACCTTCATGGACAGCTAAATGCATCAATTCCTCTCGAAGTTGATCATCGGGAGGTTCTGAAATCCATGGTGAGCACACTAAATTAGTTTATTGCATAAGTTGATTATACTTACTGATACTGTTGCTGTGCTGGTTTTTTCCACTAGGATTAGGAGCCATTGTAGAAGAACACTGGAGATTTGCATGCCCTCAAGAAGAAGTACAAGGATATGTCTGGTTTGACTGTCTCCTTTTAAGGGCAATGTGTGCATAGAGCTGTACCCAACATTGTCCCAAGATGTACCTGAATTCATCAAAAGCCACCGTTGACTCCTATCTCTGGACTTGTTAGCTTTCGCGAACTCATAGTTTGAGTGGCCACAATTGGACTGACAAAACTTTCAGGGTGAACATATGCGCCACTGTCTTCTTACCATCGACTCCTTTACAAAATTTACAAGAACGCTGCAACTGCTTCGCTGGATTTTTTGCCTGCCAGTAAAGACAATAGTAAATCATCAGTGGCCGTATTTTTAAGTATTTCTGGAGGTATATAAGCTGGTGTAAAAGTCTTGCTGTTGGTCAGACATCTTGCTCAACTTTCTTCGACTTTGCTTCCTCACATTCATGTCACAATCCACTGAAAATCCTTCTTCAATTTGCGAAGGTCAAGATCCTGGTGACGGATGTTCGAGCTTGTTTCCACACAAGAAGGATCCAGGACTTTGCATCGCTACTAGTCCCAGTGCTGAACCTATATCTTCACAGAACATACCTCAATGTCAGGGGTGTGGACAAATTGGTTGCAATATGCGAGAGCCATTCTGTGGATGCTGTAAACAAATCACAGGTAAATGTGACCTCTCACTCTTGCATTTCGAGTTTAATAACCATTCATGTCTTATAGGTTCATTGGTGGAACCTGTGACAAAAACTCAACCCAAGAGCTCTGCTGACAGTGCTGCATCTTCTATTGCTGCGAACAACATGTCTGACAATTTCACAGCTACTATGCAGGCTGCAAAGCAACGACAAGCCCAACTCGATGCGATCAAGTTTCCACCTGCGTCATCTCCTTCCACTGAAATGGCTGCCTTTCGGAATGCTAAAGCAGGCAGTGGACGAAACATTTTGGCTTATGGTCGCCTTCCCATCCCTGAAAAGGTTCTCATCAATTTTCTGAATGATATGTTGACATTTGATGCAGCTGATAATATCTCCGGTATTTGTTCATGAGCTCTCGAAGACTTTTGGTTCTAATTCCGCTCCAGGGAGCTTGCAGTAGTATGTATATCTTTTTTGCCTCCAATCAGACACTTTCATGCTCAGTGATGAGGTGAACATTCGTTGGCCATTCAATGTCAAGCTCAGTGGTGACACTGAGCATGGTACTGTTGGATGTGTCTATGACACCCATGTTGCCATGAATGGGTTTCCTCTCAAGAATCTGGTCTCGCTAGCTGATCAAACCAAGAAAAGTCCAAGCCCCCGACAGTGTAATGGACAATACATGCACTTCTGGCTCATTGTGGATATATCAAAGGTATGTTTCCCTCAGACTTACTTTTTTGTCATCTGCTAATTTTGAAGCACAGCTTGGCACACTTCCTCCAGCTTTGGGTGGTTCTGCACGCATCAAAAGGCAGCTTGACGATGATGGTGAAATCCAAGCACCTTCTAAACATGCCAGTAAGCTGTAATCAAGAATGTACAAATTGATTTTTACTGATTCATGCAATCAAGCACTGGTTTTTACGTATGGACAGAAGCAAATTCATACTCTGCAATCCAAAAATGGCCCCAAGTTGAACTTGTCATCAGTGGCAATGAAACTCCGTATTGTGAAGGTTGAGGAAGGGGAGGAGGGTGAAATTCAGATCAACTTTGATGAAGGAGAGGAAGTACCTGCTGTGGCATCCAGTACACCTATCAGTACTGGCCTGGCGAAAACAGTGTTCCAGGCGAGTCTATTCATGGTTTATATTTTCTCAGTACTGATTTTTAACTCAGGGTATTATGAAAGTGTCAGATCGAATTGCGTTCAAGAGAATGACCATCCCTTACAGTATGCACAATGTTTCTTGGGCTTTAGAGTCTGAATTTCGAAACATCTACTGCAGCAAATACTTTTTGGACCTGTTTCAGAGAATCTGTCAAGAGTCAGGGGTTCATATTTCTTCTAATGCAAACTTGAATGATGGTTTACTTACAGACTTAAAAAGATTTTTCTTTCACAGATGCATATCTTGCAGAAGAAATTGTTGAAAACAATACCCCGTCTACTCTCTCTGGTGTCACTGCTGAGCGGTATGTTGACGAGATGTATGAACCAGGGTCAGAAGATTTGGAAACCCTTCAAATACTTTGGCTTATGGAACCCTGATGGAGCACAGAAATCACCAAATATTCTGGAACGATGACTCAATTTGACCGCAACACGCTTCCCTACATGACAATGGCCACTTTTGCTCATTTCACTCTTCACTGGACCAAAGGGAAGATGGTATTTGTTGATATACAAGGTATTATTTACAGCTTTTTGCATATAAAAATTTGGATTCTGATCAACATTCTCTGTTGATTGACAACAGGATCTCCCACTGCACAAGGACAGGTTCTCTTTGATATTATGACACACACTAGAGATGGGTACGTATTTGATCTACAAGACTACCTTTCTATCCATCTGATATCATTATCTCCACAGAGGAAGCTGCCCCAGAGATCATGGCTACACAGGCCTTGATGAATTTATCAGGAATCACAAATGCAACCACATTTGCCATGGTATTGGTCTGGAAAAGTTGACTGTTAGTAAAGGCAAGGGGTGTGCTAGCACTACTGAACATTCTTCAAGCCGAACACATTCTCGTTCTCAAAAGCAGGCCAGCCCTGAAATTGATAGTGATGATGACTGAAACTTATTTTCATTTTTACTTAAATGATTATAATAAAAATTTTATCTACTAGTATTAGCGTAGAGATAAAGAAAAATAATTGAACACCAAATCAAATGCTTACCTTCGATGCATTCAGAGCACCTCCATTCACCTCCGTTCCGGCTTCCTGTTCTGACAGTGCCACAATTCATGCATTGGTTATACGTCTGTCAAGGATAAGTCATTTAAACATCTGTAATGAACAAAAAATGTAGCTTACCGCCATAGTCTCTACGCCATCGTGCTGATCCTTCAAAGTTTTCCAGAGGGTGCATTGGCCACAAAGCCCAGTAGTCATTTTACGGGGAAATTTCTGACCACATCCTACATTGCCAGGCACTTCAACTGAGTAGCACATACTAGGTGTTGCCATTACAGACATGGGTTCATCTAGACAACCGTTATACTTATATATCCCTCCACCTGAGGCTGTGCAGGCTAAGGAAAGGCAAGCCACTACAGTAATATAGCACAGAGTAAAAGAAAACGAGGACTGACAGCATCCAAGACCCTCACTGCCAATCCTGATCATGACTGACAGCTATTGGATAGGGGCAGGTGCCCTGTACACTAAGGAATTGAACTGGATAGGGGTGTCCACTGTCCAGACTTACCTGGAGTGGACCTGAGTTGTCAGATCTATGATGGGCGCTCCCAGGTTTTAACCTTGCGTGTCCCACCGACGGTAACCGACTCCCAAACCAGAACTTCCACTTTCCCCTATCGAACCACAAACTCCCCTTAGAAGATCTCCATCTGATAGCACCCCCAGTGCAATCCAAGAACCCATATCTGTCCCTCCCCAACAGATCATCGATCTTCAGAACATCCTTTCTAACCTTGAAATGTCTGAACACAACAACCCCATTTCAGCCACTGCCACCGCAGGAGGAACAAACAGACCCCCTGCTGACACCCTCTCTGACGATGACCAGCTCCCAAACAAAACCACAAAGGAAAGAGGAGCGAAACCAGAAAGGTTTACAGGAGAACGAAACTGTCAAGATCGATGTCACTTAGCAATAACCACCCAAGTCACGCAATGAACAAGATAGATTGAGAGATGAAGATGGACGAAACGAAGTAGAGAGATAAAAGAGATGAGCAGAGATTGAGTAGCTGACTATGCTCGATGCTGCGCTATGCTAAGAGCGGAGTGGAGACGAAGTGAACAGACTGAAGAACCTAGCTACGAGATCTACAATATATATAAGAGAGAAGTGAATATGTGAGAATGTCCATGGAGTTTTAGGGATCGGAGGAGATAAGAGTGTGAATCAAGTAAAGAAGTGAATATGTGGGAATGTCCATGGAGATAGAGGGAGCGGAGAAGTGAGTCATAGATTGGGGTGGACGATGATGAGAAGTAATTAGTGTTTATGGGTTTATAGAAGGGAATAGAACGGAAAGTGAATAGGTAATAGAAAGAAAATGAAGAAGACGGGAGGCGATTCATGACATTACCCCCCCTTTTAGGTTGAGCTTTCACTGGAGCTCGGAAGTCGATTGGCCCACTGCTTCGTCCACTGTTTCCTGATCCTTTTGTCCAATCCCCATATAGTCAGCCAAGTTTCTGGTAAGTCATTGGGGAAGGTGCCCCATCCTGTTAGGTCTGGTTCAGGTGCACCCCATCCTGTTCCTTCCCACGTACCCCATCCGTTGTTGTTGTCGACATAATTTAACTCAACGTTTCCTCCCCATACGCTCGCATCTCCCCATCCTAGGTTGTTCCACTTGTTCACTCGGAGGCTAGACCGGTAGGTGGCACATCTCGACCGGTGTCCTGCCCCTAATTTGCATCGTTTCGACGACTCATGTCCTGTCCAGATGCATTGATTACATCTGCTGTGCCTCCCCGTGTGTCCGTCGTTTAATCTGCAACGCCGACCCGAACGTAGGCCGTATCTGCAGCGTCCAGTGTTGTCCGACAGTGGGTCGATCGTCGTTGTGGTAGGAGTCGAGACTGTGATGGCAATGGGTGTAGACATGATAGAGGTGTAGTGTGAGGGAGAAAGGGTAGGATGTGATTGAACTTTGTTTTGTCGTTTAGTTTCGGTGTGTCTGCCTTTTAACGAGTTCTTATCTGTGGTAATGGAAAGCGGTCAAGTTGCCGTCCATTAGGTTGTGACAGTAGACGCCGTTAGTGTTGGTAAGCTCGGGGATGTTTCTGATGGAATTCTTCGATCATGTCTTTTACCTTGGTCAGGTTTGACGTAGGTACCCAAGTATTCTCCGAGTCAGGATAATCCAACCATTTGATGAGGTACTGAGTTCCTTTTCTGTTTCTGGTCACTTTCGAGTCTAGTATCATTTCGACATCGTATTCTTTGTCCGCGTCCAGTAGCTCTGCCGGGGGTTCAGGGTAGTTTGGTCCATGAGCATCCGTTTCGACATACGGCGTTAATAGAGAGGCGTGAAAGACAGGGTGTATACGCCAGGTCGTCGGCAATTTTAACTTGTAGTTGACCTGGCTGATTACTTCAATGATTTCAAATGGGCCATGACGACGATCGGACAACTTAGCTTTGGGTCTTGTTGTCTTTAGGTTTTTTCCGTCGAGTAGTACCTTATCCCCGACTTTGTACCCTGTCCAGGATGTGGAATGATTTCCATACTGTGTTTTCATCGTTTTGGCTGCCGACGTTAGGCTTGCTTTGAGTTCATCCCTGAGTTGATTGAGGTTTTCGAGTCGTTTTTCTACCGTTGGTAGGTTAGAGGTTGGATTGAATGATGGGAAGAAACGTGGTTGGTATCCGTGTAGGAGTTTGAATGGGGATTTTCCTGTGGCTGAATGGATTCTGGTGTTATGACTGAACTCGGCGTAGGGTAGATAGTCCACCCAGTCTTCTTGTCGGTAGTTACAGAAGATGCGTAAGAACTGTTTCAGTTCTTGGTTGTATCGTTCTGACTCTCCGTTGGTCTGTGGGTGATAAGCTGTACTGAGGGCTGAAGTTATGCCTAACTTTTCATGGACCGCGGCCATGATTTTGCTAGCGAACTGCGGTCCTCGGTCGGATATCATTTTGTCCCATAGTCCGTACCGTCGCCATGTGTTGTTAAGTAGAAGATTGACCATGCCGTCACTGTCAATTGTTTTTGTACATGGTGATATGATGACTGTTTTCGTTGACCTGTCAACTGTGACGTGAATCGCATTGAACCCTTTACATTCGGGGAGATCGGTGATGAAGTCGGTGGTAATAGTTCCAAAAGGACGTTCTGGAATTTCGGTGGGGATTAAGGGGATCCGAGTAGGATGATTGTTAGTTTTCGTCGTCTGGCATTTGGCGCAGCCAGTTACATAGTCTCTGACGAAAACCGACATTCCCTGACTAGTTCATAAGTTTTGTATCATCCGGGGTGTCCTGTTGCTAAGGAGTCGTGGTGTAGTTTTACAATATCCCGTCGGAGATCGTTGTCCGCCGGTACGTAAATTTTGCCTCGGAATAAGATGATTCCATCTTCGTAGTTCCATTCCTGTAGATTCTTCACCAGCAAACGTGGTCCGTTCCGTAGAATGACATCTAAGGCACTTACTACCTCCAGATCCCTCTTGGGGCATTCCTTGATTCTTCGTCGTAGCTCTACGTCTCCTATGGTGGTTACTGTTCCTTGTCTAGTTGCTCGAATTCGGAAGAATTTGGGGTCAAGGAGGATCCTGTCGGTGTTGTCGTTCTCGGTTCCAACTCTGTGATCTGATCGTCTAGACAATGGATCAGCTTTGTTGAGACTTCCTGGTTTATGTAGGAGGGAAAACTCAAATCGTGTGAGGAACAACGCCCATCGTGCTTGTCGTCGGCTGAGCTTTTGGGTGGTCTGGAAATATTCCAAGTTCCTATGGTCTGTGAAGATTTCGATAGCATGAGGGGCTCCCTCCAAATAGTGTCTCCATGCTTCTAGCACTCGTATGATTGCTAGTAGTTCTTTGTCATGGATGTCGTAGTTTCGTTCAGTTTTGGAGAGGGATTTGGAGATGTAGGCGACTGGGTGCCATCGATTATCCTCTCCAGTTTGCATAAGTATTCCCCCCGTTGCGTAGTCTGATGCGTCCACTTCTACTCGGTATGGCTTCGTGTGATCCAGCATTAGTAGAACGGGTTTGGACGTGAAGGCCGTTTTGAGGGATCGGAAGGCTTTCTCGGCTTCTGTTCCCCAGTTCCAGTGGTTGTCTTTCCTCGTCAGATTGAAGAGCGGCCGTGCGATTTTCGAGAAGTCTTTGATGAAACGTCTGTAGAAGTTCCCGAAACCCAAGAAAGCATGTACTTCTTTTACTGTTTTGGGCGTTGGCCATTCAAGTACTCCCGCTACTTTGGCTGGGTCCATTGCCAAAGTGTCGTGGGAGACAATCAGTCCCAAGAAGTCGACCTTGTCCGCTTCGAATACACATTTCTCGGGTCCCGTAATCGTTGTAGGACTGTTCGGACCAGTTCTCGATGTTCTTCTAGGTCATGGGTGAATATTAAAATGTCGTCCATATAAATGACGATCTTCCCTTGGTCGATGAGATCCTTGAAAATAGTGTTCATCATCGCTTGGAAGGTCGCTGGCGAGTTCATTAATCCAAAGAACATGACCGTTGGTTCAAATAGTCCTCGGTTGGTTTTGAAGGCAGCTTTCCATTCGTCTCCTTCTTTGATACGGATGTTATTGTATCCCCATCGTAGATCGACTTTACTGAATACGTACGCGTTCTTGAGTTTGTTGATTAGTTCTGGGATGAGGGGTAGTGGATACGCATTTTTCACGGTACCCCTATTGAGTGCTCTGTAATCCTGTACAGGGCGTAGCTTTCCGTCTTTTTTCTTAACGAAGAAGAAGGGACTTGCCATTGGAGATTTTGATGGTTTAATATATCCCTTTTCGAGATTTTCATTCAGGAAGGAGTCGAGTTCGGATTGTTCGTTTGGGGAAAGAGGATATGTTTTACATGTGCGTGGTTGGAAGCCGTCTTGTAGCTCGATTGTGTGGTCCCAATCACTTCGTTGGGGTAGGCGTTCTGAAGTCTTTTTATCGAATACAGACAAGTATTCGTGATAATGTTTGGGTATTTGTTCCTCTAATGGGGTCGGTGGGTTCATGGATTTGTTTTCAGTGTTTCGACGTGTTTTGGTAAAGGCAGCTCAGATACTCAGCTTGGTTCCTGATAGATCTTTGTCAGGGTCGCTCGGGGTATCCAGATATTCCATAACGAGTTCACTCCATTGTCCTGGGACATCCCATTGTCCAGTTGTATCTTCTGAGGTGAGCATGGCTCCTAAGTCAATTCGTTGCAGTCGGATCTTTCTAGATCGTTGTGGTCGACGTTGTCCAGCCACTTTTGGTTGTGGCGTAGTTTTATGAGGTCCTACGATGTCTTTGAATGTCACTTGATAATCTCGGTGGTATGTTCTGGGGTCGACTACTTCAGGTTGCCTCGTTTTCATAGGATAGGTTTTTGACTTAGCTTTGGTTCGTACTGGGACTTTTTCTAGTGTACAAGCGTCGAGGCATCGTGTTAGGTTGATTTTTGATGTTGTCCAGTCGATTTCCGGATTATGATGTCGTAACCAATCGGTACCCAAAATGATATCATGATCCCCGATGTCTGTGATGTAAAACTCAGCGGTTTCCTTGTGGTAAGATTGATGGTCTCGTGTGTAGATTCATAGTTTTTGAATGGTGTAGTGTTTTACCCATCCCATCACGTTTTCTGATCCGTCGACATTTTGAACTGGGAACGGTTTTTCTAGGGGAGTACGGTTGAGGTGATGTTTTTGGGCGAAGGCGTCGTTAATGATGATTCCCTCTGCTCCACTGTCTAGCAGAGCGGTTGCGTTGATTTTTCGTCCAGTTATTTTCCCGATCAATTCAGTTTTAAGCTCTATTGAGGGGGTCTGTTGGTTTCGAGTGATTGCCGTGATTCTTAATTCAGATGGGGATCGTGGCTTACGAAAGGGTATGAGGCTCGTGTATTGCCTGTGTTTTACTGGTATATATGTCCATGTTCCTCCTCCTGATGATGTGACAGGGGAGGTATTCAAAAATCCGATTCTGTTACGAACTTCTTTAGTAGTCCTTCCTTTTCTTCTCCCGATAGTGCTCCGATTCTGGCGGTGAGTTCCGAGATATTGTCCATGGTAGTGTTGGGCTTGGGATCTGAGGTTTCTGTGACGGCTGCGGTTTTTTTTATGGAAGGTCTCCAGGTCGTGTTGTTGGGAGTCGTCGGGAGTGTGTTAGGAAATGTAGGGCAATCATTTCCCAAGTGCCCCTGTCCTCGGCATCTGAAGCATCGTCCTTCTTTCCTCATTTTATCTCTTTCTTGGGGGGTCAGTTTCGGTGGATATTTAGTGTTTGAAGATGCACCTGGGGCGTTGTCTTGGAAGGCGTTTACTTCCATACTTCTCGTTCGACCACTTCCTGTACTCTGTGACCTCCTGCCCGGTTGTCCTTCCTCTCTTCTAGGTTTGCTCCATGAGGTTTTCTCTTCCTGTCTCTCCAGCCAAATCATGTGTTGTTTGACCGCAGCCTTTTGTAATGCCGCAAGATCTTTTGGTTGAGTTGATAGGTAGGAGATTCGGTCGACTAGCCCTCGGGGAAGTCCCTTTCAATAGTACTTCATTAACGCCTTGTCGTTATAACCAGTATCGTCAGTGTATCGTTTGAATTGGGAGTTGTACTTATCAATATCGGCCAGGGTTCCTTCCATCCTAATGTGTTCTATCTTGGTTTGGGCCTGGGTTTCCCGAGCTGATGGTTTAAAGTCCTGTAGAAATTCTCGCTTCACCTCTCGTAGCGTCCAGGATTTTTTCTTTGTTTTTGGTTTCGAGGCGGACGAGTCGTCGTCGGTACTTGTATATCCTCCATCACTATCACTGAAGTCATCTTCTTCCTCAAAAACCTTTGTCATCATGTTATGAGCCCATCGTCTCACTTCTTCTCCTGAGAATAGCGTGAGGAAGAACGATATCTTCTCACTTTCGGTGGGGTAGACTTGGTCATTGAGCTGGAGGTAGTTGTTGAATTCGGCTATCCAATCCTTTGTCTGGTTTCGGTCTCCTGTGAACTTCTCTGGTTTTACTCCTCGTTCTTTGGTGGTCGTATTAGGAAGGGCAGAGGACTGCGTGTTATCGTCAGATGGTGCGTTGTCATGGGGTGTTTGGGTTCTTCCCGCAGCGGCTGTGGCTGAGGCAGGATCTTCGGACATTTCGAGGGCAGCGTGAAGGGAGTGGAAGTCAATTAGTCGTGAGGGATTGACTGAGATGGGTTCTTGGACTGCACTAGGGGTACTGTCCGTTGGGGATCTGTTGAGCGGAGTTTGGGGTTCTAGAAGAGTTTCGTTATCTGGGTTTGGTTCGTGGGATGGAGCTGGTGATGGGGTTCTGGCAAGATTCGGGTTTTCTGTGGTGGGTTCTAACGGGAGTGATTGAAAGAGTAGGACTGGTTCGATACCGGCTGTTTGTTCTTCTATTGAGAGGGGTCGATTGTTTACAGAGAGTCGGTTGGGACATGGATGGACTGCACAGAATTCCCACCGGTTTTCGTGCGAGAAGTAGCAGTCTTGTTGGTTTCAGGGAAAATGTGTGTGAGGTCGTCAAAGACAAACGACGTGGGGTGAGGAAGTGCGACTGGGGTTCTGTGAGGCTGTACGAGATCTAGTGGTTCTAGGGATTCCGCTTCCACGCATTCACTCGCTTCCGGACTCTGGAAATAGGTGATTCCACTGTTCGCCCAAAATGTCTTCCCAAGAGGTTAGCGACCTATAGTAGTCGTTCACTCTAGGAACTCGAGTTTGGAGATATTCATAGTACTCTTCTTGGCAGAATTCTGAGATGGCACTATCTTCATAGTCGGCGTGACTGAACCGATATGGAAGAGTTGTATCTCCTAGTTGAATGAAGTAACAAGTGTCTGCAATTGTAACGTGGCGTGGAGACGTGTTTTCAGGTGATATCTTTATTCGGAGGTATTCGAGGATGGTCACTTCACCTGAGGTCCACGATCTTTCGTTGAGTATGATCCAATAGTCATCAAGTGCGATAGCATGTTTGTGTACTATTGTTTTAACCTCTTCTAGGTAGTTTGTGAAGCTGTCTGATTCTTCGATGGGGAAAGGATATATCGGTGGGGGTCGGGTTCGTAGGTTGTCAAGGAAGGGTTCAAAGTTAAGAGCCAGTGTACTTGTCAAGGATTTCTGTGTGAGGTTTGTTTGTGAGGTGGGTGTAAGAGAGTCTGTTCAAGTGTCAAGATTGATGTCACTTAGCAATAACCACCCAAGTCACGCAATGAACAAGATAGATTGAGAGATGAAGATGGACGAAACGAAGTAGAGAGATAAAAGAGATGAGCAGAGATTGAGTAGCTGACTATACTCGACGCTGCGCTATGCTAAGAGCGGAGTGGAGACGAAGTGAACAGACTGAAGAACCTAGCTACGAGATCTACAATATATATAAGAGAGAAGTGAATATGTGAGAATGTCCATGGAGTTTTAGGGATCGGAGGAGATAAGAGTGTGAGTCAAGTAAAGAAGTGAATATGTGGGAATGTCCATGGAGATAGAGGGAGCAGAAAAGTGAGTCATAGATCGGGGTGGACGATGATGAGAAGTAATTAGTGTTTATGGGTTTATAGAAGGGAATAGAACGGAAAGTGAATAGGTAATAGAAAGAAAATGAAGAAGACGGGAGGTGATTCATGACAGAAACTTGGCAAAGGATTGGTTAGCTGAGTTCAACAACTACCTCCGACTTAACAAAGGAGTATACCCCACGGAAAACGAGAAGATAGCACTATTTCTCACACTCTTCATGGGAGAGAAAGCAGGACGATGGGCTCACAACATGATGGCGAAAATCTATGAAGAAGACGATGATTTCAGTGATAGTGACGAGGAATATTGGAGCACCAATGAAGACTCGTCACTAGGGTCAAAGAAGAAGAAGAAGTGGATGTTGCGAGAAGTAAAACAACAATTTCTGCATGACTTCAAACCAATGTCCTGAAAAACACAAGCACAAGCAAAGATAGAGGTCATAAGGATGGAAGGAGCATTGGCAGATATAGATAAGTACAATTCTGAATTCGAGTTATACGCTAAAGATACTGGCTATAACAACGAAGGGCTAATGAAGTACTATCGAAAAGGACTCCCGAAAGGATTGGTAGACAGAATTTCCTACCTACCATCCCGACCCAGAAATCTTGAGACGCTACAAAAGGCCACAGTCAGACAACATATGATTTGGGTGGAAAGGCAAACCAAGAAGGCTCTATGGAGTAAACAACGAGGGGAAGGAGAGTGGCAGACCAAAGGGTCGCAGAATATGAGAGGTAGTCGAACGAGAAGCATGGAAGTAAATGCCGTCCAAAACAATAACCCAGGTGCATCCCCAAAAATTAAATACCCGCCTAAACTGACAAATGAGGAAAGGGAAAGAATGAAGAAAGAAGGACGATGCTTCAGCTGTCGTGGACTAGGACACACTACATTTAACTGTCCTACGTTCCCTAGAACCACCACGACCAGTTCAGACAACATGACCTGGAAACCTTCGATCAGGGCAGCAACTACTGAACCGTTGTCCCCCGGAACAAATACCACAATGAAGGAGATCATGGAAGAATTCACCGCCAAAGTCAGGGCACTATCTGGGGAAGAGAAGGAGAAAGCAGTGGGATACTTGGAAGACCTCGTAACACAATCAGATTTTTGAACACCTCCCCTGTCATGTCGTCAGGAGGAGGGATATGGACATACATACCAGTAAAAAATAGGCAATACACGAGCCTTATACCCTTTCATGAGCCACAGTTCCCATCTAAGCTAAGAATCACAGCAATCACTCGATAGAACTAGAAACGGAATTAATCAGTAAAATCACTGGACGAAAAATCGACACAATCGCTCTGCTGGACAGTGGAGCAGAAGGAGTTATCATCAACAACACTTTCGCTCAAAAACATAACCTGAGCCGAATCCCCATAAAAAAACCCTTCCCAGTACAAAATGTTGACGGATCCGAAAGCGTTATGGGATGGGTGACACACTACACCACCCAAAAATTATGGATCTATACACAAGATCGAAAATCGTATCATGAGGAAACTGCCGAATTCTATATCACAGACATCGGCAAACACGACATCATTCTAGGAACTGATTGGCTAGAACACCACAACCCAGAAATTGACTGGGTAACCTCAGAAGTCAACCTGACTCGCTGTGGTGATACCTGTGTACTAAAGAAACCACCAGTGAAAATCAGAGCTAAGTCAAATACACATCCCACAAAACCAAAACAACCTGAAGTAGTTGACCCTAGAACATATCATCGAGATTACCAAGTGCTATACAAAGAACACACTGGACCTTGTAAACCAGTAGCACAGCCAAAGATAGCGGGACAACATCGGAGATCACGGTCTCAGAACACCCACTCAAAACCTATCGAATTGGGGATACTGTCATCCTCAGAAGATACAACTGGACAATGGGATGTCCCACACCAATGGAGCGAACTCGCCATGGAATATATTAATGTTCCAAAAAATCAAGACGAAGAACTATCGGAAACCAAGCTGAGTATCCGAGCAGCTTTTACAAAAGCACAACATATTGCTGAAAATAAACCAACAACAGACCAACCAACATCACTAGAAGAACTAATCCCCAGATAATACTACGATTACCTGTCAGTATTCGATAAAGAGACCTCAGAACGTTTATCCCAATGAAGTAGTTGGGACCATGCAATTGAACTACGAGAAGACTTTCAACTGCGAACATGTAAAACATACCCTCTATCACCAAACGAACAAACTGAGTTAGACTCCTTCCTGGACGAAAATCTCAGAAAAGGGTACATTAAACCTTCGAAATCACCCATGGCAAGTCCTTTCTTCTTCGTCAAAAACAAGGATGGAAAACTACGACCAGTACAGGACTACAGAGAGCTCAATAAGGGTACCATAAAAAACGCGTACCCCTTACCGCTCATCCCAGAATTGGTCAATAAACTCAAAAACGCACACGTATTCTCCAAGATCAATCTACAATGGGGGTATAACAACATCTGGATCAAAGAAGGAGATGAATGGAAAGCCGCCTTCAAAACCAATCAAGGACTTTTTGAACCAACGGTCATGTTCTTTGGGCTTATGAACTCACCTGCCACCTTCCAAGCAATGATGAATACTATCTTCAAGGACCTCATCGACCTAGGGAAAGTTGTTATTTACATGGATGATATCCTCATATTCACCCAAGATTTGTCAGAACATCGTGAACTTGTATGAAAAGTGCTGCAACGCTTACGAGACAATGACCTATATGCGAAACCCGAGAAATGTTCATTTGAAACAGACAAAGTCAACTTCTTGGGCCTTATCATCTCCCACGACACCCTAGCAATGGACCCTGCTAAAGTCACAGGAGTAATTGAATGGCCAACCCCAAAAACGGTAAAAGAAGTACAAGCATTTCTAGGATTCAGAAACTTCTACAGGTGGGTCATCAAAGACTTTTCAAAAATCACACAACCACTGTTCAACCTAACCAAAAAGGATAATCAGTGCAGTTGGGGAACAGCAGCGGAGGAAGCCTTTCAATCCCTCAAAGCAGCCTTCACCTCCAGACCAGTCCTATTGATGCCCAATCATACCAAACCATATCGAGTAGAAGTTGATGCATCGGAATATGCAACAGGAGGAATACTCATGCAAACTGGGGACAACAATTGATGGCATCTGGTGGCCTACATCTCCAAGTTGCTCTCCGAGACAGAATGAAACTACAACGTCCACGACAAGGAGTTACTTGCGATTATATGGGCATTAGAAGCATGGCGACATTACCTAGAGGGAGCCCCACATTCCATCAAAATCTTGACTGATCATCACAACCTGACATACTTCCAGATGGCCCAGAAACTTAGCCAACGACAGGCACGATGGGCGCTGTTCCTTACATGATTTGAGTTCTCCCTAATCCATAAACTGGGAAGCCTTAACAAAGCTGATCTGTTATCCAGACGACCAGATCATCGAATTGGAATAGAAAACAACAATGCCAATAGGATCCTACTCGATCCTAAGTTCTTCCGTATCTGAGCAACCAGACAAGGGACTGTAACTGCCATAGGAGATGTGGAACTACGGCAAAGGATCAAAGAATCCCCCAAAAAGGACCTTGAAGTAGTGAGTGCCCTCGACATCATCCTATGAAACGGACCACAGTCTCTGGTAAAAAATCTATAGGAATGGAACTACGAGGACGGGATCATATTGTTCCACAGCAAAATCTATGCCCCAGCTGACAACGATCTCCGACGAGACATTGTGAAATTACACCACGACTCCCTAGCGACAGGACACCCTGGAAGATACAAAACCTACGAACTAGTCAGCAGAGAATTTTGGTGGCTGGGTATGTCAGTATTCGTCAGAGACTACGTAAACGGCTGCGCCAAATGTCAACTGACGAAACCCAACAATAACCCGACCCAGGTTCCCTTGGTACCCACTGAAATTCCAGAACAACCCTTCAGAACTATCACGACCGACTTCATCACGGACCTCCCGGAATGTAAAGGATTCAATGCAGTACATGTTGTCGTTGACAGGTCAACAAAGACCGTCATTATATCGCCGTGCACAAAAACAATTGACAGCGACGGTATGGTTAACCTCTTGCTTGATCACACATGGCAGCGATATGGACTGTGGGATAAAATGATCTCCGACCGAGGACCATGGCCGCGGTCCACGAAAAACTCGCAGTGACATCAGCCCTGAGTACAGCTTATCACCCACAGACCGATGGAGAATCTGAACGATACAACCAAGAGCTGGAACAATTCTAGATTGCTGGAATAGAGGTAATTATGCGACGACGCGTTGTTAGAGACGCGTTTTTGTATACTGTAGTATTTCGACCGTAAGTTCGCGTAACGCGTCACCCACCCCCCACGAACTTGGTCAAAAACGCTTTTCGTAACGCATAACGAAGGGATTTTTGGGTGCCTTCTTACCATAAAAGGGTCGTGGGAGCGCCGGCTTCTCCGGCACCCTTTCTAATATGGTAAATGAACTTGATGCAGACTAAAGAGATCGCGTAACGCTCAATATCGACGAACTTACGGTCGAAATACTACAGTATGTAATGACGCCGCTGCCATTTCGACCGCCTTTGCAGAGTGGAATGTTTTTCTCTTATTCAACCTCCCATTTGGGCCAAACTTTTTGTGCTGAGGCACACTTAGGCTAATTCCTCGTGTAATAGTGCGAGCGAAATTTTGATTTTTTGATTTTTAACGTTCACTTTCCCATAATCTTCCTTCCTTGTGCAATACTGTATCCAAAGAGATCACCTTTGAAAAAAATTCGGCTCGCACTATTACATGTATTTTATATATACAAACATTTTTCTCTATATAATCTACAGCCCATTTTGACTGTGGGTCCAGTAAAATGCTCCATCTTGAATGTGCTATCGAGATTTTGAGGTAGGCGCGGCGACCAAACACCGCCAAACACTGCACCATTGGCAGTGATGGACGGTATCCATATAGTAGGGATAAGGAACAAAGCGGGGTAAGAATAGATCTGACGTATTTGAAAATGAGAGCGAGATGGAGCAAGTCCGCGTATCTCGAGCGTGTGTCTCTTGAAGGAAGGTTTCACATTGGCTAGAGAAACATTTAGAGAAACAAGTTCCGAAGAGAAGATCAAAGAGAGCGCGTACCTCTTGACAAGCTCTTGTCCCGGCCCTTTTCTTCCCTCAAACGCTCCTGGCAACCTTCCCCTTGTCGATTGAGTAGTCGTGTGGGCTTTTAAACAGTCAGAATGTCATTCCGATGAAGATAGCAGAACATGGCGAGCTGGAAGCATGAGAGCACTGCGGTTCGGTACGGCCTCGTCACTTGCTCGTCACTCGTCAGCGATGGTAATGAAGAAACTTCTATCAGATATATCTTCCCACGACATTTTGTCCTTGACGTCTCTAACATGACTTGGACACGACACAAAGCATGCATGCCTTCTGTCTGGTTCTTAGGCGTTATCGCGTTATCATTAATCATTAATGGCCCAATGTCTCAGTCATCCCCTACTACTTAGTACCTTCTCCAAAGCTGGCAACCTTGATACTCGCTTTGACCTCTGCTAAGCACCTCGTTTACTTATTGCACTCATGCCCTCGGACTTGATTTGGTTCCAATGCGGCCTTGCCGCTATTCAATGTGGACACCAAACAGATCCTCGATTCGACCCCGACATCATTATATCAATCGATAGCTCTAGGAGATCGTTGCTATAGTAGAACCAATGCCAATGGCCTCAACAAGCCCTGCATTCAGTTGAAGACCAGCTATCAACCACGCCGCTGTCACAGATCACTCGATTCTTCCAGCCCTATGTCCTTAAAAAGAACAAGGCGCTCGCCTCTAGTACAGTATACTCCCTCTTAATACATACATTTTGGGACAACAAAAACCCACTTCCCCTGTCAGAATCCCCTCTCGTAGCACATAATCTCCCATAGCACATAGCTTTTGGCTGTTACCGAGGGGTATGTGTTCAGAGGGAGTGTACTGTAGTAGGTTCTGTAGGTAGTATTGCGCATAACCCCAAAAGGAACAAAGGTTTCAAAACTCGCCACGCAGTTGATGTAAGATCTACTACTTTCAACCATTGACTTCACCTGTCATCCAACGCATATAAGATGCTAGACCTTCGAAGTACTATCTCTCTGTTCTCCACGACTTCCCTCATTTCCCATCTTAATCCTCAATGTCAACACAACAATCCTATCCTCTTAACAGCTTTGATGTTTACCTGCTTAGAAGCTGGTTAGTAGAAATAGCCGTTCCGTGGCTACTTTACGGTATCAATGCTATGCTTTTGCTTTTTCTGTCTTATATACTTCTGTAAGTCTTTCTCGTGCAGTTTAGTGACTGGATATTCAATACTCACATGATTCTATCAGATCTCAACAAAATCACCCCACAAAGCCACAGCTTATCCTTCTCATACTTGTCGTCTTCATGCTCATTCTTTCAACTGCATGCGTCACGTTAGAGACACAATTTACTCTGGAGCAGCTTCCGTTTTTGAGCGAGGGGTTGACTGATGCTAAATTTGACTATATCGTGCACAAGTCAGCTCATATAAGAATCGCATTAGGTGTACTTGGGAGAACTAATGTCAGTGGTTCTTTCATTCCAATCGCGTTACCACTGACAAGATTTATTGCCTTACCAACTTTGACAGTACATTATCGGAGATGGGATTGTAGTCTGGAGAGCATGGATCATGTTTCCTTATAATCAACTAGTCAAAAATATCCTTATTCTCTGCATGCTTGCCTCTTTTGGTAGGTACATACTTTCTACAAGTTAAGTCAGTGACTTATTATTCATCAATACTAGTTGGCACATTTGCGGATGCAGGACTGGCAGCTGCTAGCTTCCAACGTCTGCAGCTAGGAAGCACTACTAATGACCTGATAATGGCTATTCCACTACTTGTCACAAATATAATTGCTACAGGTCTTAATGGATATAAGGCATAGTAGGTGCTTCATTTCAGTTGGCTTGAGCTCTCGTTGACTCATCACTAACTCACTAAATCTCAAAAAATTTCCCTTAGCCTTCATAACAAAGATATTAGAGAACATTTGAGTCAATGTGATACCCATGTGACAAAGGCTCAGAAGATTCTTTTGCTATTGGTGGAATCAGGAATGGTTTATTGTGGTATTTGGGTAAATAATCTGTTTTTTTTTTTCCCTTTCTTGTACCTGACAAGTTCTCAACTTTGTGTATCTCCGCAGATTGCCACCATTTGTGTTTTGGCGGCAGCGAACGAGGCAAAAGTGGAACTAACACTGGCATACCTGATCTTTTTTACTTCTCTGCCATTTTTATCCGTAAGTTTGTGATCCATGATATTTATTTCTCAGATGTTGTGAATCTTGTTTATTAAAGTCATTGCTTTTCAAGGCTCTATATCCGATTCTCATCATTCTGCTAGTCGCTCTTGAAAGGTCAAAAGAGGACATTAGATCAATGAATGAGATGTCTCTTTCTCAGTCTATCAGATTTGCTTCAGCCCAACCAGCAGCATCTCAAAGCGAGAGTCAGAGAGAACCCAGGCTTTCATTCAATACATCGATCTCAGAGTAGATCAGTAGCTTGAGAATATACAATATTGCTTCGTTTCCAGTGTGCCCGTTGCGTCCCTTTACCCATTCAAGCGTTGTTAGTGCTCTACATCTAAAATTTGTGACCAGATTTTTTCCCTATCCCCCTTCTCCTCGAACATCGAAGGCTGATTCGAAGCGATGTTGCAATTCATCCTACCCAGAGTAACCTGGGTCCTGAATGAGAGGAGTAAGACCTGTTTTAGAAAGACGAGGAAAGACAGATTTGGTGTGACGATGGAGATGTATCCTGAGCACGGGACGGAGAAGAGGAAGGTGGAGTGGAAGAAGTTGGAGGAGGGGTTGGGGAGGGTTGTTGGGGAGATGGAAAGGATAACACGTTTGTCATGGAAGGAGAGGATAGCGCATGTTTCGCGTATTTCATGTCGGCAGGGTTTATTATCTGGATAAGGATCTTGTTCGGGAAGAATAGCGACAAGTGGAAGGATGTGGCGACTTGGCATGGGGGCAGGTTGGGGAGGTTGATTAAGGCGTTGAAGAAGTACGAGTGAAACTTGAAGCAAACCAATAAGTCTTTGGATCTTGCATTTTATGCTTTCATTATTGACTCGCTTTTGCACTTCCAAGAACTTACTCTTTTCCGTCGGGATCGGTTCAGTTCAAGACGCAGCAAACTACTGAATAAATATGATATGTGTTCATAGTAAGAAAATGGATACTGGGAACGACCGCACTAATAGTGATCTCCCTTGCAGGAGTGATACGACTACATGATTAATAGATAAGTATGGACTCGAGGTACTTCGTACGAATAAACCTTTAGAAGGAGAGCGCTAGCAATGATGATGAAAGGAGAGCGTTCAAGTTCATCAAATACTGTTAGCAGTGATAGGATCAATATCGCCGCTGGGACCAAGACGAATCCACGGGTTAGGCTGCACCCCACTGGGCTGGAATTCGGAAAGACGCTCAATCTCCTTCTGGATAGGACGAATCGTATCGGCAGTGATCATCAGTTCGTTCTTCTTCCAGCCTTCAGCGATGGGGAGACGTTCTTCGCGGAATAAGATTTGGACGTAGCTGAAGTAACGTTGACGCTCCGTAAGATTTTCTTTCTTGGAGATTCAAAGAAAAATGGAACGTACTTCTTCGGCGCCCTCGTAGCCACCTCATCCGTAATATTACCCATCACAGCAACATACAAAGAGGATTCCCTCGTTCGAATCTTGAATCCCTTCACATTATTAATCAGCTGAGGATTCACAGCGTTCTGAATGGCCTGGCGCTCTTTCTGGACGAATCCAGCAGACGTAGCGTTATAGTAATCTACTCCGGGATTAGAGTTGGCTAGGGTGGTGAAAACCGTTTCGTTGAAATGGATATTGTCGTTGTTAGGATCAACGTTGAAGTCTTCACGGGAGAGGGAGATGTCGTGTTCGAATGTTTCGTGCCTATGATACGACAAGGTAATAATTAAGTGGAAGAAGAATGAGATTTGATTTGATTTGGATTGAGGCTGGACAAGACAGAAAATAGCAGAGGGAGCACTTACAGAGCAATCTCCTCTAAATTGAAGAAATCAGGGGTCTCAGCTGCAATCAGAGCACCCTTGGCCGCCACTGTGACGACGTCTGGCCCAACGTTGAAACCGTCTGGGTTAAAAGAAAATTCAATTCGGAATGAATTCATAACCATTTACTGCATTGATACCGGAAGTCAGGACACGAACCTAGGACTGCTTGCAACACAACGGGGATGGTGATATTCTTACCATCTCGCGGAAGATAGCCGTGATTGGCAAGCCTGTAACTCACAGGTGGATGTTAGCAATTCTCTCGAAGGAGACGAAAAGCGCACGATAATACGTACGTGTTCAACCCAGGACAAGGACCACGGGCGTCGTTAGGACCCGGCGCTTGGAATCCATGGTCGTCCCCACCATCCCCAGTCGTAGGAGCCGTGTCGTACTGCCTAGCATAGACGGCATGCGAAGAAACCGGGCCCAGCAATGCTGGGAGGAGAGAGACGAGTGCGAGGAGCTTCATCATTGTTGGTGGCGTTGGAATGGGCGGAAGGAGGCTTCAGAAAATATAAGTAAGAAAAGAACTGAGAAGGAGTGATGAGTTTTCCGCCAGCACCATCACCACTCTTATACTCCTCGATTCCTCTATAGGCTTGGCATCAGCATGAAGCTCTTCAAGTTAGTCCACTCAAACGAATACTAGATTGCCAGTGCAACTATGGTGAATCTTCCCAACGGAAGTACTACCAGATAGGTAATTACCTGGACCGTGACTTACCTTGTTCTTGCACATATACTCAGGAGTCCTGTCTTGATTTCCTGTCTTGATTTACACACGGTAGTCAGACGGACTGCATGTGTAGATTAATTCGAAGATCCAAGAAGCGAGTGCAGCTTATTTTTCTTTGACTTTTGATTGGCTGGGAAGTTGTGCCGACGGGAATGGCGTTGAAACTTGGCCATACTTATTTTATGACTTACTGAAGTCGAGATCCTTCAGATTCTGAACAAGCGAAAACGCAATACTAATGCGAGATTTAGGCAGAATTTAGGTTTCCGAGAACTCGCAATATTACGTATACCATTGGCCATCCCTGCGGGTCGCTAATACCTTATGAAAGGACGGAAGATGAAATTCCGACGGATACAGGTCAAGACTGTGGCGAACACTTGTTGTATGGGTAGGGATCCTTAGAAGCGACGGAAGTGTTCCAAAAATGTAAGAATCCGGCAATCGAAATAGGCGGTGAGTTAGGCGTTATTTGGGCGCTATATGCCTATCTAGATCATTTGGGACCCGTGCTTGAGCATTAAAAAAGCATCCTATAATCCTCTTTAATGATATCCGCTGATCTTTCTGCCAAAGTATGCACCACTGCTACTAGTACAGAGTGATCTTCCGAAATGAAAGGCTGACAGAAGAATCAGAACTGCTTCAAACTTATTGTTTCACAAAAAAAAAAAGGAAACTCAATAACCCTAACTCGCTTCGTTTGATACCAAACACGGGCCGCGACCGCCTGGACCCGGCGACCACCAGCAGCATGTCTTCCCAATGTCCGAGTCGTCGCAAAAATAAACCAACTCCAACTCACAGTCGCCACTCGGTGGACATAGGATACACTTGAAATAGCTGTTGAGCAGAGCTCTTGGCTTGCCGAGTCGAATGATTGCGTACTCGTGGGAAATGGTTCTAGCAGTTAAACTTATAGCAAATCGTCATTTTGTACATGATGAACAAGCTCCAGCCATAGTCTGCCATGCCATCCTTTGGCTCAGCCAAGCTAACTTACTTCAACAAAGTCTTCACGGTTAATACTCCGTTGAAGTCATATTTGTCAGAGTTTTGGACCTCCTTGAGAAGACCAGACTTAGAAGAAAAGCAACTGGCAAGACAAAATACGAGTTGATTCGATTATGGAGTGACCTAGATACCAAATAGGTACGTCAAGGTATGTATACTAAAATAGGGAACGAGCGACGAAACAGCAAATAAGAGTTAAATAAGTGCGTATGAGAAGAAGATCTCGATAATATTGGTCCAAGTAAAGCTAATCTAGCGTGCATACATGTTGTGATCCTCGTACATGTCTATCTAGATCAGCGAGGGCCGGGAGCTTCACAAAGACATCCCATTATCCTCTTTGATGAGATCTGCTGCTCTTTCTGCCAAGGTATATATGGGTGCTAGAGGATGACCTTCAGGGATGGAAGGCTGACGGGTAGGAGGCGTCTCTATCAGCAAACATCGCCTCAAACTCAAAGTTGAAGAAAGATACTCACGAAAACACTCGCATCAACAATCCGAACTCCCTTCAAACCCCGTACTCGGAGCCTCGCATCCGTAACATCCTCATCTTTGCTTCCCATGCTTGCTGTCCCGACAGGATGGAAAATAGTAACGGTATTATCCTTCAAGAAAGCTATTTTCTCTTCTTCTGTGGCACCGATGCTGGTGGAATTTCGACCAGCGAGAGAGATGATGAAGTTGTCTTCAGTCCATGGAGCCGTGGAAAAGAACGTTTCGGAATCATTTACGGCTTGAAGCATTGCTTGGATATCGAAGGAATCGCCGTATATGTTGTAGTCGATAAGTGGCTGAGTGAACGTGTCTCCGTTGGTGGATTCGAGAGTCAATGAGCCCACTAATAGTCATAAGATACTTAGCAATCTAGCGAATGGAACAGAACCGAGTCCTATTCACCAGATTTAGGTGCAACAACGACGTTGACTGTGGTAATGTAATTGCCAGTTGCCGGTTGTGATCCCAAGATAGGCAAAAAGCCATCCTGATGGCAAAGACCAACTCAGTAACTGCCACTGCCAACCGTAAATAGAGTTGAATAGTTATACTCACCGTGAACAACAATTCGAGATGAGGTGCATTAGGCCCGGACGCAGAATCCTGAATCCCTTCCAACTGATCGTCTGGTAATCTCAGGAATCCTGTTGCCGAGGACAAAAGTCAAAATCCAGCGTAATGATCGATCGCAAATGGTTACCCACCCAAAACACTGTTCACCGTATTCGCAAACAATCCAGTTCTGTTATTCTGCCATTGCTCGAGAAGCTGTTGTTGTAAAGCAGGACTCCTATTCACATCGTCAAAAGTCTTGGTGGAGTTGACCTCATAGATTGTTACGAGCAGGGGATGATCACGGAGATTTTTACCTGAGCCAGGAAATTGAGTGTCATTCCTTGTGTAGGGCTTGTTACCTACCGACTGCGGGTCTATCAGCTACAATGTCGATTCCAAGCCCTTCCAATTCCTTCTTGGGGCCCACTCCGCTCAGGAGGAGCAATTGAGGGGTTCCTTAATAACGTGTACCGCCGCTCAGCTGCACTACACTCAAGAATATTGCAATTAAGACCCACCTATCGCTCCGGAACTCAGGATAATCTCGTTTCTCGCACTGAATTTGAAACGAAGGCCTGTCGATGATACATGATAGTAAGCAAATGCCGATTCTGCTAGTACCCAGACAATAGTACACTTACCACCAGCACTCTGAGCAACTTCAACCTGATTAAAGTGAGGGATATCCGAGGTATCGTTCGTACCCTGCAACAACCTCGTCGCCCTCGTCTGAATCAAGACATCCAAATTGGGGCGATTGCTGTTCAGCGCCGGATGGAGGTAACCAGTGGCTGAAGAGTAGCGTTCCCCGTGTCCGGTTAGCTCTTGATTATATCCTGCGTCACCAATAAGTAATGAACTCTGATCCAGAATCTAATCCAAGAGATTTCTCCGTGCTAGATACTTACCAAATCCAAGACTATCCCCCGTATTCATGTCTGCCGTAAACTTGAATCTCGAGTCCGCACCATTCTCCTGTTGCAGCAACTTACTAGCGTCGATGACTTTCTCATCGAGCTCGCCGGGGAAGTTGGGTAGCGTGACGAGGAGAGGTCCATTTCCATTAGATAGAGTGGGATCGTCCGAAGGAGGGACGGCTAGGGGGGATGAGTTTGAGGTGGGTGAGACGTATGTGGATATCTAGATGGTGAAGAGGAATAATTAGGAAAAAAATAATAAGAAATGAGAATAATAGTGTGGAGATGCTCACCTTGTTCCAATATTTCTCCAACGCATCCCAACTCCATCCCGAGTCACCCGTAACCTCGGCATAATGATCCCAGAGGTCTCGAGATTCACGAGTCCAGATCATTAGATCTTTGCCAGGTACAAAGGAGTGAATCAACAAAGGGTCGACGAGTTCAGAAAGACGAGACTTACTAATACTACTGCTTCCCCCAAGTGTAAACCCCCTCGGGACAGGGATCGTACGATTATTCAACTCTTTTTGAGGAACGGTAGTGTAATTCCAATCAACTTCGCTTCCATAGAGGTTGAACGCGAGGAATGGCACGTGGATTGGGAGGACGTTGGTGTCGCTGAGAGTTAAAGGAGACGTTTGAGAGTTGATATAAAATGAATGACTCGAGAATGAAGAGAGCAGGAGCGGGATGTATTACTCACTCAACACCAGCCTCAATAACCAAAACACTTTTGGTCGGATCTTCGCTAAGTCGAGCGGCGATGACGTTGCCTGCAGTACCGGCTTCAAGTTCAAAGGTACAAAGTACGCGCGCAAGTCAGACAAAAATCCAAATAATCGCCTAACGAGCCTGTCTGTAACAGGTTCTACTCACCTCCAACCACAATGAAATCATACTCCTTCGTCGGAAGGTCATTTGGATTGGTGTAGAGCGACGTCGCCGCCACCCCGCTGCCAATACCAAAGGTCACATAGGGTGCTAGCAAGACAAAAGTGGTCCAGAGAGACGAAAACTTTATCATGACGCTGATGCTACAAGTTGCGAGAGCGAGACTGCAGACCGCAGCTGTAGCTGATGATGCCAGTGATAATGGGGATGGAGATGGGACAGTTGGTCTGCTTTGTGTGTTTAAATAGACCAGTACTAGTAGTACAGAGATGAAAAATCTGAGTATAAGCGATAAGTAATTGAAAATATGAATTAGGAAGTAGGGAATTTGGGAGTTCCGGATTAGAGGTGATTACCACGACTAGCCGAGCCGCCGGACAAATCCGTCACATCCGAGGCTTTCGGTGAGTCCTCGTCCCCTTCATCCCTTCGTGCTAAACTGTGTCATATGTCTTCTACATACGTTTAGAAGACATACTGAAGGCCGATGCTGGACATAAATGAAGAGGGATGAACGAGGTCAACCACAAACCTAGATGAGCGGCATTCAAAACTTGGCCGAGCCGGGGATCAAAAACGCAAAAATGGTCACCAACTAAGTATAAGCACTTACTAAACAATTCAAGATTCATTCGAGGGAGGAGGAAGAGAAATCTATTACGCGGATTCACGGGGAGCCGCTGTTTTCTTGTACCAATCAATCAACCAATCCAGAACCTGTCCAAACGTCGGTGGCGGCGGCGACCTTGAAAACTAAGGAACGAAGTATGTTGGTACACAATGAGAGCAAACTAGATGAGCCCGAACATCGCTCAGGTTCAGGTATCGTCCGTACACCGGGCCCGACAATGGGAAATCGCATTGAAATCGCAGACTAAGCAGCGTCACTAAACACCAAGTGTTACTACTTGTTACGACAAAAAGTCAGACGCGTAACGGTACGGGTAACGGATATGTTATGTACCTGCAGACTTTTTGACTTTTTGCGGGTCCAAACACAAACTACTCATCAACTTCCTCATCTTCATCCCGAGTCTTACTAGCTTTGCCCTTTCCCTTCATTTTTCCCGTCCCCATCCCCTTAGCCTTCTCCGTACTCTTCTTCCCCTTCTGCTTCGCGCTCCCAGCCCCCGCCTTCGCCCGCCCAACAACCTCTCTAATCTCTTCTACGAGCGTTTCTATCCTTTCTTCCTCTTCCCCTCCTTCTTCCTTTCCACCCACCTCTCCTTTCGTCCCACTGCTCGAAATCCCGCTCACGCCAAACGTCCCCGTACTTAAACTCTGACGATTACTCAGACTTAAACGATTCAACACCCCAACCTCCTTCCTCCAAATTTCATGCTTTTCAATCCCTCCCTTCTTTTCAGCATCCTCATAACAAGGTGTCTCGAGTATAAGCGGGATATCTTGCGTACGTGCGTCGGTAAGGATATGTGAGAAGGTGTGGAGGGAGAGGTGGCCTCTGCGTTATGCGTTAGACAATGAGTTGGGAAGGATTACATTAGCCAGGCATCGTAAGGTTTATGTAGAACCCAAGTATGGTACTCACATGCCAACATTCTCATGCCGATCTCTCCTGGACCCACACGGGGTCTGGGAGTCGTTGAGGTGCATTCCGCATAGATATTTCAGACCAACGTCTCGGTCAAAGGTTTGCACTGTGAGGAAAAAGTTGTTAGACATGGCATAACATAAAAAGGGAGAAAACGAGGGGAGGACTTACTCGTATTTCTAGAAACAGTACCACGTATGGAGATAGTGGAGGTTGAGGTGTAGATGTAGAAGAAAAAAATGTGGATAAACTGTCAGTCACTGGACAGGCAGAAAGAGAATAAATAAAGTCAGTTACTCACTCCCATCCTTCCTTCGTCCTTATATCATACCCAGCTGCGAACATATGGCCTGGTAGGGAAAAGATTTTTTATAAGCAACCGAAGTAACCGAAACAAAACTCAACTCACAAGTATCCAAACAAGCCCCAACCCTGGTCTTATCCTCCACCTGGGAAATGATTTGGCCTAGTTCGGAGAATGAGGAGCCTATGACGTTGCCTGCGCCTGCCTGCCTTTGGGAAGCAAAATGTGCAAAGAGGAAGGAGGGTTGGTGAGTTGGACGGAAGACAGAAAGAGAAAGAGGACACGACAACGGAAACGGAAACGGAGACGAGTATGGAAATGTTAACGAGGTCGCGGATAGAACGGGAATGGGAACTAATGAGAGCCCAAAAGAAAAAGAAAAAGAAAAGCGAGAGAGAGAGAACGAGAAAACCCACCATATTCTCCAACACAACGCACACCCTCGACCCAGGGGTTTCCTTATGAGCGCGATTGATACAATCCGCGATGTGTTTAATTGAGACAGAAGGCTCGACTTGGCCGAGCGTGGAACCTGGGCTGAAGAGTGTCGATGAGTCAACGTCAGTGGGTACAGAGGAGTAAAAGTAGAAGAAAGGTAGAAAGCGTCGTTGTCAAGAAAGGATGAAAAAAAAAACATGACAAGTGTAGAGTGGACAGTGGACAGTAAAAAATGGGCGGACAGTAGACGACGTACTGAAAGTTATACAACTCCAACCCCAACTCTTCACACCGCTTTAGGTCATCGAGGAAACATTGGTAAGATTTTTCTCGTTTTTCTCTGGAGATACCAATACCAAGGGAAGGCGTTAGTTAGCGTTGGAAGAACGCAGCATGGACGAGGACGTGTAAGGGAGGAGAAAAGGAGAGGGAAGGGAAGAGAGAACGAGGAGAGAGGACAAGAATGCGCATAAGGGAAAGGAGAGAAGGGGAAAGAGGACATAAAGTGGGCAGTAGGACACTCACTCATCCGGATTCCCCAAATTAATCAAATAACTCCCATGCGGTAACACATATTTCGCTTCATACCCCAAAACCTTCATGTTGTCCTTGAAAGACGCGACGCTTTCTGGTTTCAAGGGTGGTGACTCCCATTTTCGTTGAGATTTGACGAAGAGGGCGAAGGCGTTCGCTCTGAAAGAGGAATAAGGGGTAACGATGGTTCGTCAGCTCCAACTCATACAAGAACCACGAAAGAGAAGGTACAGAGGCACATTAAGGCCCAGGAACACATGCACAGCGGATAGTGAGAGTACACACCCAATCCTCGCAGCATTAGTTACGCTATTCTCCACCCCTCCCGCTGCAGAGACATGTGCTCCCACTTTCCAGGGCAACGATGTCCATACACGTAGTTTGCATAGTGGCTCGTAATTTGAATCGGTGTCTTCGTCGACGTCCTCGGGTGACATTGCCTTTCTCTTTGCCTTGGGTGGTTTTTCTTTAGGTTTGCTGGAACTAGCAGACGTTTCTGTCGCGTGCAGGAACAATGATGAGCCATAGGAGACTTGCAAAAACGACAAAGGAACCTACCAGGATCCATCTCCATCTCCATCTCGGTCTCCTGACTAGTCCCGACGGCTAACTTGGCTTTCTTTGCTCGAGTTGACCGCCGTAAGCTTGAAGCTCTAGGTTGAGTTTCTTCTTCTTCGACTACCGCGCTAATGTTTCTTTTCAGGGTCATGACCACTGTAGCATTTGAAGGTTTTCCGGACATAGTTATGCGTAGAAAGCATAGACTGGGATTGAGAAAGGATGGTCGAGGTCCAAGTCGAAAAACAAGCATAACAGGCACACGTGATCCCGACGAGTCTTTTTTCTGACCACCATCTGAGTCTCGTCAAGACCTGGAGCTTCCTTCAAGACTTCCTTCAAGACTTCTTTTTAGCCCAAAAGAAGGAAAAAGAAAGCCCCTGGAAGCTAGAAAGCGTACCATTTGCTTGTAACTTGCCCTTGTTAACGTAGGCTCAAGCTTGCCAGCAACCCTGAACGCGGTCAAACCACCTCCAACCGCTTAATTTCTTTCTATGGGTCTTACAGTGGATGTTACTGGATATTCAGGGCAAGACCCTATCTATCAACTTCATAGAGCGGCTTAACACGCTTCTTAGTCTCGCGGGACTAGTATAAAACACGTAGACTCTCGCATTCTCGTTCCCATTCCCATTTCCGAGCATAACGATATTACCACCCAAACCCCTTTCCATCCCTATCCTCGGAGTGATCATGCGTCTGACGAATTTTCTCCTAATATCCACAACCACCACCCTCGCCCTCGTCGATGTCTTCTCCTCCCTCTCCCTGTCCGGGTTTTCGGCTTCCGCTTTGGCTTCAGCGTCGCTGCTACCTCTCCACCAACCCCAACGCCAATCCCGGCACCAACCCCAACACCAATCATTGCCTCAACCTGAGGCCAAGTCTCACCAAAACTCCATCTCCACGTCAGGCTTAACCCTCACACTCGCAACCCCATCCTCCGAATGCCAAAACCTAAACGCCCTCTGTACATCCGGAACCAGAGACCCAAATTCCATGGAGTGTTGTTCTACTTTGATATGTATCAAGCAGCCTGATGGGGGTGTTGGGGTGAGTACGTCTGGTCTTGGTCTTGTTCTGTCTCGTTGCGTTGCAACTTGCGTCCCGTTTCTGTTTCTCTCTCGATGAAGGTCCCTTGCTTACTCTTTACCTGCGTCTCTCCATAGGTATGTAAAACCAGAACCGGTGCAGGTGCCAGTACCACTAGTGGACAAGCGCACTAGGACGTCTACCCAACGCCTACCCAACGCCGGTACCGTGGCCAAAGACACTGTGATTGATCATTGGTAGCTGATTGGGGATTGGGGAGCTGATTGGGTGGTCTGAGCTCATACTCGTAGCAGAGAGGCCCTCAAGTTCACGTCCGAGTCCAGGGACCTGCGTCACCGATACCACCTTCCTTTCTTCCTTTCTCTCATCGTCATTATCAAGCAACCTGTGGCTCGAGTCATTGCATACTCTCTTCTGGAGCAAACTACGCAGAGTAGACCCACGTTCCTAGCCTTCACACCTATCATCAGTATTGGCCCTATTTAAGACCCTTGCACACCCCGGTTGCCGTAAATCCTTCGCCCTTCAAGGTGCAACAAGTAATCCCCCAGCTGCAGAGTTTTAGTCCTCTGGATCCCAGTAGTCACAGAAAAATCAAAAAATTTGTCCACCGCGAAGCCTTCGCCCCTCAATCACTTCCGAGCCCTTAAAATCGAGCCAGAGTCGAGATACGATTTCCAAACATCTTCAAAAGTTTCGTGAGAGGAAGAGTCTTGTACAACAATATCCGTCCAAACCGAAGATCCTTGGAGCCCAAGTGCAACGTGAAGGGTGTACTCTATTCCCTTTGTAGAGTCTTTCCATCGGTATGTAAGTAGGCGGAACGTATGATAACCGCATTCCTTTGGATCATCGGGACGTGGCCGAAAGACGGTAGCATAGGCCATATCTTGAGTAATCCTACCAAAGGGATCGGGCGGAAAGATTCCTTCAAACTTAAGATGATAATCGAAAGGGTTTGTGTTCAACCTGTAAGGGACAATGATACCCAAATCAGGGAGTCGCAATGGACTAGTGCAGAGGCAAAATGCAGGATTATCTTTTGCAAGATAACCAATCTCTACTTTCTCTTCCCAATCTCCTCTCATCTCAGACGGAATCATTATCTAGTTTCCGCTCTTCAGTCTCGCTAGAAGTGTATCCCTTCGAATGGAATCCCGGATCGACATTTGACTTGGATCAAGAAGGTCCAGGGAAGGCTGGCCAAGTTTATGGTGTTGAAAGATGATGATGAAAGAATCACCAGTTTTCTGAGACCGCTACTCAATTGTCAGATGCCGATGTTTCCAGAGCAACAGATACTGTATGTTCATCCATGCTAGAGGCCTCGATAAAACGCCTGCGTCCGTGAGATGGTCGATGAAAGAAGTCCCAAGCTGATCGAAGTTCAACATTATATCGTGACATCAACGATTCTGCTGCGCTGGATGTATTCGAGGTTCGAACCCTGCGCCCTGTGACTAGATGCTCTCTGACCGTGATCCATTGCCAGCGGTGAGTTCATCAAGAACACTTCATCTGCATAATATCGTACATATTGATGTCTACTCGTCTTTTGGAGATAAACGGTTAAGTAGCTACCGCTTCTCGGGGACTGGCAGAGTAGGTGTGCGAGAAAGATGTCTTCGCCAGAGTGCCCGGAGCTGGAAGAGGTGGGATTAAGAGGAAGATGGATGTGCAGGCTGTTGTTACTGAAGGAATAGGATGATTTATTGCCGATAAGTTCCACATTTGAAGCCTGCACGTTGCCTGGCATCCTAAATTCATAGGGTGATCGAGCTAGCAAACCCCTTGACTTGTCCTTCTTGGCCGCCGAGTGAGTGTACATATTCTGCCGCTCCTCCTCCAGCTCCTCTTCCGTGGGCGGCGCGGCAACCCAAGCAAAGATGCTGCGATCATTGGAAATCCTGATAACCTCCTGCTGTAGCCGCGTGAAGGCTTTGACGTCACCTTCCCCATAGATCGGCGATATACTGACACCAAAAATCCCTAACAAACAATACGCTTGGTCCTCCGGCCTCGTAGTCTCTCGAAATGCAGCCCATGACATCCTCTGAGCAACACCGTATTTGTCGATAACGCGTTCCTCGAACACATCCACTGGAATGCCAGTGACTGCCGAGACTTCTCTTCTCTTCCTCCACGACGACACTACCTTCCCTTCATTGCCAGCCCCCGTCAAAAAGATTCCATATTCATCCCGTACTTCTCCAGCGACGGCCATATCATTTCCGAAAACACCGTTCTCGAAATCGAGGGTGTCCTCAAGATTTCGTCAGGGCAAGACTACGGTGGAGAAAATCGTTTGATCTCTGAGAAGCATGTAGTCAGGCCGTGCTACAAGAGTAAAACAGTAAGTACTGCTGGTGCCGAAAAACCTTCCAAGCGCTTGCGGTGTTGTGGATTGAGAATTGACTGGTTGGGTAAGGTGAGTACGATCGTGGACCGCCAAGGAGAAAGAAGAAGGTACGCACTATTACATAGTTGAGAAGCAGTGGAACAGGAAGCGTATGACGCAATGTTTGGTGAGGAATACACCGTACGAAACACGCCGAAAAGGGACAAATTTCCGCTCGATGGATATGTGACCGGATATGTGTACGAAAATGAGATATATTGGGAAAGTAGATATAAATACAAAAAGATAATGTATCCGTAGACTAGATATCTGAACAGAAAGCCAATATATCTGGAAGTCTTTTGGTACATTTGATTGGTGCACAGACACATGGCATATCGAATGTATGGAAAAAAGTACAAAAAGACCTCATATCGAGGCTCCGGACATGGTTACGGACATGGTTCCGAAAAGACAATAAATCCGGCTTCCAGATATGAGTCCCAATAGTTCATATGTCCGTTGAACGGATAGGTGGATTCTGGCCTATCCGTTCAACGGACATATGAACTATTGGGACTCATATCTGGAAGCCGGATTTATTGTCTTTTCGGAACCATGTCCGTAACCATGTCCGGAGCCTCGATATGAGGTCTTTTTGTACTTTTTTCCATACATTCGATATGCCATGTGTCTGTGCACCAATCAAATGTACCAAAAGACTTCCAGATATATTGGCTTTCTGTTCAGATATCTAGTCTACGGATACATCATCTTTTTGTATTTATATCTACTTTCCCAATATATCTCATTTTCGTACACATATCCGGTCACATATCCGTTGAGCGGAAATTTGTCCCTTTTCAGCGTGAAAGGACCTGTGATGGCAAACAAGTCAGTCTAGACATCCGAGTCGATCAAGAGACTGACAAACACACCTCAAAACATCAAACGCCCAGAAAGCCAGCGCTGTCATCTTTTTGAATTCTCCACCACTTCAAGAGGCGATGAAAGGCCTGGTAATCCGTTTTTTGGGATTAGGACGGCAAAAATGCATGCAGTGTTCCGGTTTACGTTTTGGGAGCCTTGCACTGTAGATGTAAATGCAGCAAATAATCCCGTCAAACACAGAAAGAGAACTCAATTACCTGGAGAGCTAACGATGCAAGAGAATTTTACAGTCATTTTAATTTGCGATTTGTAGCCATAGAGAGATAGAGGGAGGAGGATGTGAAAGAAATGCCGGCGGCAAAGTCCCCAATTCACAGCACATGACACGGACGCGTCGCGTAAATGAGTCCCTATCTTTCGAACATTACATGTACTCAGAACTGGCAGATTTACTGCGAGAGGGTGATCATGCGTCCGCTTTGACAATCCAATGGCACTCTTCCATAGTAATAATGAAGTGCACCGAGTTTCCTTTCATTAATCCGGTCATTTCTCCCGTAAATGAATGCAATTTGGTGATGCTAATTCGTGCTGTAGTCTGAAATGGATAAGAGTACTCAGCAATATGTTTGCACTGGCGCATAAAAAGCAGGACAAGCGACACAATGGACGTGCAGATGAAGGACGAAAAGCTTTGGAGACAAACAAAGACACATTCGTTCTCCTCAAAGCTGCGTCAGTCACTGGCAATGCCGCTCTCAAAAGGCTCGCAAACGGCCTGTCGGTGAAATTATCATAGTAAGTATAAATTAGAGTATTAACGGTACTATCCTACTCGCAAATCCCTCACTTTCTCTCAAGAACCAAAACAGAATCAATAGCGGCGAGAAAAGTTTCCTCCCAAGCAATATAATCCTTGAACCCCAGAACATCCTCCGTGAAAGATACATCAACTGGAGCAGTAGTCTGCGCAGGTGCCTCAAGATCCTCCCTTGGAAGTCTGCTGGCGAGCTCTGGTCTCTCCTTCCTGATCAAGTCTGCGACCTTCTTCCAGCTATATTTTCCCGAAGATATGATGAAGCGTTTATCTCTTCCAGACAAGGGAGGAAAGTCTAGTGCAACAGCATGAGCACGAGCAATGTCCCTTACGTCGACCATGTCCGCAATAGGCAGACCTGGCCAGGTATCTAGTCCTTGAGAAATAAGATCGTAGACGTAGCCGTCGGTGCTCAAGCTGGAACGAGACGCGACAGGGAAGTTGGGCACGAGTGGGCCGTAAATTGCTGGTGGTAGAACTTGATTGAGGAAGACAATCAGCTCCAGCGGTCCAGTATGAGAAGGAAAAGACACTCACGGACAGTCACGTCTACATCAGGATGCTGATGAGCAATCTCCCAAATCTTCTTATCGGCGATAGTCTTTGCAGCTGAGTAGATGACCATGGTGTTGGGGTCATTCTTGTCAATGTCTTTGAGTTCGACGGGACCAAAGTCTTTCTCGTTGACAGCCGTAGCTCCGAAAGCTTTGGAAAATGATGCTATTTCGAGAACCAGTCAGACATTCGAGGTAAAAACTCCAGAAGGAATAAACTGACTATCAAAAAGAGAAGCAACAGTGCCAGTGACGACAATTTTCTTGACTCCGAGCTTGATAGCCTGTTGTACAATATGGATACTTCCTTCATACGCACCCTGAAATTGGAATTAGTGAATACAACACATTTCCGCAAAGCAAAAGACTCACGTTGAAAATTTCTTCTCCTGTCTCCTCTTTCAAGAACCCAGGGCTAGCGACGTGAACAATGGCACTGACACCTTTGAGTGCATCAGTAAAGTCGGATGTCAAGCCGGGGATCTCTACGACTTGGAGGCTTGAGCCGGCATTTGGGAAGATAGCTTTGAGTTTTGAGGCGGAACGGGCAGCGGCGCGAACGACGTATTTGCCATCAGCGAGTAGCTTGGAAATGACATGGGAACCGAGGAGACCAGTGCCGCCAGTGACCTGAAGATCGTTATTAGGATGAGTTCAGGGGGCAGAAACAGAGCAAATACGCACTAGAGCGATGGGTTTCGACATGATGAGGGAGATCTGGCTAGTTTGATTCGGTGAGAGAGTTCAGGATGTAGGCAACTGTACAAACCTTGTACTAAACTATTGCTCTTTATACCCATCCCTGAGCTTATGAAAATGTAAGTTCCCCAATCGATCAATATCTGTAAGCGTTCGGTCCAGCTCTGGTGAAACTGAAGGAAGCTTGCTCAGCCAGGAACGGAGTCTGGAAACTCATATACAGACCGGATATTTGTGCGACTGCGTGTCCATAGATAGATAGATTACGGATCATTGATCAAGGTGGCCGGGATGGATTACTCAGCCAGCGCTGATAAATGCCTTGCTCGTTAAGCAATTATTAATTATTCCCAGTGAAAACGGACTCCGCACGAATCCGCAGAAATCCGACCAAGATCCGCAAAAATCTCTGTTTCCCTTTGCGTCTTGTCGGATTCTCACCGATTATTTTCCCGAATCCGCAGAAATCCGTGAAATCTGTAGCACATCTGTAGTCATTGATTTACACAATTTCGTAGCTCTCAGAATCATATGTAGAAATCTGCAGGAATACGCAGAATACGTCAGAATCTGACTGATTCCGAGCAAGCTACTGTTCCTAAAACGGTTCTCGATCTCGGCCTCGATCCACGTAATTCTGGCCAATTCAGATGAAATACGTCGTATTATCAGGTACCATAGCTATTAACAAAGCACTACTGATTACTGTACCAAGTCCTGGTCTAACGCCATATAACTATCCTCCTTCTAGCGAATTTCGATGACGGAAGAGCTGGAAACGAGCAATACTGGGTAACTAGACGTGCACAAGGAAGGACATTGCGACGAATACGAGTCCATAAAGACTGGAAAAGCAGAAGTTGAAGACCATAGACGACGGTAATCCACATACTTGCACCTAACTGATTGCCATAACGCTGGCTACAAGTTTTTCTGGAAGAGAAAATGCGTCAGACCGGCCAAATACACGTATAGTGCAATACAGTACTCACTTGCATACCTGATACGAGTCCTTGTGGCGGAGAAAATGCGTCAGGCCAGCCAAATACGCATATAATGCAACATGGCACTCACCTGCAAACTGAAACCCTCTCCTAAAGCGCATACATCCATCTTATCGGTTAAAGCTTCGCGCTGCACTGCCTAAGAGGAAGATTTCCTGACAAACACGTTAGGAGCCTCCAGAGCAGGTATGAACACGTACCTAGTTGTGATATGGCATCTAATTCGAACAAAAGATGATAGCCATTGGGCGGGCAGGAGGAGAGCAGGAGGAGAGAGCAGGGCAACGATGTGGTAGAGGAAGGGACGGTGGTGGTACCTGTCAAAGACACGGAGCGTGCTAACTTGTCACCAATGAGTCTAGGTCGAGTTGTCGCCGAGAAGAAAATTTCTCCAAGTTATAATTTCTCACTGACAGCTACAAGAGTAGCTTGAATAGCCTAGAACCTACAAAATTTCGTTGGCCCAGAATTCGCCGGATTTTGGCGAACTCGAAGCATCCTTTTGGCATCCTTGTCGATTTCGTCGGATTTCTGCTGAAAATCGTCACTGTTGTGCGGATTTGTGCGGATTTGCCCAGAGTCCGTTTTCACTGGGAATTATCAATCAACCTGAGATGAGCAAGTCGAGTCGAGAAGACTCTTTCATCATGGAAAAAATGAATACCCCAGTGTTTGAGGTTAGGTTCACGAAGCCAAACAGGATCTGCGTCAACGAAATCTCCACCGGAGATGACGTTAACGCCTTCAGTCTTTCGACCGGTACATCACATAATGAAAACGAAGCGGAAAGCACGGAGACAAAATGAGATCAAATGATGCAATAGACACCCTGGAAGTCCTACAAGTGTGTGGACAGCCCAGAGGCCCTACGAGGGTGATTTTACGGACAGCCTAAAGGTCCTGGGCATGGAGCGATGAGAAGAGGGAAGAGTCAGACGGACTTCGTGACGATTAGTACATTGTAAAGTAACCTTTAAAAAATTAAGGAATGGGTCTAGACACAGAGTCTTTCCGAGCCTTCTCGAGCTTATGAATCGAATAAGAGGAATCGACCCTCACCTCCTGTTTGATGCTAACCCCTTTCAAATGTGTCTTCGTGGCCCTGTTCAAAGAAGCCTCTTCTAGCGCAGAGTCTAGAGTGGCCGGTGATGAAGATCCGTGAACAAAGTACGTACAGTTGAATATATTATATGGAATATTGTATTCCATACCATGGATATTCCATATGATATATTTTTTTGGCAGTGAAAGTCAATTTGAAGCAGCCAAAAGTGTATTCCATATGATATATTCTACTGTACATAGTATATATACGGGTCTGCTTGACGCTAATGCTTTCTCCGACATACTTGGGTCACACCCCTCTGTCGATAGCGATAAAGGCAATGACGAGCAACCAGGCGCCTTTCTTCAATGATTTCGTCGTGCATAAACGCACGTATCTAGCCTCAGTTATTGTGTCGTTCGGTAAGGTCTCCTTCCGATACAAAGCGGGTCAACCTCTGACGACATAGGGGGTAGGTGCCATGTCTTTGGGATACGATACAGGCGTTGCTTCCGGCGTGGTGGTGCTTCCCTCATTTTTATACTCTGTCACGGGAACCACCACATTGTCCCCTGCCGCCAAGGCAGACCTCTCGTCGAAGTGAGTTGCAGCGACTGTCAGACCTTGTATGCACTGATAGTACAATCAATTTCTTCAAGCGTGGTTTCTATTCTCTTCCTTGGTGCATTCGTGGCAGCTATCGTTGCTCTTCCTGTGACCTTGAGATTTGGGCCTCGCATTGCTCTCGCTCTGGCCGGTATCGTGTTCACGACAGGGGCAATAGTTCAAATCGTAACAGAGCATTCGCTAGCAGCTGTCTATGTCGGACGTGTGCTCTCTGGCTTCGGCATCGGAATGATAAGCAATGCTGGTGAGAAATGGTTATGTTGCCGGCTCGAAGGACCGATTGATATGAAAACCTCTCTAGCAAACTCTTACATCGCCGAGATCAGCCCAGCACATATCCGAGGCAAGACTGGTACCATGTTCCAGATGTTTTTGGTCATAGGAAGCATCATTTCCTTCTTTACGGTTTATGGTGTCAGCAAGAACTTGCCAGGTGTCCCGTCTTCCATCCAGTGGAGGCTCGCTTTCGGTTTACAAATGCCCGGTTCTCTACTCATGCTCTCTGGCCTGGCCTTCATACCTGAGTCACCGAGATGGCTGGCTTATCGTGGCAATGTTGAGAAAGCTACATCAGTTATTTCTTGGCTTCGTCAACTACCTGAGACGGATCTTCAAGTGACACACGAAATAGCAGAAATCATCGCTTCGATCAACGAAGAACGAGAAGCTAGCCAGGGCTTGACTATCAAAGAGATATTCTGTAAGGGCTATCGAGATCGCTTCATGTTCTCCACGAGCGTTGTCGTCTTCTGTAAGCCGCGTTGTCTTGGAGATATGCGCAGTTTGTGCTGATTGCCTTTCGGTGAATCATAGTTATGTTCACCGGGCAGAACTCGATTCTGTACTATGGGCCCATTATCTTTGCGTCGATTGGTTACGGCACAAATGCTGGCCTGCTGGCATCAGGACTCTTCGGTGTCATCAAAGTTGCCTGCACGCCCTTATTCGCCATCTTCTTCGCCGACCGTTTCGGCCGGAAGACTCTCTTACAGGTCGGCAACATTCTCAAAGCAGGTGTCTTGTTCACTTTTGCTGGTCTGACGAGCAGCAAGATTGATCCGCATTCGGCGAGGGGCAACGCAGCTGCAGCTATGCTATACCTTTACATGGTGTTCTACAGCTTCTCGTACGGACCACTTATTTGGATCATGATATCCGAGCCTTTCGACAATAAAACACGTCAGTGGGGTGTCATGTATGCTGTCGCCTTGACCTGGATCCTAAACTACGCCATCTCTAAGATCACACCAATTGGCATCAATGTGGGTGACGAAATCATCAAGAATATCGTCAGATAGATGTGGCTCACTGACAATTGCACAGAATATAGGCTATAAATTCTGGATAGTGATTGGAATTTTAAATCTTCTTGCTTTCGCCGGAGTAAGCTCCTTGCACTCCAAGACTATGATACAAAGCTGAATTTGAATGTCAACAGACCTGGGTACTCCCGGAGACACAAGGCAAGACTTTAGAGGAGATGGTCGGTTATATATTTGATTTAACTTTTGCCAACACAATGTCTCACAAATGCTTGGGTCCAGGACATCATCTTCAGCAAAACCACTCCAGTAGTCCGCGAAGCCAATATCGAGAAGGCACTTGGTCACAAAGTCAACGAGACAGCAAATAGCTATAGCAAACATGAAGATAGTCTCGCAGTAGTTCCTACAGCAACTTGCGTTGAGCATGATGTCCTTATTATCGGCGGTGGTTTGGTCGGGTATGTACAATGGTCTCTGCATCGAAGTCTATGAGAGCAATTTATTGGGAGCTAATTGACTATGGTGCTCCATAGATTGACACTGGCCCAAGGCCTTCGAAAAAGGGGTATCAAAGCTACAGTTTTTGAGCGTGACATCGATAGAGATGGCCGAACTCAGGGTTACGGTAGGGCTGACTCACTTCTTGCCATGCAGACGGTTCAGCATTGACGGTTCTTCGCAGCCATTACCTTTCATTGGGCGTTGGAATGTCTGGAGCAGATGTACCCTAAGGATATCTTTGACCGGTTAGACGATACAAGCGTGGATCCGAACCTAAGTTTTGACGAAGGTCATTTCCTCGTGATAGATGGCCGAAATTGTGTCCCCATCCTCGACATACCTCCCTCTAAACGTCGCATCCGCGCTAATCGATCCAAATTTCGTAAGCTTATCTTGGAAAGATTAGATGTCGTATACGAGAAGCGGTTCAGAAGTTATGAGATTATTCCGGATGGAGTGATTGCGCGTTTTGAAGATGGGTCAAGCTTTAAAGGAAGTTTCTTGGTGGGATGTGATGGGAACAATTCGCTTGTGAGGAGGCAGTTAGTAGGGGAGGAGAAAGCTGCGCTCAAACCTTGCGGAATCACTATGGGCGGAGTCGTCCAGTACTTTACGCCAGAACAGGCTAAGCCTTATCGAGGTCAGCAGTTATTGTGTTCAAGGTCTGTGACAAAGACTGACAACGAGTGGTTTTGGTACTAGACATTGACCCACTGCTCTTCCAGACCATCCACCCGGAGACCCGCAACTACATCTGGTACTCGGTCCAAGACGTCAGCGACGACGGCAAGACCATTGCCGTGTTAACGATGGTCTCACACCCGATCCTAGACCCCACAGACGAACTTTCCAAAAATGCTACAAGCAAACAAGTCATTGCCGACATCAAAAAACGAGCCGAAGGTTTCGCTGAACCCATGTTTAGTCTCCTCAACAACATCGATGAGAACTTGCCTGCAACGCGCATCCATCTGGCTGACTGGATTCCAGTGCCGTACAATAGTCAGGGAAGGGTTGCCTTGGCTGGTGATGCTGCAGGTCCTATGACCAGTGAGTCATTTCGAGACCTGTCACCTGACTGAAGATGCGTACATTAGTGCTAACAAACAGATCCTCTTTACTCACTAGTGTTTCGAGGCGAAGCAGTAAATCATGGATCTCTTGACGCCATGCTTCTGTGCGACGTGCTCACCAAGCATACTCGCGGCAAGATTGACATCACTGAAGGCATAGAGAAGTATGAGGCCGAGATAAGAGCAAGAAGGATGGTCGCTACGCCATTATCGCGACAAGCAGCTATCGATGCCCATCTCCCAGGTGGATTTCCCCCTGATTCACCGTTAGTCACTCAACGCGCAGCTCCAGACATTGCTTCTACCGTCATTGAGGCATAAGCGTGAGTCTTGATTGATGTAAATATAGAAAATCAGTAGAATGTTAAGCATAGACCTCGTTAACGTGACATGTTGTATGGCAGATGAAACCCGTTGAGTGTACTGGGGAAAGGTGCCACTGCTTCGCATTGTTGAGCAGGCTATGTTCTATATACGTAGCGGCAACTGCATACTTACCTGGGGATGTAAAAGTGCTTGTTAGAGCCGTTTGTTAGAGGTTTAAGAGCGATGAGCAGTAAGGGAAATCCTTGTTCTTGTAGGGCAATCTACGAGCCCTTATATACTGTTCTAGATAGTACATGTGACTACTTATCTAAGAACTACTGATGTATAGTAAGCGTAACTAACTAGATTACTATCTAATCTATATCTAATCTAGTGTTGATGGCTGCTTACTAATTTGCCAATTCAACACTCCCCCTTGCTAAGCTGCATCGTTAGTGCGTGTAAGCATAAAGGTGCTATAAGCAGCTGAGGTTCATCTTCGTTATTTGAGATACGTTGTACCAAGGTTCTATAATACGTTATACAAAAACTCAGCTAGTATAAAACTGAAGTCCTAGTTGCAATCTGGACTTCTCGAATTTTTGTTTGCCAAGGTTCTTTGTAAACATATCGGCGGGATTATCGCTTCCTTCTATGAACTTTATTGTTACGTTCTCATTTGCTACATGTTCACGAATAAAGTGATATTTGACAGCAATATGTTTTGAACGTCGTTCTTTAACAGGATTGGATGCGATGAAGATAGATCCTTGATTGTCCCCATAGATATTGATAGCTTTCATCTCAATGTTAAGTTCTTTTAAGAGAGCTTTTATCCAGATGACTTGACGACTACAGTCGCTAAGTGCCATATACTCAGCTTCGGTAGAGCTTAATGCGGTTGTGGTTTGAGCTCTAGAGGCCTAGTAGAAAGTACCACATGCCAATGTTAGGAAGAAGCCAGTATGTGATCAATGATCATTTGGGTCTGATGCCCAGTCAGAGTCTGTGTATGCAGCGAGACCAGTTCCTAATGGATCTGATTCAGTGATCTTTTTCTTGGATCCGTCATACACTAATGCGTAGTGTCAAGTACCGAGAAGGTAACGGCAAATCCAGAGAGCTTTGGCTAGATGATCATCTGAAGGGTTTGCAGCGTGCTGTGCCATTTTGGTAACGGCGAAGGCTATGTCAGGACGAGTTCCTAACATAATGTAAAGAAGAGACCCGATGACAGTTTGATATTTCTGTTGAAGTACTGGGTCAACTGGGGCTTTGTTTTTTATAGGATAATATCCTGCAGGTAATGGAGTAGCAGAAGCTTTCGCGTTTTGCATACCACATTGTTCTAGTACCTTTTCAAGGTAGGCTCATTGATCAAGATAGATTTTGCTGCCTTTCCTGACGATGTTCATCCTAAGAAATTCTTTGGCATCGCCAAGATCCCTGCATTCCCATTTCTTCATAAATTTTGCCTTTAACTTGAGCACTAGCTGCTTGTCTGCTCCACAGAATAGGGCATTGTCAACGTAGACGATGGCAATGACAATGTAACCATTTTGGTTATATACGAAGATTCTGGCATCAGAATTGATTCGTTTGAAACCAAGTTCTGCCATGGACTTGTCGAGACCTTTCCACCAAGCAAGACCAGCTTGCTTAAGTCCATATAGAGCACAAAGTAGCCGAATCACTTTGCGTTCTTTTCCAGGTTCTATAAAACCTTCTGGTTGTTCCATATAGATCTCTTCTTCGAGTATGCCATAAAGATAGGCACTACGAACATCGACACCTGAGATGTGCCAATTATTGAGGGCTGCCAATGCGAAGATTAGGCACACCGTCTCAAAGCAAACAACTGGAGAGAAGACTTGATCGAAGTCTAGACCTTCAATCTGTGATAAACCTTTAGCGACGAGTCTCGCCTTCTTACGGCCATCAGTTTTGATGTCAAAGACCGATCAGTTTTTTATGACTTTCCTATTCTCAGGACGATCTACGAGTTGGAAAGTTCCGCGCCTGCGAAGTACCTCTAGTTCTTCACAGCAAGCAATTTTCCATTCCTCCTGCTCTTTATCTGGTAAGAGCAATATTTCTTGGAGTGTCCATTCACAGGGAGATTTAGAGTCAATTGCATTATTAAGCAAGAGATTTATCATCTGTATTCCCCCTTCCCAGCATAGTTGTGCCTGATCTTCTAAAAGATCGTTTCCATCTGTATTAGATGCAGAATTCTCATCGTCTGAAGTGGACGAGTGTGGCCTGAGACTTTCATCAGCGTCTCCTGAGTCACTTTGTCCTGTGGAACTAGGACCGGGATCCTGTGATGCTGTGGCTGCAGTCCCGTGTGGTTGGTTTAGCTGTCGCCATGCCTCACGTTCTCTTGTGGCTCTATCAGTGTCGCGTTTATCAGCTGTGACCTGTTTATTTGCATCACGTGCACGCATGCCAGGGGGCTGAGTGCTCCCCTGTCTCCAGGCTTGATTAGAGTCTGGTACAAATGTTCTTAGTGCTCTCCTGTCACGTTGAGTTTGTCTAGGTGCAGGAGGTGGATTCGGTGATTGCCTTGGTCACCTCAGAGGTGTCTGTGGAAGCTGTGGTGGTGTTTCAGGTTCAGATTCAGTTCTCAGAGGCAGCGTTTCCGGTGGCGATCTCTGCAGACTCTGTCTGTCAGCATCGTCATGCTGAACATCAGGTCTCCTTTTGGAAGGTGCGTTGGTTGGTATGTAAAAATGCTCGTCTTCATCTTCGCTGAACATTTGAGGAACATCCTCATTAGGATCGTTTGGAACGTCTTTTGACGTTATAGGAAGTCGTTTTGAGTTTGTTGTGCTTTTCTCACATCGAGGAAACAAAGTTTTGTCGAATACTGCTTGTGGTGCAGTAAATTTCGCATTGTTCTTTTTCATGAATAGATCACCATGTCTGCCTGGGGCAGGACCAAGATAGGTCATGAGTTCTGTTTTGGAAGCGAGTTTGTTCTTTCGAATTTTCGCTGGAACGTAGACATACGCTCCACAGCCAAGTACACGTAAGTGATCCATACGAGGCTTTTTCTTTTCAAGAACTTCATATGGTGTTATCCAGTTATGTCGCTGCATCGGAGTGTGCATATACAAATACACTGCATGTGTAACACAAAATTCCCACCAGCTGTCAGGAAGACACGCGTGTTTGCGCATTGCCTCAGCTTTGTCCATTATAGTGCGCATGAGGCGCTCAGCACGACCATTTTGTTGGGGGTGTATGGTGCGCTTTGTAGGATCTTGATGCCTTTGTCTTTCAACATTTTGATGAAGGCACCTTTGATATATTTTCTCCCTGCATCGGACATCCATTGTTCGACTTTAGACTTGTATTGGTTCTCAACCATGGTGAGTCATTGGCGAGTGACATGAACTGGCATTTTCTTATTGTTTAACAGAAAAGCCCACGTGTTAGATGTAAAGTTGTCCAAGAAGATTATCATATAATTGAATTTGTGGTATGATTCAGTGGGGAATTCTTTGAGATCTGAATGGATTAATTCAAAGGGACACGACGCCCGTCCTTCTGATGGTGGGTAAACTCGTTGTGGTGTTTTTCCTTCGAGACATCCGCGGCAGATTGGTGGTTGTAAAGGAATATTGAATTCTGGCCAGCCATCAGTATGTGTTTGAAGATGTTTGAGAACATCACGAGAAGGGTGACCAGCGTGTTGTGCGCTAAGTCAAAGTTGATTTCGTAAATCATAGCGTCTGCCAAGGAGGCAACGTCATTTTTGGTATGAGGAAGATAGTAAATAGTATCTTCTGGTGATCGTTTGGTAAATGTCAACCAGCGACAATGCATTGTGTTTCCATCTACATCTGTCATTTTGTCATGCTTCATTAGCGTGATCATTTTGTCTGATCCATGGACTGTCACTCTGTCTGACTGTAGGAATGTACCAAGTGACAATAACCGTTGATTTAGATCGGCAACATAGTAAACAGGGGCAACTTTGAAGTAACGAGATCCCTGTTGTATGATGACAGTGCCAGCAGTGTTGGTTTTTGTAACTCCATTTGCAGTTTGAATAGAGATTGAATCTACTTTATGTGACTCAACAAAGTCGGTTAAGTCAAAAGTGTAATGAGCAGATGCTCCAGAATTGAGTAACCAGGCATTGTCATAATGTTTCTGGTTGATGAGAGTATTCTTTCCCTTGCAATTCACACAAGATGAATAATAAGTCCCACAGGGACATAATATATTGGGTACATTATAAATAGAGGGGCTAATAGAGCCCAGAGGAGCGGTATGTATAAATATGTTACAAGCATGCGATAATAATTTACATGCAACTGGGCTCATCATCTGCACTGTATTAGATGTGTCAGATACTCTATTCACAATGGAAGAGAAAGAGGGTGTGGCATACCTGTAGTACCCACCATCATTCCAACTCTCAGAAATAATCTCCTCCTCAGAGTCAGATCCGAGGGATATAATGTCCATATCCGGAGAACTCGACAGTGGTGTTATGAGGTCCGGTATCGAGTCGGCATCCAAGTTGGAAGCACTGGGGGACGTGGAGATTTCCTCGCATAATGGGGTAACCGACTGCGCTTGGCTCCATCCCAATGAATTGGAGGCGCTCATCTGGTCGAGGTCCCCATCAAGGTCCTCAAGGCCCTCGTTGTACTCCCTGTCGAACTCCCCCGAATACCACCTTTGAGTCATCTCGTCGGTGACCATGTGAAGACGCTCCTCGAGCGTTTTGTGGTTGGGGTCGATGTTCTCTTTGTCGGAATCCCCCATGTCGACGAGACTGGCCTCCCACATTCTGAGGTGTTTGGTAGACTCTGCTTTTTCCCTCTCGAACTCCTCCGAGTCCATGCTCCCTGTGTTGGAAACGAGACTGTCTGACAGTCTGTCGAGTTCCTCGGCCATTTCGGCGTTGTTGTCCGTTCCCACACACTTGTCGTGTTTCCACCCGAAGTTGTTCCACGCTTCCTCTTGCTGTGGAGTACCCCAGTTGGTGGCACCCCAACCATCAGAGACAGGTTTGTTGTTGCGGATGGCGAACCAGTGGTCGTCATTGTGATCGGGGTTGGAATCGGTGTGAGAGAAGGTGTGGCCATCAGGATAGGGGGCGACGAGATTTTGCCAATAGTATCGTTCCATGAAAGAACAACCATCGGAAATGATAGAGGGACGAGGGAGAGAGGTAGAGGCTTCGGAATGAGACATGTGTGCTAGTTCAAGGTCTTTGAGGAGCTCACCAGTTGGCTTAATCCCATTAACACGAGCAGTTTTAAAGGCATTCTGGACAGATGAGAAAAATCTGTCAAAAGGCTTTTCCGTCTCGCTAAAGAAGGGTTTATGCACATCTTTGGTAGAGGGCTCCATGACCGTGATGGTCGGAGTTTCCTTGAAGAACTTTGCTGCATGTATGACGTGTGAGTGTCCTAACTTAATAGGACCCATGCTTTGGGCTTGTTGCTTCTGGCGTGTTTGTTCACCAGCACGTTTTCTGCGGCCTTGCCAGTTGCCACATCCTCGGCCTTTGCCTCTCCAAGCACTGCTGCTGCCTTTATGGCGCTGCTGCTGCTGTTCCTCAAAGACAGGAGGTTTGCCTTTGCGTTTGATTGCTGTGATTTTGGTGGCATTGGCAGATTGAGTTTTCTTTCCGCCGCGCGCTTCCCAAGTGTTGACAACCTGAGTACGAAGATCATCAAGGGATCCATCTTCGAAGGCGTTGATGTCATCTTGAGTTTCCTTGGCAATGTCATAGCCATAGATATCAGCGGGGAGTTTGTTGATAACGATCATGTACTGGAGGTATAGGGGAATGGCCGTGTTAACACCAGCGTTATTGATCTGAGTGAGGTACATTTTGATGAGATCAATTGCAGCACCAGGATGAGTGTTGTGAGGGATTTCGACGTCCATGGCACACTTGAAGTTCTGAAAGATTTCAGCAGCTCCAGGTTTACCATAGAGATCTTTGAGAGTTCCCCACATTCTCCTGGCAGTAGTGATATCCTCAAGTTTCATACCAATAGCTTGAGAGACACGGAGTTTGATAACTCCCATGGCCTTGTCGTTGTCTTTGTCCCAATCAACAGTACTACCAGCAGCAGCAGCGGTGAAATGGGTAGGAGATGCTTCTTCATTGCTTGCTCCTGCAGCAGCACCAGTAGTGGTACCAGTGGGAGCAGCGGGGGCAGGAGCTGGAGTGATTTCTATATCTCCAGGACGAGGAGTATTGAGGACATATGTGATGCCCTGAGATTGAAGCCAAGATTTGGACTTGCTGGCCCAAAGGGTATAGTTCGGTCCAGTGAGTTCTGGAACAGTAGACATAAAGCTTGATCTGGAAGACATTTCAAATGTGATCTGGGGATATAATCGAACTGTCAGCATAACATCCTATATGCAAGATAAGCAGTGGCGTTAAGGACGCGCCATGAAAATAAATTAAAAGCTGCAGCTAGCACGCTTATGACAGTGATTATCCCCGGTGTGCATTATACCAGCTTGCAGCCATGTAGGCGCTACTGTGCACATACAGCAGCCATGAAGGTGCATGTAAAGAACTTCTTTCACGGAGGGCGATGTTCAAGCAGCTGCAGGGGTGCTACCAGGTATTACGCAGTCTAGGACTTGCTGCCAGTGATGGAGCGATGTCCAGGGCTTGCGGGGCCCATAACCTGTTGAGCAGGCTATGTTCTATATACGTAGCGGCAACTGCATACTTACCTGGGGATGTAAAAGTGCTTGTTAGAGCAGTTTGTTAGAGGTTTAAGAGTGATGAGCAGTAAGGGAAATCCTTGTTCTTGTAGGGCAATCTACAAGCCCTTATATACTGTTCTAGATAGTACATGTGACTACTTATCTAAGAACTACTGATGTATAGTAAGCGTAACTAACTAGATTACTATCTAATCTATATCTAATCTAGTGTTGATGGCTGCTTACTAATTTGCCAATTCAACACACATGGCAAGGTACGAGGCCCCCTTTCCTTTTGAGTATCTATGTGCTCAAGTAGAGGGCTTTTTCAATCAATGATTCTGTATTCCTTAACAGACGATACTGCTTACATGCAGGTAAGCAAACTACATAGTAGTACTCAAACGCAGCAGCGGGGAAATTGACAAACGGGTAAGGAAGGACTGGAGCAATAAATCCACTGCAAGCATCAAAGAACGGAAAACATAGCAATGCGTTAAACCATAGTGAGTAACGAAAATTTTAATGGACTTGTTGCTGACATCCAAAAGGAGAGAGTCCGAGTGCATCAGTAAGTGCTCAAAAGCTTTCACCTTTACAGTGTCAGAAGTGGGTACCTGCATAGGTTACGAGGCTGAATGAAATGAGGATGAGTTCTTTACACCCTCTTTCTGCGTATGGCTATGTGCAAATGCTCCCTTTCCGTGCGGCCTTTTTGCTAACGATCAGCCTTTCCTTTTCATTTTGTTTCTGAATACTAGCACGTATAACGCATCATAGCGTCCGATTTCTTTCCCTTCTATTTGCATGGTTATAGTCCTTTGCATCAAGATTCAAGTACAAAGAAGTCCAATAAAATAATGTGTACATTAAAAGCTTGGACTGCAATGGCCTCGTATTCACCACACTTCAACGCTGGCCCACAACAACTTCATGTGTACATGCCAAATCCAATACTACTTATGCACTACTTGACAGAGACATGCTGATTCAGGGAAGTAAACTTGAGAAGAAAATTCCCGCTACGATAGTAGTGGGTTTTGGGGTAAGTGGACATTTTTCCGCTCCAGAAATGATTAAGCACACGGCAGCATTCAAGCCGCTTTTCACACTCTGACAGCCATTTTTCCTTCCGCTCAGCATTGAAACAGGTTGACATTAAGGGGCGCCTTCATGGAGTTGGAGAATTTTTCCCATCTTCTCCTCTCCTTCTATTGTTTCTCCTACTCAAAACCAGTACCCCTGCTCAAACTCGCCGAGGGATTGTCATTAAGTGACATGCAGCGTATGAATGAGTCCTTTTGGTATGAGACACTCCTCTGTGTCAACGTGGTCCTTCAAAACATAAGTGTTCGTCATTGGGTGGACTCGCTGCCGCTTCCGATTGAGGTGTGTGTTCTCGGCCAGATAAGCCCGTTGCCATCCATTAATTGCTGTCTACTTAGGTTTCTGGAAGGACAGAGCCCAATGGTAAAGGGTTGTGGACTAGATGTGTACAGATTGATTTCTTAAGTCGCTTAGGAGTATTGGACCTGGCTAGAGGAGAAGTCTGGTTGCAGGAAATATCGGAGACTTTTGGTTGTGTGACATGAGTCTATGATGCAGATATATTTAAATTGAAGGCATGTACATAATTGAGAGTACTTGGCAAAATCCTAGTTTCGCAGTGAATTTAAAGTAAAGGCACGTACATAATCGAGAGTACTTGAGAAATTCCTTTTGGTGGATGCGTGGAGGGTATGGACTCGGAGAGCCAGCTGCCCACCGGTGTGTGGGTAGCGGGCTTTGCAGCCCCGCCGGCCCTTCGCCGGTTATCAAGAAAGAAATTGAGGAAAATGTTATTTGGTCCAGAGTAGTGTTGCACGTGGCTCCACTTGACTCCGGCTAAGCCGGGAGCCGAGCTGATGTATAGCCAAGCCGAGTCAAATAAACAATGAGCCGGCTCTACATAGTCCATCACAAAGACCAAGTCCGAGTCCAGGGACCTGCGTCACTGGTACCACCTTCCTTTCTTCCTTTCTCTCATCGTCAGAGACAGCAAGTACTCTCTTCTAGAGCAAACCACGCAGAGTTGATGCACGTTCCTAGCCTTAACAATCCCTTTTCAGCTTCCTCCTTAGTCGTCGCGCTCGCCAGCGCTTAAGTGTCCGAGTTGACATCGTTCCGCGCAGGCCGCTCTACATCTCTACATCTCAAGTACATCTTCCCCAAACGATTTGTCACCCTGGTTGCGTCATAGGCCATAAACAGCTTCTCATTAATCATTGACATCGTTACCCGGTGAAGCTGATTCAGCTAGTTGGTGTACCGTGCCTGTGTCCTTAAGCTCGTCCCCAGGCCTCGACAAGCTCATCAGTTCAGACAATGTCAAACGACTCGGACAATGTCCTCATCTTCTACGATATCCCTTCCAGAGACCTTGGCCCTTGGTCACCTAACACCTGGAAGACTCGGTGAGTTCTCCATCTTAACTATTACCAACGAGTCAGACTTATCAATGCTGCATCTCAACACAATCACTATACCTCCCCATCCCATCCCATCCCCTTTCCCTTTCCTCCATCCCTTCAATCCTTCCCCTTCCCTCGCAGCTACGCCCTCAACTTCAAAAACATTCCCTACAAAACCATCTGGGTCGAATACCCCGATATAGAACCAACACTCAAACAACTCAACATTGCTCCCTGTATGACGAAGGCTGACGGGGTGACTCCCCACTACACCCTCCCCGCGATATACGATCCTGTAAGGAAAGAAGGAGTGACGGATTCGCTTGCGATAGCAGTGTGGTTGGATGAGCGTTACCCTGAAGCACCAAAGCTGGTCCCAGAAGGAACACTCACCTTCCACAAAGCCTTCCTATCCGCCTTCTCCTCGAACATCGAAGCGATGTTGCAGTTTACCATTCCGAAAGTAACTTGGGCCCTGAATGAGAGAAGTGAGGGGTATTTTAGAAAGACGAGGGAAGAGAGGTTTGGTATGAAAATGGAGGAGCTGTATCCCGAGCCGGGGACGGAAAAGAGGAAAGGGGAGTGGAAGAAGTTGGAGGAGGGGTTGGGGAAGGTTGCTGGGTGGTATGGGAAGGATAACACGTTTGTCATGGAAGGAGAGGATAGCGCATGTTTCGCGGATTTCATGTTGGGAGGGTTTATTATCTGGATAAGGATCTTGTTCGGGAAGAATAGCGAGGAGTGGAAGGATGTTGCGAGTTGGCATGGGGGCAGGTTGGGGAGGTTGATTAAGGCATTGGAGAAGTACGAGTGAAACTTGAAGCAAACCAATAAGTCTCTGGATCCTGCGTTATGTGCTTTCGTTATTGACTCGCTTTTGTACTTCCAAGAAGTTGCTCTTTTCCGTCGGGATCGGTTCAGTTCAAGACGCAACAAACTACTGAATAAATATGATACGTGTTCATAGTAAGAAAATGGATACCAGAAACGACCGCACTAATAGTGATCCCCCTTGCAGGAGTGATACGACTACATGATTAATAGATAATTATGGACTCGAGGTACTTTGTACGAATAGAGCTCTTGAGGAAGAGCGCTAGCAATGATGATGAAAGGAGAGCGCTGAAGTTCATCAAATACTGTTAGCAGTGATAGGATCAATATCGCCGCTGGGACCAAGACGAATCCACGGGTTAGGCTGCACCCCACTGGGCTGGAACTCGGAAAGACGCTCAATCTCTTTCTGGATTGGACGAATCGTATCGGCAGTGATCATCAGTTCGTTCTTCTTCCAGCCTTCAGCGATGGGAAGACGTTCTTCGCGGAACAGGATTTGGACGTAGCTGGGGTAACGATGACGCTCGGTAAGATTTTCGTTCTTGGAGATTCAAAGAAAAATGGAACGTACTTCTTCGGCGCCCTCGTAGCCACTCCATCCGTAATATTACCCATCACAGCAACATACAAAGAAGATTCCCTCGTTCGAATCTTGAATCCCTTCACATTATTAATCAGCTGAGGATTCACAGCGTTCTGAATGGCCTGGCGCTCTTTCTGGACGAATCCAGCAGACGTAGCGTTATAGTAATCTACTCCGGGATTAGAGTTGGCTAGGGTGGTGAAAACCGTTTCGTTGAAATGGATATTGTCGTTGTTAGGATCAACGTTGAAGTCTTCACGGGAGAGGGAGATGTCGTGTTCGAATGTTTCGTGCCTATGATACGGTATGGGAATCAGTAAGTAGAAGAAGGATGAGATTTGATTTGGCTAGAGGAGGCTGGAGATGGCAATGGCAGTACTTACAGAGCAATCTCCGTCAAATTGAAGAAATCAGGGGTCTCAGCTGCAATCAGAGCACCCTTGGCCGCCACCGTGACCACGTCTGGCCCGACATTGAAACCGTCTGAAAGAAAATGATTCAATTCGGGATGAGTCCATAACCATCCACTGCATTGATCCCGGAATTCGGGACACGAACCTAGGACTGCTTGCAATACAATAGGGATGGTGATATTCTTACCATCCCTTGGAAGGTAGCCGTGATTGGCAAGCCTGTAAACCACCGATGAACTCTAAGGAGGCGAAAAGTGCACGATAATACGTACGTGTTCAATCCAGGACAAGGACCACGAGCGTCGTTAGGACCCGGGGCTTGGAATCCATGGTCGTCCCCAGTCGTAGGAGCCGTGTCGTACTGCCTAGCATAGCCGGTATGCGCAGAGACCATCACGGTCCATGCTGGGAGAAGAGAAACGAGTGCGAGGAGACCAGTGAGCTTGATCATTGTTGGTGGCGTTGCAAAGGGCGGTAGGAGTCCTTAAAAAGAAAGAAAAGAACTAAGAAGGGGTGATGAGCTTTTCGCCAACACCGTTGCCACTCTTATACTCCTCGACTCCTCTACATATAGGCTTTGCATTAGCATGAAGCTCTTCAAGTTAGCCTGTTCAAACGATTACTTGAATTCGCCCAGTGCAACCATGGTGAACGTTCCCAACGGAAGTACTACCAAATAGGTACTTACCTGGACCGTGACTTACCTTGTTCTTGCAGATGTACTCAGGAGTCCTGTCTTGACTTACACACGGTAGTCAGACGGAATGCATCTGTATACTATTCGAAGATCCAAGAAGCGAGCGCAGCTTACTATTCTTTGAGTTTTTATTGGTTCGGAAGTTGCACCCGATGGGAATGGCGTTAGCGTTTGGAATAATAATACTTGTTTAAAACTTACTGAAGTCGAGAGTTCGAGGCGATGATGCAATAATGCGAGGTTTACGAGAGCTCATAATATCACGAATCCCATTGGCCATCCGACCTGCGGGTCGCTAACACCTTGTAAAAGGACAAAGGATGAAACTCCGACGGATACAGGTCAAGACTGTGGGGAACGCTTATTTTATATTTAGGGGATCGTCAGAAGCGACGGAAGTGTTCCAAAAATGGTAAGAATCCGAAAATCGAAATGGGTGGCAAATTACGCGTATGCTCTCTCTCTTTCTCCGACGCTTGAATGAGCTGCGATCAAACTCACGCTGCGTTTCTGAGTCTCGCCACTTAGTCTATGTCACGTACGTACATGTATGCTCGGAGACGGGCTTTTGAGTGAACCAAAGCCCAGAGATTGTGTATAAAAAGTGGCGATGGCGCCAGCAAAAAGTCATCACCACTTCCTTCCTTCTCTTCTTACTTCTAGGATCCTATCTGGTGATCTAAGCAGCCTTTGCAACACCAAGGCCAACGACAAACGACAATAATGCTGAAGCTCCTCGCACTCGTCTCTCTTCTCCCAGCATGGACCATGATGGTCTCTGCGCATGCCGTCTATGCTAGGCAGTACGATACAGCTCCTACAACTGGTGCTGGTGGAGACGACAATGGGTTCCAAGCTCCTGGGCCTAATGATGCTCGTGGTCCTTGCCCTGGATTGAACACGTACGTAGCATCTTACTATCCTTCTTGATTCAGATGAGTGATCTTTGAGCTCTTTTCACAGGCTCGCAAATCATGGCTACCTTCCACGGGATGGTAAGAATATTACCATACCTATTGTGTTACAAGCAGCCCTAGGTTTGTCTCTCCATTTCCGGCAATAGATTTGGGTCTATGAACTCATTCCGAACTGTTATCCAGATGGTTTCAACGTCGGGCCAGACGTAGTAACGTTGGCGGCAAAGGGTGCTCTGATTGCAGCTGAGACCCCCGATTTCTTCAATTTGACGGAGATTGCTCTGTAAGTAATCCTTCTGCCATTGCCATCTCATCTTGTCCCCTCTCCTCAATCCAAATCAAATCTCACCCTTCTTCTACTTACTGATTCCCATACCGTATCATAGGCACGAAACATTTGAACACGACATCTCCCTCTCCCGTGAAGACTTCCACGTCGATCCCAACAACGACAATATCCATTTCAACGAAACCGTTTTCACCACTCTAGCCAACTCTAACCCCGGAGTTGACTACTACAACGCTACTTCGGCTGGCCAAGTTCAGAAGGAACGACAGGACATTCAGAATGCCGTGAATGCTCAGTTGATCAATAATGTCAAGGATTTCAAGATCAGGAGTCGTGAATCGTCGTTGTACGTCGCTGTGATGGGTAATGCCACGGCTGGACTGGGTACAAAGGCGCCGAAGAAGTGAGTTGCATCTCCCTTCTCCCGTTCAAGGACTAATGTTACCTCAGCTACGTCCAAATCTTCTTCCGCGAAGAACGTCTCCCCATCGCTGAAGGCTGGAAGAAAAACGATATTTTGATTACCGCAGATGTCCTTCGTCCCATTCAGAAGGAGATTGAGCGTTTTTCTGAGTGGCAGCCTAGTGGGGTGCAGCCTAACCCGTGGATTCGCCTTGGGCCTGACGGTGATATCGATCCTCTTACTGCTAATAGTATTTAGAATCTCGCTCTCTAGTCATACAACTTAGCTGTACTTATATATCTAATAAGTAACTTAGTAAGGAGCCACTCCTGCAAGGTGTGATTGTTACTAGGTTACTCTAAGTACAGTCGTTCGGTACTCATCTACCTCTTCTGTGGAATGGTATAAATATATTCCAAATTTGGAAGCTACATAGTCTGGCTGAGTCTCCAGGATCCCAAGAGCTCTAGGCTTCCATCGATGGGAGGAAAGGCTTTCTTTTCCTTTACAATGATGCACCGAATCGGGTCTCGTAGAAATATAACGGATTTTTGAATATATATTACAAGCTAGATTTTATGACGATGGTCTAACGCAAGAGCTGATGTTATATCAGAGTCATATCTGCGACGAATAAATTATGAGAAAAATACATCTGACTATGGGGATGGGGGCGAATACATCACGATGGGACCAGGAGCAGCGCCGTAGACAAGATTAGGATGTTTGATGTTCCTTGATGAACCACAATGTCTCCTTCGCATCAAGTGTCACCACATTGTCCAAGATACGAGTGGAAGAAAAAGATCTGAAATGTAAAGGGATTAGAAATACTCTTCGCTCTTTTTATTCATTGCTCAAATTTCCAGTGGTAAGGAGAATTTCCACAAGGTGTTTAACAGGTGGGTTTGGAGGGCTACCCTCCAGGTTTTAAAGTGTGGAAGGTTAGAGTTTTTTAGGGTATGAGATAGTGTTCATCGAGGTGCTAAGCGGTAGCAAGCGAGTCGGTTAACCCGAATTTAGTACAGTAAACTTCCTCCGAGTCTTAATGCATAGATTTTCGTACGACGAAACCCACTTTCACCTGCCAAAGTCCTCTCTTAATGTATAATCTCTCTTAATGCACAGCTTTTGGCCTCGGCCGAGGGTATGCACTAAGAGGGAGTTTACTGTAGATGGGTCGTAGATAGTGGGAAGAGTGTAAAGTGGCCGAGAGACACGGTCATCTGCTTTCAGGATCATCCGATACCCAGTCCTTTGAGTGTAGACTCAATATCCGGGTATTCAAGGAAGATGGTTTTGTACGGGAAGTGAAGTGTTTGTAGCTGACAATAAATCATGAATTGAATGTGTACATACGCATATGCCATTGCCTTGAGTTGAACGTAAATTGCCACATTTGCAGTTGTAATTGAGGAGGTCCTCACCTAGTCTTCCAAGTGTTAGGCGACCAAAGACCAATTTGGTTGGAAGGGATATCGTAGAAGATTATGAGGGTAAATTAGTGAGATACATCATGCTCATAGCTAGGATCGTGTATGTACTCAGGGCGCGGGAATCGCGAATAGGGGCTGACAAAAAAGGAAATAGATAAGATAAGATAACCACGAGTTCGCAGTGCTCGAACCTCTCGAAACGCATCTCAAAGGACCTCAACTACTTGGAACACTGAAAAGTCTCTTGAGTAGCTAGGAATGCCTGTATGCTGGTTAAATTAGGTAGAATTATGAGCAGAGGATAAGCTGGAGATGCTGCTGGCGATACCTGGATGAAGTTGACCGAGCCCCTGACCGAGGATTTACGACGCGCGAGGTCAAGGATTTAACCTGGCCTTTCCCGCTGACACCATACACGTAGTATTATGTATACGTGGATCAGAGAAGAACTGGAGTATGTACAATAAAGTAAAAAGTCTAAAGAGAAAGAGATCTAAGATGTAGCTTGGAGGTCTATGTCTATTTGAAGTCTAACGTATGTCTAATGGTGAAAAATAGCACTCTATATAGATCTCTAAGTATGCAATCTATAACGCAAACAAAACCAAACCAAAACCAAAATCAAAAACCGAGTCATCAAAGAGAAACCAACGCTCCTCAATCATGATATACACAACTCATCACGAACCCATCCCCATCCTTTGTAACTTCCCCCTCCCTCTCCGACCTCAACTCCCTCAGAGCCTCCTCAAGCTGCACCGAATACACGGGTACATTTCGGATATGTAGCTCTGTGAGCCCTAACCCTTCATCAAGTCCAGGTCCTTGGTATTGGTACTTCCTCCTCCTCCTCCCCTTAACCATCTCGACCAACCCCCTCCCCGTCCTCATACCCAAACCCTCTAGACCGCCACCGGGACCCCCACGCACCCCCTTAGTACAAAACCAACTTCCTAACCCCACTAACCCTACTAGGGGCCGAACGAACAAGCATAGAAACGACTTGATCGCGGTCGTACGGACCGAGGGTTAGAGTTTGGAGAGAGGGGAGGGTAATTAGATTTGAGAAGGGTGCGAGGGTTGGACGTGTGGGTGTTAGTGATGTGCGGGCTTGCTTGAAGCCCGAGCCCGGCCCTAAAAGCCCAAGCCCGGCCCGGCCTTTGAGGAAGGCTTGATGAGGGCCTGAGAGCTCGGGCTTAATTTCTCAAAGCCCTGAGCCCGAAGCTTAGGCCCGGGCTTTAATCAGGCATGTTGGGGTTATTGTTGGCGTTGACGGTAGGATGAGAATGGGTAGGTGCAGAGGCAGGCACAGAGAAAAACGTCGAAGGAATATCGAGTGTATACGGCAGTTCGGTGAGGTTTGTGAAATCTGGGTATGTGTATGTGTATGCCGTAGACGTAGACGTAGTTGTAGTTGTAGCCGTAGCCGTACCAGCCGCAGCTGCAGTAGTAGCCGTAGTCGTGTTCGTAATGTCCTCGCCAGTATCTATATCCATATCTATGTCGCCGTCCTCATCGACACCCATATCCCCTACTCCTTCCTCCGCAGCACCAGCACTAGCAACTATATCCATATCTATGTCGCCGTCCCCATCGACACCCATATCCCCTACCCCTTCCTCCGCAGCACCAGCACTAGCAACTGGACCCAGACTCAGATTCGATGTCGATGTCGGCGTATACGTGGGCGGGAGGTATAAACCTCCCACCACAATCCAACTTTGCCAATTGGTTCCAAGGAAGGATAAATGTAAAGCCTCTTGCCTGAGTCTCGGTGTGATTATCGTCGGTAGTAGGGGCGGTAGTGGTGGTGGTGGTGGTAGTAGTCGTAGCGGTGGTGGTAATAGAGATATCATCAGCCTGGGTAGCAGGATTCCCAAGCGTACACCCCGCATTATCGATAATAGAAACATGTCGGAGGCGGGGTGCGTTGGCAAAGAGGTCGAGGTTGCTGCCATCATGATTATGACTGTGATTATCGTTGTAGGAAGAGTTGCTGATACTGTGGTCGCTGTCGAAGTAAAAGTTGTACCCTCCAAAATGGACAAACTTCAACTTTAGACACTCTAGAAACGGCATCTCCATCGGCCCATCCCTCCTCCTTTGAACACTACGCCCCTGACTGGGAGAGCGAGCACTGAAAAGCCCAACTCGCTCCGAATCCATAACAATGTCTACACTCTTCCACCTCTTCACATACTCTTTCTCAAATAACACTTGCCAGATAGAGGAAGGGAAACGGTTGGAGGGGTCGTTGATGGTTATGTTTATGGGGAGCATTGGATTTGGAAACATGGGGAACCCGAGCCTGGTGAAGGACGAGGAAGACGACGAGGAAGAGGGTGACAAAGATGACGATAAACTCCTAGAAAGCAATTGATCCAACGCTTGGGGATTCCACCGCCCGACTCCTTGTGACTCGCCAAAGGTGCTAACACCCGCACCCATGGTAGTAGTACAAATAACTACATCCCGCCATAACCCAGGCGAGCCCTCTATAATAGTTTTCCATCGTTGACAGATGAGTATAGGGCGAAGTTGGGGTTGACCAAATGGTTCAGGGAGATTGGAGGTTGGGTGGGACTGGGACGAGATTTGTCGGTGATGATGATGAGTTGGAAGATGGAGAGGGGGAGTTCGGGAGAGAGGATGTGGATTGGAGGAGTTGCGTTAGTTGGGATGGGATTACAGGGAGAATGGGTGACTGGGAATCTGAGTAGCCAGGTCAATGCGTAGAACACAGAAAGAGAGATGCGCATACCGTCAAACGGTCCAACACCCATCCGGAACGGTGCTGACAGGTAAGAACCCAGCCAGACAACAACTGGGAAGACTAATGTAGACATACTTAGGTGCTGTTGGCAGCAGTCGTTCTGTCCGTCACGTCCTTGTTGGATTCTTCAGCAGTGTCACAGTCAGCGCCGTGGTTCAGGAAAGCAGCTCTGGCGGAGTATAGATAGCCATGGAGTGGCAAATAAAGCCTAGGTAACAAGAGAAAGGAAGAGCAGAAAAGGCGGAATTTTAAAACTTCGCTCACGTGAATGTGTCCCCAAATGCGGTAGTTCCCACTTCGCGTTGTATTTTTACCAAGTCCCTCGTTTCAACTCGCGTTGACGGTATACACAAGGTACAGAGGCATTTAGACGCGGATTACGGAGGGCACGTACGCGATTGTCTATTTCAAAGTCTAGTCTTTAAAAAACGAGAGTAGATCTGCAACAACTACAATACTTAATGAGGACTAAAGTACAGGAAGAAACTGAAACTGTGGAGAGCTGCTAGAGCGAGGCCAAGAACTCAGATACATGCAATTACAGGTGTATGGATAAAAGGAATAGTACAAAATTGGGGAATTTATATTGCCTAGTATTCACTCATGACCTCAGTCTGTCTCTCAACCTGACTCTCTGTTTGAGATGCTGCTGTCTGCACTGAGGCAAATCTGATAGATTGAGAAAGAGATATGCCATGTTTAAGATGCTCCTGTCTGCACTGAGGAAAATCTGATGGACTGAGAAAGAGACATGTCATTTCGAGACCTGATTTCCTCCCTAGACTTTTCCAAGGCTACCAATGCTAGTGATCATGCGGGTCGGAAAAGTACCACCTTGGGTGAGCATGTACCAATATGATCAATGATGGGATATGGTGCCACGCGTTGATTTGAAACCAAGCACTAGAGGCAGTCGGCTTGCCACAGCCATAATCCATATAACTATGTGGACGCATATGCAGGTGGAGGCTCATCTGTCAATCCCCTTGCCCAATTTGAACTCAACTGACTCTCCAACGTCTGTATTTGCGCCATCATTCTCCTCATAGCCACTTACATTCCTTCCATTCCGTTTGGGATTTGTTGAAAGCCTGCTGCAGTTTTCTTACTTGCTCCCGTTTTATCATCAGCTTCTTGTAGCTGCATTTTGATGTGTCGTATGGGTAGTGGTGGTTTGGATTGTCGAATGAGTAGACAGTGCAATGACAGTGAGGATCCAGGCATTAAATTTAGATGCTGGATATCTCCTTCGTCGGGGATTCGAACGAATTTTCGGACTCTGATAGGTGGATGGAGTCGAGCCCGGGTCTTATTGGATATGGATCCATTGAAATGTAGCCATTTGCTGTGCCTCTCTGATGTCCATTCTCTTCCTGAACTGAACTCAATGTATATTTCAGATTAAATGGTTGAAGTTATCTTTCTCTTGCACTGGAGCTGACTGGAACAGTCATAGGGACCCTTTTACGGGACTTGTTCTTACAAACCCACGGTTTGCTGTGTGGCTATGCTGAAATTGTCTCCCGGCTTGGAATCTTGATAGAAGCCAGTACCGAACAGTTAACAGCGCTCATATCATCGATTAGGTGACTACGCAACGCCACCCCGCCGGGCCCTGAAGGGGCCACTTGACGTGTATCTATCTATCTTTAGCACTTGCCACTCAGTGACTCACTCCCTTTCCTTTTGGGGGGCCTCGTCATTGCCACACGCAGTGGTGGCCCACATCTCCTTTATCTAATGCTTTATATACATATGGTACTAGTCATTGGGGGTCATAAGTAGTCACTGTGGAGATATTGACGTTGATGCCTAAGGTTTGTGAGTCACAAAAGCGAGTCAAATGGGAAGTCGGAAACGAGGGTGTCGAGGAGGAATGAGAGCCATGGAAAAAATAGCCGTGGTCGGCAATAATGCCGCGGATCCTGCCACGCGATGGCCCCTATCGTAAGGCGAATCTTAACGGCGCACTGTAGTGCGCCATCCCCGACTCGTCCTTAATGTAACTTTATATTTGAGCTAACTAACTACAATGTAGTAAGATGAATGTTATAGGAGTGTTTTCGGATCATGGTCCTCACGTAGGTGTCTTTGTTTCCTGTAATACCAATTTTTGGTGTTCCCGATACTTTGGTCAAGGGAATGTAGGACACCGTGGGCGGCGAATCATATTTGGGGCATTGAAAAACACAAACTTATTGCTATTTTATGAAATGATGTCATGACTCGAAAAAAAAAAAAAAACTTTGAGAAGCGCCTGAGCAGCATTGGACCGGCCAATCTCGCTACCCTAAACAACACCGACGCATGAACTCTGGTGGAGCTCACCGTGTCGGGGCCAGATCGGGCTCTTGACACCGTTTGCGTCCTTGCCTAGGTCCTCAGAGAAACTTTTTTTCTTCTTGAAAATGGCATTATTTCGTAAAATAGCAATAAATTATCGATTTTTCAAAGCAGCTTTTGCTCGTCGGGCCTACTCCATATGCTTTGAGGCTGATATTCCATATGGAGTATGTCCGGGGCCGAGCAAAAATCCGTCATTTAAATTTAGATTTTTCCAAGCTCCAAATAGGCATCGCCGTCCGCGGTGGGACCTTTTTCTATCAACACGAAACGTGGACGGCATTGAGGCGCTCATGGAATTCATTCAAAAGTCCGGTGCATTCACCAAAACTGGGAAACCATTACGCCGTCCCCAACCTCCCACCTAACAACCTCTTGATGAAACAACCCTAATGTTGGATGACGAATACTGGGAAGACCTTACAGGAGGTCATGAAAGAGTTGTGACGCACGGTGAAGTCGTCGACAATGAACCTGGGGACTTTGGGTGGGATACCAAAATCCCCCTGCTCAACCACCCGCCACCTTTACAACCCATCGCGTGCACACCTCGGAGCCTGAGTCCCTTGTCGAGGAAGGGAGTTAGTAAACCGCCCTGAGACAAATTCTATCTCCTCCATCTCCTTCCGACCTTTTCTTTTACCTCGGCGTTTTCGCCAAACCGTTAATCCATAACCGAACAAATCCACACCTACACGCACACCCATGAAACCCCATCACGACCTTCCAGTTCGGTAATCATCTCAGTCAAACCAAAGTGTGGATGAGAACAGCCTGTCCCGGAAGCGATATGATACTTAGGGCCTGTTCGGCAGCGCTAGGACACGCGCTAGGACGCCCTGAGCATCCAGACGGATTTTTGTCCTAGTCAGTAATGTAGCCTTATTTAGTAATACCGGTAACTAGATTCGAATACCGGTAAATGTGACATTTGTGACTACTTCACACGTGGACTTTGCTGCTCGCTGCAACTCTAGCATGTATGGCCCATCAAAAGAAGGAGGAAGATGGCACTACAGCTCAAACTCGGGGTCCAAGAAAGCCTCCCAACAAGTGGAATGACCAAGAAATCTCAGCTCTGCTCAAATCCTACACTGACCAAGACTGCTGAAAAGGGAGGTGGTTATAAAAGGGCTGTCCACCAAGCTGCTGCCAGTGCTGTGGCCCCTTTTGCGAGTAGCGGGAAAGAGCCAAAGAATCATAAGCAGTGCAGCAACAAGCTGCAAGAGGTACGACATCATTTTCATTGTCATTTGACTTTTTTCTTTCATTCATTGCAACTCTATTGACGCTTCGACTTCTTTTAGCAGCTGAAAAAGGAATGAAACGCGGTAACGCTCATCAAAGAACAGTCCGGTTTGGTGTCTTTGACCATGGTGCGGGCATCACTGCGGAGACAGAGCTGATCTGGGAGGCATTTGAGCGGGTGTGCCAAGCGGAAGGAGAAGGGGCGATGACACGTACACTCACTCTCAGACAATTGTCACGCGCGGAAATGGTTTATTTACCGGACTATCATATAAGGCTATACTACAGGCTAGGACAAAATCTGTCCGGACGCTCAGGACATCCTAGCACGTGTCCTAGCCCTGCCGAACAGGCTCTGAGCATACCAAGTACTATACATGTGTAGTCATTTCTGGGGTAACCTGCCCCCACGCCTTGGTCGTAGGTCTGGCCTCCTAGTCGTTAAATACAATGACAAAAAAAAGATGCTGATGCATCGTCCTCGGTTGTCGGCATCGTAGAGACCAGCAATAGAAATCTGCAAGCGTGGAAAAGTTACGATTGAATTGCATCTAAAGGCCTCGTAACCGCTTCAATACGGGTACCTTTGTAAGTAAACAAAGATGATACTATTTGATCGTCTCCACGAGGTCTTTGACTCTTTGTTCCGAACCATCACTATCATGATTCTATAAGGTGTACCCGGACCTTTCCTTTGCCTTTCCTCCATTCTCCCTCAGAATACGCACCAGAACTTACATCGTACTTAGCTGCTATTGTTCAATCTTAGGTAGAGAGATGACCTTGGCAGTAGTAACCTCCCAGATTTAACCTGTGATCTCCGAGTCCTCCGCACTGTAACAACAATCACTATCATAATGATTTGATCATTTTGACTGTTAAGCGCCGCTGTCTTCAAGAACAAAGAGCAAATGTATTCTCGTTTGGATACTAAGCGTTCCCTAACCAACTTTTGACCACGGAATATTAGTTACTGCTGGGTTTTGAGATGCCGCATCTTCCCTTCCGTCGGATCATCAAATTCCGAAGTTGAAGTTGTGATATACTTGGCGCGGAGGGCCGCTGGTGAATAGCCATTTCCAAACAAATTACTACATCCTTTAAATCAGACGACGATACTCGGCAAATTCTTGCCCACCTCTTTCCCACCCTCGCCCAAGTCAAAGTATTTGCTATGGTTACCAACGTCAAATGTACGCTCGACTTCATCGTGGTTGGAGGAAGCATTGCTGGCTTATCAGTGGCCTACTTTCTTCGTCAAGGCGGACACAGCGTGACGATTGTGGAGAAACATGAAGAGAAGTCATCATTCCAGGTTCGACTTGTATCTCATGTGATATTTCATCAAAGGATATTCACCGGTGAATGACAGAATCAAGAATTCAGCGGTCTGCGCATACCTCCAACTTTGACCAGGCTTTGTGACCAGCTGCCCGGATTGCTGGACTTGCTGAATGAGAAGGGGACGCGTCATCCAGGGTACAGCAGACTTTTCTATCGTGTCGTTTTGATTATTAAAAGCATATTTTGTTCGGCCTCAGTGATGTTATGTACCAGTGTACGTGGAATAATTTCTGCTTTCAAACTCACTTGGTTTAATCCAATTGTTACAGGCGAAGATCTTCAGCCAGTAGCGCAGATGATTCATGGCGATCACATTGTCTCTGATCTCGGAGGCATTGGCTATCGTATGCCCGTAAGCACCTAGCGCCATAAATTTCATAGCGCCTCTGATAAAGAGCCTATAGTATTCATATCTTTGGAACCACCTCTACGAACTTTGCCTCTCCAGTGAGGTGAATTTTTTGTTTGGGTTCGAAGTGCAAGAATTTATTCCTGGAGCTTGCTCTAATGAGCGAGCGGGAATTATATCAAGCTCAGGCAGATATTTGACTTGTGATATGGTGTGTACACATCTTTTCTCCTGAAAATTAATTTGATCATGTTTGCGCAGGTTATTGCTGCGAATGGACACACCAGCAATCTCACTGAGTTTGTGATTGACAGCTGTAAAGAAGACAATGGTGAAGATGATAGTGATTCAGACCTTCCAACATTTGAGAGATGGAATAGGTGTGATCTTATATGCTGAATTTCAATTTTATCTAATTACCTTACAGCTGCCGGCTATCAATCCCTACTGAAACAATGAAGAATGACTTGGATCTGAGCCCCTTCATGGAGAATGACTTGGTTTGTTAACATCAGTGTTATATCATTCTTGACTGCCACTGACTGGATGAACCTTTCAATTAGGGGACATATTGGTTGGGCAATGGATTTTGTTGTTTTGGTGGAGTCGTAGGTAGTCATATTTCATTCAGTAATTAATATTAATGATCCCTCTCTTTATATAAAAATAGGAAGGCCCTGATCAATATGGACTTAATGTCTATTATGGGCCCTTACTCACTGCATCAACTGATATGGACTGGCATGCTGGGAAACCTAGTTTGACGAGTCCTGATGAATTGCAGAAGTATGACCAAACATGGTATGTTTTAAACAGGTTAGCAGGAATTTCCTACTCATTTTTTCTTTCAAGTCTTCTAAAGTTGCTTAACTTGTCACAAGCATGCTTCAGGAGCAGCCAGAAATCTCTGGAGCCCTCGTCATATCACAATAGCACTCATGAGATTGTACTCATAGGTGATGCTGCACGTGGATGTTTGGTCAGTCAAATTGTCAAAATAATTTCACTTCTTTTGAAAAAAAGTCTGATTTTTACAACATAGATCAATGGACTTTATAACACGTAAGGATTTATTCATACTTCATCATTGTAGATGAGACTAAAGTGATCTTGAATATTTTCAGAACATTAGCTGTAAGTCATTATGGCTAGTCGCAGGCTCATATACTGATCAATCCTTGTAGATTGAAGATGGATTTATCATTGGCTCTCTCTTCTCAAGAATCTCCACTAAGGATCAAATTGTAAATATTCTGAAGGGATACAATCAAATTCGCAAAAAGAGACTGGAGGATGTCTCTGACAAAAAGATATTGTTCACTTTTACACTTCCCCCAGGCCCAGCAAGGGATGCTCGCAATGATGCATATAGGCCCACTCTTTACCAGGCTGACATGGATGATGAGGTACTTGCAGATTTGTGGAATAGTTATATCAGGGGTCTAAGCTATGATCCAAGAGATGCAGTAGAGGAATGGTGGCATTTCTGGGGCAAACATTCACTGAATTCTTGACAAATCTTCTCTAATATTTTGACTGTTTATTGAACTTGTATTGACTAGCTATCAAAATATTTCTGACCATGACTATGACTACAGAGTCTTCTATTGCTGTTCTTGGTGATATATCATTGGCCCAGCAGTCTTTTTCCTCTCAAACATCCTGGACTTTCCATCATCGTCCTTACTACACAGACCCTCAAGACCAAGCAGCTTGCACTTGGTTTAGGTTGTGCTGCAAGGCAGCCAAACAATGCTGATGACTGTCACAGAGGAGTTCTTGCCTTGGTCCACATTCTTGGGAGGACTACAACAACTTGTACTGCCATCTTTGAGAGCTGTGGTCTGCATTTGCTAGTCCTCAAAAGGCTGTTTTTGAGCAAGCTACCATGCTCACCAAAGTTCTCCAGACCAGCTTGAAAACCAATGACCAGCTCCTCAATACTATGATTATGGTGGCACAGAATTTGGCTTCAGTTTCTCATCCAGTCCCTCCATCATTCTTTGCAGACAGTGCTACTCCTTCTGCTGACAAGCATGCCCCATCATTATCTTTGCAGCCTCAACCATCGAGCCCAATGTCTCAGTCAATATCTCACTCCATGCACACTTCTGAGGTGACATCACCAGTTGCTTCATCAGCTGTCCCATCTGGTAAGGGTGTTGTTTCTGGGTCACTGACCAAAGATTCCAAGTCAACCATGAAAGGTATCAGTTCAATGTTGCCTGGCCTCAAAGGCATGTTTTCCAAAAAATTGCCTTCCTCACCTGATTTGGAGGTTCACTCTCAGAGGAGAAGGACTTTGGATGATTAATCACTTTGTTGCACTAGTATTACTGTCACTCCACTTCTGAGTACTGCACCATGGACCACCACTTTTGTACTTTTATTAGGATGTCATGATATGAAGAGCTACTGAGGTGTTTGTGATTGTAGATACCTGAGTTACATAAGTAGCATAGGCAGCCAATTGTTAATTTCATTTCATTTCTGATTGGCTGATGGCCTCTCACTCCCAACCTCCTCTCCTCCAAGGGGTTCCCACTACAGTTGCCCTCAGAGAGTTCTAGGTCTATTGCCTTGCCTTGCCTCTCCACACCTTGCCTCTGGCTTCATAGTCCCAGGCCTACACACCAAGTGGTGACATGCAGGTTTACCATTTGTATAGTACATTGACAGTACTCCTGTAAAGTGTGTACAAAGTGATGCAGATATTTTGCAACACTGATCTATATATTCCAATGGGATACTATAGTGGAGAAATTGATTCTGATTCTGAATAAATGTGGCTCTTGATAGTGGTGAAGGCAGACACTGACATATGGGCTGCTGATTTGCCTTCATTAGCTATCAGAGTCCTGGGGACACAAGTGTAATTTAGCTGTAAGCATTACATATTGTCAGAAATCCTTGTCTCAGCCACCTTCAGCACATGCCATACCCATGCACTCCTTCATATTTCCATATCTGTCATTCTTACATCATTCACTGCCTAAGCCCAAAAACTCTCAGAGGGTTTTTCGATTATACCTATGTGCACCCCCACCCTATTCTATTTCTGTTTCATTTATTATGTCAATCATTCATTCTGTTCATCACTCCACATCTATATTTGTTGTTTAACATTTGATTTGTTTATTCTATTTACTGTTTGGGACTCACGATCATTTAGTATATTAGTTATAGGAGCATCATAGTTAGTTGCAGAGTCTTGATACAGGAGTTGGTTTCACTACTCATATATAGGTAGTGTTTTCCTGTACTCAAGCCTCAGAATTGATCTTTTTGTTGTTTCCTCTCATTCTTCTCTGCTTGTTCTGCATTGTGAATCAAGGAATACGTGCACTACACTTGCGCGCAGCAAATCTAGTCAGACAACTCTCTCAGGAGTCACAGTTGTCTTGTATCCTTTAGAGGGATTCTCATTCTACATTCACCATCCATTGTCATTCTCCTTGATCTAGTTCCTTGTTGTCATCTCAGTTGCCATACAGGCATGTAGATTGATCCACCAGCAGCTCAGATTTTTGGTCTTGTAGGCTTAGGGTTAGTGGGTGAGTAGTGTCACTCCCTCTTGCTGAAGCCACCCCTAGGTTCCAGACTCCTCCTGGGGCATTCTCCCTTCATCAATGAGCTCATTTGGCATCGAGAGGCTAGCCCAGCTCAAGGGTTCATGACACATATGTACTGTCCTGTAATATCTTGTACTAGTATGTTATGCTTGTGATGCTTCCCAGACCTGGTGCATCATATCTTGGTCCAAAGTGACAACTCTCGGGCTGTCAAAGACTCTCTGATAGAGTGTGTGGGAGGAGCACTCCATCGTCAATGAGGTGGATACGTTTGGCAGTAACCTGGCTCTGAGGACTCAGACTGATTTCGAAGTACTTCTCTATTTAGAATTACAATCACGTGTATAGTATGTAGACGTGCGCAGCGGGCTGTGTAAATCCATCTCTCTCCTTCTCTTACCTTTTTGTGGATTTTTAACTTCAAAGGACTAACGTCGTCAACAAGCGACTCGCCTTTGGATTTCGTCTTGTGTAATCAATGTATTATACAAGGTGAGTATTTCTTTCACTCTCTCTATGCTAATCTACTCTGTTGCTTCTGCAGAGCAACTAGGTATATTATTCTAAGCATTGACTCTAGTCTGCACTCCTGACCGTGACCCAGGACTCCTCCTGTAGTTCAAATTATTCTTTCACAACAGCCACCTGAAGGAGAACGCGGCCAAATGAGACCAATCCAAGAGTCGAAAGCGCAAGTCTATCCAAGATTACGAATGCCATAAACAAGAGGCCAAGGCAAGAAAGGAGGAATGCTGAGCAAGGAAGAAAAGCCAGAGGTAGTTGCAGAACTCAGACTTTGTGCAGGGCTCATCTCATGATGGTGGTGACAGTGACGGTCAGGCTGGCGCGAGAGGTGTGCAGCCGGTCTACCTGAGACCAGACATTGGGGAGGGGAGGGGGTCTGGAGAGGGCTTATGACCCAAAAGTACCTCATGCTCTAGAGAGTGTAAAGACCAAATTTCTGGAGTCATCTCTGCTTCAAAGTATCAGAAATACACTTGGAGGGTAAAAACAGGTAGAAGACATGCCTGATATGCCTTATTTAGGTGGAATCCCACTGAAATGGTATATGGTTCTCACAATAGTGATGTTGTCAGTGGTCTGACATCTTGAACTTTTCTTGAAAAATATTTGCTATCTCAAGAAAATGGATCCCACATTAGCATTTATCACTCCTTTGTTGTGTCTTTAGGTCAGTAGAGGGTCTATAAGGTGGTCTGGAGGGAAAAGTGACTTGATTTGATGATTTGGAAGCGAAAAATTATCTTATCTCTTTCCTTTTAGGAAGGAAGGAGGGAGAGGGGGAGGTCTGGCTGACCTTAAAACCCAAAAGGAACGTCTGGTCTGGCCATAACTGTCTGCACACCTCTTGGGCTGGTGGTGGCGACGACGATGACGACGTGGTTGATGGTTGAGTTTGCTTGCGTGGGAGTCAAACGAGTACGTTGGCGTCACTGCATGGTCTACTGAATAGTACTGATTGATCGTTTTTATATAGTGACCATGAGCCCTTATAATTAGGAGCAGCGGTCACGTCAATATCGTTACATGTGTATCCTGTTCTATTTGCATTTCGTCTCTGTCCTAGTGCAGTCTATGCAAGATTATATCCCATCTTATGCCTACTATCAGTTCGTATGTGTACCCATTCCTATGCCAATATGTTATGTATGAAATATATGCCATTATGCCATATGTGGTGTAATACATTATCAGTAACTACTAGGTTGAAATATGACGAGTAGAAGTAGTCTCGCAAAGGAGACTATAATCAACCTAGACACTCCAGAAGTAACCTAATTGGAGCTACTGATTTCGAAAAAGTAAAAAATATACACATAGGTTGAAAGTGGCATTTTTAGGTTGATAGTTAACCTAGCCTTTATATTTTATTCTTAGGTGGTATTTCAACCTGGTCAGGTTGAAGATCGTTGACTTCTACGTTGAAATCAAGAGTACACTAGGCTGATTTCCTCGCTGACTGTTAAGTCCGGGCAGATCCTAGCATTAGGAAACACGTCAGACCCGAGCGGAAGTCTTATTGGAGTTTAGGAAAGGATGAAGACGGAACCGGGCAGAACCGGTAGTCTCTGAGAATGAAGTATAGGGAAGATACGGAATGGAATCCGTTAGGATAGTACTTTGTTGTCTGAAATCAGATGAAGTTAAGAGACCAGCTAATTCGATTTTAGACTTAAGCTATCTACTACAAAGTTGCTAGCTTAAGTACTACTTCGGAAACTATCGGAATGAATAGGAGTAAGATAGGAATGGTTCGGAAATGAAGGAAAAGCACATGGTGCTATTGGAGATGGATGGAGTGCTGCGGAACAAAGTGGAAACAAAGTGGAACGGATTGGAGATGAAGTGGAGTAGTTTTGGAGATTAGATACGAGCTATCCAGTAGTTATCCGAAATGAATCACAAGTTCCCGGATGGGATCCGTGTGTGGAGATTAATAGTGGGGCTCGGATATGAAATCGGAAATGAATGATTGGAAAGTGTTCGGGATGAAAGGAAATGAAGTTTGAAATAAAAGGAAAAGAAGTTCGGAAAAGATACGGAAGCATAGATATTACACTGACAATCAACCTATCCAGACCTTACAGAGCTAAAAGCCTCGTAACTAGCAGTGTGACTTGCCCTAGTGCCTCACCCTCCTACGTTTCAGTATTTCATTCCTCTCATTTTTCAGCTTCTTTCCACAGGCATAGAGTCTCTTGTGTTACTGTATTATTTTGACCATATGAACGGCTACTTTGGTGCGTGACGCGACATGACATGAACAATTTACTATATTAGGCAGGTTGCTGGAGAAGCCGGCCCTCCCACGGCCCTTTTTCGGTAATAAAGCACTCATAAATGTCTCTGTGATGCGTGACGCAATACCAAATTGACCCTGTCCGAGGGGCCCTGTGATGCGTTACGCGTTCATGTGGTCGAAATACTACAGTACTTCAATTTTATACTTGTTTTACCCTTGTATGATTCGCCATCTCAGCGCTCCGTAATTGGCGTACTGGCTCAATGTAGTTTACTTACCGCTGGTTCTACTGTTGAATAACATCCCGCTTAACTACCTATTTCACCGCGTTTTTTTAGTCGACTCTGTCCCGCAATTTGGGTAGAGTCCACGATCCGTAAATTTCTGTGAAGATATGGATGGTGATAGTGGGCTGAGCTAAGCTAATATATATATGGGTGGAGTGAGCAGCCTTCGTGAGACTAAGCTTCCACTGAGAGTCAGGGAGGCCGAGCGCAGGCGCGAAGCGCTAGTATGTACTCAGGGCACGGGAGGTTGACAAAGAAGGAAATAGATAAGATAAGATAACCACGAGTTTGCAGTGCTAGAACCTCTCGAAACGCATCTCAGAGGACCTCAACTACTTGGAACACTGAACAGTCTCTTGAGTAGCTAGAAATGCCTGTATGCTGGTTAAAGTGGTAGAATTATGAGCAGAGGATAAGCTGGAGATTGCTGCTGGCGATACCTGGATGAAGTTGACCGAGACACTGACCGAGGATTTACGACGCGCGAGGTCAAGGATTTAACCTGGCCTTTCCCGCTGACACCATACATGTATACGTGGATCAGAGAAGAACTGGAGTATGTACAATAAAGTAAAAAGTCTAAAGAGAAAGAGATCTAAAATGTAGCTTGGAGGTCTATGTCTATTTGAAGTCTAACTAGCACTCTATATAGATCTCTCTAAGTATGCAATCTATAACGCAAACCAAAATCAAAAACCGAGTCATCAAAGAGAAACCAACGCTCTTCATTCACGATATACACAACTCATCACGAACCCATCCCCATCCTTTGTAACTTCCCCCTTCCTCTCCGACCTCAACTCCCTCAGAGCCTCCTCGAGCTGCACTGAATACACGGGTACATTTCGGATATGTAGCTCTGTGAGCCCTAACCCTTCATCAGGTCCTTGGTACTTCCTCCTCCGAGTCTTAAGCATCTCGACAAATCCTGACCTTGGCCCCCTCCCCCTCCCCCTCCCCGTCTCTATACCTTCTAAACCCACCCCAGGACCCTGATTTGCCGTTGCCCCGGTCCCCACCCTTGAACCCAGACCCAAAGTCGCAGAACCAAAACCAAAACCAAAACATCCATCAGGCACACGAATCGTATACCCACTAAACTCCAAACTAAGCTTTCGCAAACGTTTGAGATTTTTGACGGTCATGACGTTCTTCGGCTGAGGTCCGACTCGGGGGATGCTTCGTTCCCTTCCCCCCTGCCCCCCCTCAACATCGTCCACATCCACATCCACATCCCCACCAACACCAACACCAACACCAACATCCCCCAAATACCCCCACAGCTCTTCAAAAGCCGTATTATAATCCAACATAATATCCAACTCTTCCAAGTCAGGGACACAGTCTAGGAGATGTTTTAATACTCCCAAGCCTGAGTCCGCACCCGCACCCAAGTTGTTATTATTGTTATTATTGTTATTATTGACACCCCCGCCACCGTGACCCCCACGCACTCCCTTAGTAACCCACGCATGACCCAAAACCAACTTCCTAACCCCACTGACCCCATTAGGGGCCGAACGAACAAGCATGGAAACGACTTGATCGTGGTCGTACGGACCGAGGGTGAGAATTTGCAGAGAGGGGAGGGTAATTAGATTTGGGAAGGGTGCGAGGGTTGGATCTGGGGAAGTGGACGTGTGGGCGTTGGGGTTATTGTTGGCGTTGGGGTTAGGATGAGGATGGGTAGGGGCAGGGGCAGGCACAGAGAAAAACGTTGAAGGAATATCGAGTGTATACGCCAGTTCGGTGAGGTTTGTGAAATCTGGGTATGTGTATGTGTATGTGGGCAACGCCGTAGACGTAGACGTAGTTGTAGTTGTAGCCGTAGCCGTACCAGCCGCAGTCGCAGTAGTAGCCGTAGTCGTGTTCGTAATGCCCTCGCCAGTATCTACATCCATATCTATGTCGCCGTCCTCATCGACACCCCTATCCCCTACCCCTTCCTCCGCAGCACCAGCACTAGCAACTGAACTCAGACTCAGAGTCGATGTCGATGTCGGCATATACGTAGGAACAGGAGGTATAAACCTCCCACCACATTCCAACTTTTCCAATTGGTTCCAAGGAAGGATAAATGTGAAGCCTCTTGCCTGAGTCTCGGTGTGATTATCGTCGGTAGTAGGGGCGGTAGTAGGGGTAGTAGTAGTCGTAGCGGTGGTGGTAATAGAGATATCATCGGCCTGTGTAGCAGGATTACCAAGCGTACACCCCGCATTATCGATAATAGAAACATGTCGGAGGCGGGGTGCGTTGGCGAAGAGCTCGAGGTCGAGATTGTTGCGGTCGCTGCCGCTGTCGAGGTAAAAGTTGTACCCTCCAAAATGGACAAACTTCAACTTTAGACACTCTAGGAACGGCATCTCTATCTCCATCCCCCTCCTCCTCTGAACACTACATCCCTGACTGGGAGAGCGAGCACTGAAAAGCCCAATTCTCTCTGAATCCATAACAACCTCGACCCTCCTCCACCTCTTCACATGTTCCCTCATGAAAATGACTTGCCAGATAGAGGAGGGCAGACGGTTGAAGGGGTCGTTGATGGTTATGTTTATGGGGAGCATTGGATTTGGGAACGTGGGGAACCCGAGCCTGGTGAAAGACGACGAAGACGAGGATATACTCCTAGAAAGCAATCGATCCAACGCTTGAGGATTCCACCGCCTGACTCCTTGTGACTCACCAAAGGTACTAGCATCCGCACCCATGGTAGTAGTACAAATAACCACATCCCGCCATAACCCAGGCGAGCCCTCTACGATATTTTTCCATCGTTGACAGACGAGTATGAGGCAGAGTTGGGGTTGGCCGAATGGTTCGGGGAGACTGAGCGGAGGTTGGGTGGGACTGGGACGAGGTTTGGCAGTAGTGATATCGATGGTGAGTTGGAAGATGGAGAGGAGGAGTTCGGGAGGGAGGATGTGGATTGGGGGAGTTGCGTTAGCTGAGATTGGATGGATGAGTGACTGGAAATCTGAGTAGTCGGGTCAATACCGTAGAACGCAGATAGAGAGAGATGCGCATACCGTCAAACGGTGCAACACCCATCGTTCACTTGCTGAAAAAGAAAAGAAAAAGAAAAAAGTCTTTCAGTGTCACGAGTCCGAGTCACAGTCTGCGACAGTACTCACCAGAAAGTCAGCAAAGCTTGGGTAGATAAAGCGTATCCGGTTGGCTTTTATCTATGTACCTGGAGTCCTGGAACCATTGTTGTTCCGGTATTATACCGCGCTATATGTATCTTCCACATTTGTTGACCCACACTGTTCGGCCCACCGATAGGGTTCTCGTTGAAGCGAAATTTCGAAAGCGGCGGGAGAGGTCCTGGAGCCAGTGGTGGATGTTCGACCCTCGCAGTGATAGACGTGACAATTTCAGACGATCCCATTGGTCAATCATTTCCATGTCCGACTCCCGACGCTGACGTCATTCCGCACTCCGCTCTCCGGAGAAAAGAAAAGATCATGTATGTTGTACGTACAGTAAACTTGAGTTCGTGAACAGGGTTGGGATCTTATTCTGAGGCTTGAGTTTCCGTGTCGTCCTGCCTAGCATAGACAGCATGCGAAGAAACCGGGACCAGCAATGCCAGGAGAAGAGACGATCATTGTTGGTGGCGTTCAACGGAAAGGGCGGTAGCAAGGCTTCAAAAAGTATAAGTGAGAAAAGAACTGAAAAGTGGTGATGAACGTTTTCGCCAGGACCATTTGCAACTCTTATACTATTTCTCGACTCCTCGATAGGCCGGGCATGAAGCTCTTCAAGTTAGGTGGCTCAAACGAGTATTTACTTGAATTTGGTCAATGCTGCGAGTCTGTGGCCATGGTTAACGTTCCCAACGGAAGTACTACCAAATGGGTACGTACCTGCCTAGGTGTACTTACCTTATAAATTTACACACGGCAGTCAGACGGAATGCACTGGGTGTGTATTCAAAGATCGAAGCGAGCAGCGGCACAGCTTACTTTCCTTCGAGTTATTGACCATTCCTGCGGGTCGCTAAAGCCTAACACCATATGAAGGGACAAGGGATGAAATTCCGACGGATGCGAGTGACAAGTCTGGACTGTGGCGAACGCTTGTTTTATATATGTAGGCCTAGGGATCGTCAATATGATAAGAATCAGAAAATCGAAATGAGTGGCATCACCTGAATGACTCGCTGCGATCAGACTGCGTTTCTGTCCCTGAGAGTCCATCACGTACGTACATGTATGCTCGGAGACGGTTTTTTCATTGAACCAAAAGTCCAGAGGTTGTGTATAAAAAGTAGCGATGGCGATGGCGAAAAATTCATCACCACTTCTTTCCTTCTCTTCCTACTTCCAGGATCCTATCCGGTGAACTAATCAGCCTTTGCAACGCCAACGACAATGATGTTGAAGCTCCTCGCACTCGTCTCTCTTCTCCCAGCATGGACCATGATGGTCTCTGCGCATGCCGTTTACGCTAGGCAGTACGATACGGCTCCTACGACTGGTGCTGATGGGGACGACCATGGATTCCAAGCTCCTGGGTCTAATGATGCTCGTGGTCCTTGCCCTGGATTGAACACGTATGTATCATCTTACTATCCTTCTCAAGACAGATAAGTGATCTTCGACCTCTTTTTACAGACTTGCAAATCATGGCTACCTTCCACGGGATGGTAAGAACATTACCATACCTATTGTGTTGCAAGCAGTCCTAGGTTTGTCTCTCGATTTCTCGCCACAGTTTTTGGTTTATGAACTCATTCCGAATTGTTATCCAGACGGTTTCAACGTCGGACCAGACGTAGTAACGTTGGCGGCAAAGGGTGCTCTGATTGCAGCTGAGACCCCTGATTTCTTCAATTTGACAGAGATTGCCCTGTAAGTACTCCTTCCGCCATTGCCATCTCATCTTGTCCAGCCTCCTCAATCCTAATCAAATCACATCCATCTTCTACTTACTGATTCCCATACCGTATCATAGGCACGAAACATTTGAACACGACATCTCCCTCTCCCGTGAAGACTTCCACGTTGATCCCAACAACGACAATATCCATTTCAACGAAACCGTTTTCACCACTCTAGCCAACTCTAACCCCGGAGTTGACTATTACAACGCTACTTCGGCTGGTCAAGTTCAGAAGGAACGACAGGACATTCAGAATGCCGTGAATGCTCAGTTGATCAATAATGTCAAGGATTTCAAGATCAGGACTCGTGAATCGGGGTTGTACATCGCTGTGATGGGTAATGTCACGGCTGGATTGAATACAAAGGCGCCGAAGAAGTGAGTTGCATCTCCTTTCTCCTTTTCAAGGACTAATGGTACCTCAGCTACGTCCAAATCTTCTTCCGCGAAGAACGTCTCCCCATCGCTGAAGGCTGGAAGAAAAACGACATTTTGATTACCGAAGATGTCCTTCATCCCATTCAGAAGGAGATTGAGCATTTCTCTGAGTGGCAGCCCAGTGGGGTGCAGCCTAACCCGTGGATTCGTCTTGGGCCTGACGGTGATATCGATCCTCTTACTGCTAATAGTATTTAGAATCTCGCTCTCTAGCCATACATCTTAGCTATACTTATATATTCAAGAAGTAACTTGTTGGGGGTCACTCCTGCAAGGTATGGTTCTCACTACTAGGTTACTATAAGTGCAATCGTTCGGTACTCACCTATCTCTTCTGTGGACTGGTATAATATATATTCCAAATTTGGAAGCTACATAGTCTGACTGAGTCTCCAGGATCCATCGATGACTGGAAAGTCTTTCTTTTCCTTGACAATGATCATGAGAGGTTGTTGGCAATCTGTAATTCAAGGTACTGGCCGTTTAGACACGGTTTTCAAAATTCGACTTCCGCAGAGTATAAGGAGCGGCTGAAACTTTCCGGAATCTTAACGTTGACTCTTCTTCGCGTCAGCGCAGTCGTCGGATCTACCAGTAGCGAGAGAACCGATTAGTCCACATTTGCAGTCTTTTTATGAACATATATCAAGTTAGGTAGTCACTACCGTATGCTTTAGCACAGTGGCGAATAAAAGGGGGATAATAAAATATATATATAAACCTTGCCAGGCAAGATTGAAAGTCTGCAGATATCTTCAATACAAGGAGGAGGATTCGTACTTGCCACTACATACCCTGAAGGAAGGCAAGAAAAAGAAGACACGGGGTTGATTATATTTGACAAAGGCAAAACCGAAGGAAATATGTAGATATTACCGTCTCTGCGAGACTAATTCTTAGACAGTCGTGTACCTCAATGATATAGCTGTTGAAAACCTGTCTCGGACCTTCTTTGAGTTATCGCAAAGGGTTCTTTGTACCGTCCATGACGCATATGTTACGTGGCGATTTCTCCATCCGGATCCTCTTCCCCGCTCTTCCGCGACGACAGACACTATTCCCATCCAGAAGCTCCCTTCGCTTAGGTACAGATTGTGAAGGGAAGCTGAAGACTTCCCCCCACATCTCGTCTGGAAACTTGGATTCCAGGTCGGCACTGACGTTATGGCACGAAGGTGTTTCGGGTTTGGTCGAAGTTTTTTGGATAGATATATAGATTCTGATAGATAGATAATACATGTCGCTATAATACATACATGATACAGGAAATACGCAACCACATGAAAGATTCACTCAAGATGGTATTTTCACCGTTTCGGAATATGGGTGACTAGCATCCTGCCCATGATTTCCTCCCTCTTCCAGGTCTGTCACATTGATTGAGCTATCATTCTGAAGATGCGTGGGCATCTCAATGGTGGTCCTGACATATCCTCGTGATTCACGCCGTCGTCCATGAGAAATAACCGAGTCCGTGAGCGTGGTAGGGGTCTGGAATTGAATCTCATGTGTAGCTGCCGAGATATCATCATTTTCTACTGCGACTCCGAGACCCGTTCGAACGAGGATCAACATGGGACCAATTGCCTGTTCCATAGAACAATGCAAATAATAGATGCAGATGTCAGAAGGGAACACCGAACATTGATAGAAAAAAGACTTACCGTAACTTGAGGAAGCATAGCATCCAGAATCCTCTCTCCCGTATTTCCAGGAGAAGTAACTCCAAATCGAGCCAAAAAGACGAGGTAGATTATGAGATATACCGGGATAATCAAACCTGATTCCAGTCTGTGAATATCAAACATCTAAGCCCTACAGCTGCAAGAGAAGGGATGAATTTATGCAGGAGACATACGTCATTGCCGCAATGAGATTATACTTGGACTGAAAGTGAACTCCTGGTCCACCCAGCCGGCGTACTTGTCTTCCTATCCACCAGATTCTTCCCGCTGCGTTCTAATAGTCAATATTCTCTTCAGGATTTGTGTACTGCCCTTCACTTACCAATTGACAGTGTCAAAATTACATTAGCCAAGGTATTCAGTATGGAAAGCAGGAAGGGCCCGCTCAAGCAGGAAGGGCTTGCTCACTTAAGCGACCATAAGCGCGGTGATGGAGCATAAATAAGGCAGTAGGACCCCTGACACTTCGATTTTTGAATAAATTATTATACATGTGCTGTTTACTCATGTTTACTCAGCCTCTTCGGCAGGCCGAATACATTCCACAGACGTATACAGTGGCGGCCGTTGAAAATTCCTTGTTCGTTTTTGGGCAAAAGTTCTCACGGCTGCCCAGATACCCTCTCCTCCTCGTCGACATAGTGTAGATTGCTTTTGGTAGTGCACAGCTGCCTGTATTTTGATATAAAAGCAATCTAGTAGCATGTCTGTGTATGTAGCAGTGGTATAACATGTCCACTGCTTGCCATATATGTCATTTTGGTTCATTCCAGCCTACCAGCACAAACCAAGCCAGGATTGGTCTAATATCACATATTGAGTACCTAGATACACCATATATACTCTCTAGCTACTCTTGGTACCTCAAATACAACTATTCAATCCATTTTGGTGGTGCCGACGAGGAGGAGAAAGTATTTGGGCAGCCGTGAGAACTTTTGCCCAAAAGCGAACAAGGAATTTTCAACGGCCGCCACTGTATGGAGTCTGTGGAATGTATTCGGTTGTCTGCTAGGACGCGCGTTCAACAAGCGTTCGATTGATTTTAGCCGTCAGCGGCTTATTACACATAAACCCCAAAAAAGGAAATCAGGTACTCGCACGTCTTTTACATTCCTTTGTTGTTCCTTTGCATGATTTTTTTGTTCATGGTCTTTATTCTTCATTTATGGCACCTATGTCAGCTGACGAAGTACTCGGAACCCATTTTTATCCAGACGGCGGCCCAAAACCGCTCAGAAGGACCCGCGGGAAATCTTTCGGCAATTGCCGTACCGCACTGTAACAGGCGACACGACTTACACTTTAAGAGCCTTTGGACTCATTTTCCCCAAAATAACTCCCCTGGACATGTAGAATGGTAAATCTACATCCTACTCCTGGTCTAAATCCTGAAAATCGCGCAGAAACATTGCAACCCAGAAGGTCAGTTCAGAAATTGAAATTGACAGATGTGGCTACTACAGGATACAGGACTAGTCATCACTAGACTCCTCATCTGAACTGAATGTCACTACTCTATCTGCTATATCCTCTTCCTCTTGATCTTCACCTAAGCCTAAGCCTCCATTAAAACCCCCCAAATAGCCTGTCTCTTCATTATATCCCAGAGGCACAAGTTCTTCAATGACATCTCCAAGGTCACACTGAAGAGCCTCACGCAATTCATTCACAAATATCTCCCTGTCATCAACATAAGGCTGCAGACAAAGGGTCTCCACAAGGGGAATGTTAGCCTCAAACATAGACAGCAAGTCCTCATACACATTCCACACATTGTGACAAGTTATAGTGGGTGAATCCAGCTGAACATGGTAAGCTGAGATGCAGCGCTGAAATTCAGGATCAACAAGCTGAAATACTTCATGATCAGGAGGGGCATAAAGCTGTTCAGCTCTCTTGATATAATCTCCCTCTGGATCAATCAAAACCTGCCAACCTAGGGTGAGATTACACCAATGGCTAGAACAGAATCACTCACCTTGAAATCACATACATGGTACCCCTCTGGATGGGCGTCAATATCATTAGGAGGACCATGGGGAAAAATCTTGTGTTTCTGGGCCTTTTTGCAGTATTGTTCACAAGGTAGACATAGTGATTCAGTTCTGCTTGAAACCAAGGAATAAATACCCATTTGAATACATTACTAGGAAAATGAGTCAGCACTTATTGGGGCTCTTGCTTAAATTCAAACTCACTATTGAAGTGCATTGTCACAGCTGTAGTCGACATTGGGGTTTGATAAAATGTCCTCAAATCCTGGCATAAAGTTACATTGCAGATTTGACCAGACAATCTCTGGAGGGGTATTATTTTTTTCCTTCATATATCGATATTGCAATGTGTCTTCAAGTGAAGGATCAAGACTCTGTCAAATAAAGGAGTGTCCTTTAGCCAAACAAAAGTTTTCTGGGCCTGGGTCACTCTGTGTAATCAGAGGTACATCTAAAATACAGACATTCAATTGGGAGTTTATAACCTTAGAAGCATTGCACTTACAGCCATCACTCTTTATACAATCAAGATAATAGTGGAATATGAGATGAGGATTTAAGTTTGTCCACCAAACCTTCAGCCATTTCATCTTGCCTAGAGTATAATCCAAAAATTGATCAGAATCACAATTTCTTCAGGTTTCTATAATTTAATTTACGAACCAGTATGAAGTGCCAGGCCATGCTTCTTAAGCTTATCATGCTGATCAACACACCAAACATCATTCACTCCAGCAGCCCAGAATACATGTCATCTAAGCTGCCTTCGCTTGCATCCCCAGAGAAGATCTGGCTCATACTCTTGCATATATTCAATAATCACCTTCCTGTAATATCTCTCAATTCAATATCTTCATAAATTGACTGAGCACATACCTGGTCACCTCCATATTATAGTCATGTTTTTGGCGTTTCTTCCAACCAGCCATTGGAAACATTTGTCGCAACTCTGTCATGGGCTTAATGATATCAGAGACTTGGTATTCTGGTATACAGACAGTTAGAATTGATACAGTCACATTGAGCACAATAGAAAACTGAAATACCAGCACTTCTAGTCCTAATCAATCCCAGAGATTCCCTCATCTTATGAAACTTCCTGATTCTGTAGAGTTGAAATTTAGCTGAACATACCCCAGACATGAAGTAGATTTCATACCCTAGACCATATTTTTCAGTGTCAAAGCAATGATCATCCTTAAGAGTACACAAGATCTTGACATCATCCCATCCATAATTCCAATATTTGGTGATATCTGGGGTAATTTCCTCCAATGGAGCTGAAGAAGAAAAGAGTCAGTTTGATACAAGTTGATAAATAATTGTACAAACAGTTTGGTTTATTGAAACCCATGATTGTGTAGATAATGCAGTAGCAGGATAGCTTTTATAGTCCAGCAGAGGTATGATATACTGCAAAGCATGTTGAACGATCATTGGCCACTCACCACGTTCAGTAAGCCTCAAGGCAGTTGGCCGTAACATTTTGTTCACTGTTACAATCAGAAAGCCTTGAGATGTTGGCCGTATATATTTTGAATTTTGACACGTACATTACAATCAGAAAGTCTCAAGACATTGGCTGTAACATACATATTTTGATGTTCACCTGTAACGTTTGACGTTCACCCCCTATGCTGTAACATTTTGAATACTCACCATTATAATCAAATAGTACAGATGTACTCAGCAGTAAGCCTTAAGGCAGTTGGCCGTAACATGAGGATTTTTGGCCGCTGGATTTGTGGCTGCTCACTGCTACCATTATGCCATGAAAGCCTTGAGACATTGGCCGTACATCTTTTGAATTTTGACACATACATTACAATCAGAAAGCCTCGAGACGTTGGCCATAACATGCATATTTTGATGTTCACCTGTAATGTTTGACATTCACCCCCTATGCTGTAACATTTTGACTACTCACCATTATAATCAAATAGTACAGATGTACTCAGCAGTAAGCCTTAAGGCAGTTGGCCGTAACATGAGGAATTTTGGCCACTAGATTTGTGGCTGCTCACTGCTACCATTATGCCATGAGGATTTTTTTGACCGCTCACCATTACAATCAGATAATACAGGTGTACTCAGCAGTAAGCCTCCAGGCAGTTGGCCGTAACATTTTGACCACTCACTGTTATAATCAGATAGTACAGATGTATTCAGCAGTAAGCCTCAAGGCAATTGGCCATAACATGAGGATTTTTGGCTGCTACAATCAAGCCGTTGGCCTATGGCAGTCATGAAAGTATATATATGTCTCATTCGATATCGTCAATTCGTCAATTTGATTCTTCAATGTCTACCATTCCATTGTGCCATTCACATCTGACAAGAAGGCCAGCCAAGTATGATCCAATTTTTAACCTTATGTTCCTATCTGACTTGATTTTTCTGATAAGGCTTTCATATGTGAATGATCTAAATGTGGCAAACTTGTCAATGCAGGGGAAGACCACTCCTGGTTTAGATCTCCTGATGGCCAGTATAAACATGTATGTGTTGCTTGCAAAGCATACTTCAATGAAAGAATTGAGCAGGCCACTTCAGGTGAACACTCTGTCTGCATCACTGTAATCTCAGCTTATTGTTGATATATTTCAACATTTCTTCAGCTTCTGCAGCTCTTACTGGACAGTCCACATTGCATTCAATGGGTCCACCACTACCACCAATATGGCACTCATTTCCTGATCCAAATGCCATTGCTGTCATGAATCGCTCCCCACCTATTCATTTCCTTTCTATTCATTTCCTTTTACTACCTACTTCCCACTCTAACCCCATAAACATCAACCATTTCCCATCATCGTCTATAGTTACCATCCCATATATCTATGACTCACACTCTTATTTCCTCCGCTTCCTATCTCCACGGACATTCTCACTGTCAATCATTCCTTATGATCCAGTACCTTCATCTATCCATATTTAACTCATTACTCTCTCACTCTTGACGTTTCCACACGATACTGTCTATTATTACTTACTCTTTCCCATCTGTTCACATTTACTTATATACCTGTGATCTTGTAACCTATTCCTTAGTTCGTTCACTTCGTCTCCGCTCCGTACTTTTACTACGCAGTGTAGAGCCTAGTCAGCTTACTTTCTCTCTATCTCTCTACTCTCTTCTCTCTTGATCAATCTATTCTCTTGTAACCGGCTTTCTCGTATTGTGTGACTTGGGTGGTTATTGAGTGTACGACAACCTTGACACTTGAACGAACTCCCATACACCCACCTCACAAAATCCTCCATCGCATTTATCCTTCCATATCCTATCCTTCCCCTACGGTGCTGCAGAAGCCCATCAACTCTACCCTGTGTGAGGAGCCTCACAGGTTGGCAGGCGTGAACTACTCAAGGAGCAGTTACACGAGGTCATCCCCCGTCTACACAGTCTCGAGACGTAATACCAGACTCGCTAAACCCGAGTAAGGTGGTCGACCGGTTCTGTAATTGAAACCAAAATCCTTCTTCACTCTGTCTACCCCACATCCCGAATTCGTATCGAACCCGCTGTAACCCCTCGTGACTACGAACGGGTTCCATTTCCCCTTCCCGTTACATCTTGCACACCGAATACTGGGTCTCTCACGGAAGAAAATACGAGCGAATCCTTGGAGCTTTGACCGACACTTTCGTTTGCACAAGACGTTGGGTGTGGAAACTTACCAGGTGACGTAGTCTCTCAACGTTCATACATAACAGTGAAAGAGGACTTCGATACAGGAGAAACGTGGTTCAGATCAGGACCTCTATTCTTCAGAGAAAACATCGACTACTCTCCATCACCTTCCCCCGAATACGGTCTAGCATCTTCCTTTATCCTAGGACCCAACTACCTTTCTAAAGAATTAGTGTATGACCGAGCGACGATCCGCATCTGCAGACCCGAACCTCCATGTGCCAACCGACCACACGTATTCCATCCCGCATCAAACCAAGACGCCTGCTATATCCCGAAAACGGTGACGATCCTTGGGTTCCGTGCACTACACAACCGTGCCTGAACAGATATAACACTCAACGACTTACTACGTAGAACTCCCGAGTTGGTTACACGTTATAACCCAGCTCCAAGAACTTGCAATTCAAAAGGCACATCGAAAACCTAAAACCGAATCAGGCCAAGGAACCTCTACACCTACCAACCAACCTCCGAATCCGACCCAGTACCAGAAACCCCTCCAATAACCCATCAGAACCAAACAATCCCACTTCCCCACCTTCTCTCCCACCATTCCGTCCACCGAAGGACCATCCGTAGCCCCCGTCGTCCTCCTACACCTCCTTCTCCAAATCCATCAGACCAAACGACTCAGTCATGGCTGATACACCTCCTATCGGGTCGAATGGACTTCCGAACGAGGAAGAAAACCAGACCCTTCAATGGAGAACGTAGCGAGGCAAAACGATGGCTGGCCCTATTTAATAACTATCTACGCATGAATAAAGGAAGTACCCGACTGAGGAAAGTCAGGTTTCGCTATTCCTGTCGTTCTTCACGGGAGAAAAAGGAGGAGATTGGGCAACGCAGAGATTATAGAACGAGATGAAGATGAGGAAGATGAGGACTTGGCGAGTACACCGGAGAATGGAGATGGATAACTTTGAAACAGATACGTGATAGATTCAAAAAGGACTTCAAAGCTCTCGCCTCGGAAGATGTGGCGAGAGAAGATCAAGTTTGCTAGAATGAAGGGACGGATATTAGCAGCTACAACAGCATCTTCGATACATACGGAGAAGAGTCCGAGTTCGGAGAAGCAGCGTTGTTGGAATTTATCAGGATGGACCCCCAAACTCCGAGAAGCAGTTGGAAGAACGTATCCAAAGTGGGATGACTTCGAGGAGTACAAGGAAAGAGCTGTGGAGCTTCATTTAGAATGGTTGAAGGAACGGAAAGACAAGGACGCTGGAAAACTACTTCAACGTCGAAGAGTAGTCCAGGTCCGTCTCAGGGAAGAACGGTAGCAAGCGTCAATGCGCTTATGAATATGGGACCAGGTGCTAACTCGTCTTTCACTCCATTGCCTAAACTGACACCTGATGAAAGGGACCGACTTCGAAAAGCAGGAGCATGCTTCGCATGTAGACAAACTGGACACATGAGCAACGAATGTCCGACATTCCCAGGACGTCATCTCAAAACACTTCCCGAACCTTTCCCTCTCGTGCTGTTCGAACAGCCGAAACCGCATCTTCACCACCGGTAACGGTAGCTCAGGCATCTTCATCTCGAAACACGATCAAGGAATTTCCGACATGGTTAACAGGGTTAAAGGATTAGAAGGAGAAGAAAAGGAACAAGCAACCGTCTATTTAAAAGACATTATGTCTAAATTGGATTTTTGAATCACTCCTCTGCTACGTCGTCAGTAGGAGTAGAACAGTACACCGGACAGTTAAAGAACAATCGATATAGTGTGTTATACCCCTCTAGTGAGCGAGTCTTTCCTTCAGAAATAAGAATGTCAGCAATCACTCGTAACAGACAGATACCATCAATCACACTCAAAACTGAATTAATCGGCAAAGTTACTGGCAGAAAAATCGACGCAAACGCTCTAATAGACAGCGGTGCAGAAGGCATAATCATCAATGGCCAATTCGCACAAAAATCAACTCACCCTTCTTCCTATCAAAAACCGTTCCCAGTTCGAAACGTCGACGGCTCCGAAAACACCATGGGATGGGTACGAGAATACACTATCCAAAATCTTCGTATCTATTCCCGAGAGGCGAGGGTACCACGAAGAAAAGGCCGAGTTCTACGTAACGGACATCGGGGATCACGATATAATCCTCGGTACCGACTGGTTGGAAGAACATAATCCAGATATAGACTGGTCGGACTCACGGTAGACATGACTAGATGCCCAGAAACATGCATCACGCAAAACCTCCCATTCTCCATTTGAAAACTAAATCCTTGAAATCCACAGTCGTCGATCCAAGAACCCACCACAAGGATTACCAAGTCAGATGGTTAGAACCAGTTGGACAATTCAAACCAGTTGCCCAAAAATTGCAGGGCGAGCGTCGAATTCCTATTCGATCCTTCCACCGAAGTTCGGAGAACGGCGATCTTTACTGAAGATGATTGGGAGAGATACGATCCCAGAACGATGGGAACAGGACGTAATGGAAGAATTGTTGGGGAAAGAGAAAGAATAGATGAAGAGCGCAGGGACACCAAACCTGAACATCTGCGCGGGGTTCACAAAGCACAAGAACTCGCAGAGGCAGCCCAGAACGTCCAGGTCGATGTACCTCTTAAAGATAAGATTCCTTCGCAATATCATCAGTTCCTACGAGTCTTTGACAAACAAACCTCAGAACGATTACCGAAACGTGGCGAATGGGATCATGCTATCGAGTTAAAACCGGACTTTGAACCGCCCTGCAAAACGTACCCTTTATCCCCAAATGAACAAAAGGAACTCGATGAATTCATCAAGGAAAACTTGGAAAGGGTACATAAGACCGTCGAAGTCTCCTATGGCAAGTCCCTTCTTCTTTGTAAAAAAGAAAGACGGAAAACTACGACCAGTACAGGACTATCGTGCCCTAAACAAAGGGACCGTCAAAAACGAATACCCCTACCGCTTATATCGGAACTCGTAGACAAACTAAAGGGGCACGATATTTCCAAAATCGACCTTAGATGGGGATATAACAACGTACGTATCAAGAAGGGAGATGAATGGAAAGCGGCGTTTAAAACCAACCGCGGCCTCTTCGAACCAACGGTGATGTTTTTCGGTCTTATGAACTCTCCAGCTACATTCCAAGCGATGATGAACACTCTATTCAAGGACCTGATCGACTCTGGAAAAGTCGTAATCTATATGGACGATATTCTCATATTCACGGAATCACTAGAAGAACATCGATACATGGTAAACAAGTATTGGCACGACTCCATGATAACGATTTATACGCTAAACCGGAAAAATGCACTTTCGAAACCGATTCAGTGGAGTTCCTCGGCCTTATCGTTTCACATAACACATTGGCGATGGACCCAGTCAAGGTCGAGGCGTGACCAAATGGCCAATCCCACGCAACGTCAAAGACGTACAATCATTCCTCGGCTTCGGAAACTTTTACCGTCGTTTCATACGTGATTTCTCAAAAATCGCACGACCACTGTTCGATCTCACGAAAAAGGAGCACCCATGGGAATGGTCCGAGGAAGCTCAAACGGCTTTCCAGCACTCAAAGATACGTTTACGACTTCACCAGTCCTTCTCATGCCTGATCATTCTAAACCATACCGAGTAGAAGTTGATGCGTCAGATTACGCTACAGGAGGTATCCTGCAACAACAAGGACGGATGAAAATGGCATCCGTAGCCTACCTGTCAAAAGCTTATCCGAAACTGAACGGAATTACGACATTCACGACAAAGAACTGCTAGCGATCATACGCGGACTTGAAGCCTGGCGACACTACCTGGAAGGCGGACCACATACCATCGAAATCTTGACCGATCACGACAACCTTAGATACTTCACCACCGCTCAGAAACTCAGCCGACGACAAGCAAGAATGGCCTTGTTTCTGACCAGATTCGACTTTACGCTCACCCACAAACCGGAAACTGAATCGAAGTGACCCACTCTCTCGGAGATCAGACCATAAAGAGGGGGTCGAAAACGACAACAAAGATAGGGTCTTACTTGACCCCAGGTTCTTCAGATTCGAGCGACAAGGCCAGGAACGGTAACCGCAATAGGAGATACAGAATTGAAAAGACGGATTAAGGAATGTCCAAAAAGGATGCTGAAGTCGTAAGTGCGTTACAAACCATCTTTAACAACGGACCACGCGTGCTTGGCAAAAAATCTACAGGAATGGAACTACGAAGACGGAATCATCTTGTTCAGAGGGAAATCTACATCCCAAACGACCAACAACTCAGACGAGACATTGTTAAAATGCATCACGACAGCCTTACTGCAGGACACCGGGACGATTCAAAACGTACGAACTCGTCAGTAGAGAATTCTGGTGGCCTGGTATGTCAGTATTCGTTCGTAACTATGTTGAAGGATGCGCTACCTGTCAGTTAACCAAGGCAAATAACCACCCGGCATGTACCATTAATTCCGAACGAAATACCGGAACGACCCTTTGGCACATTACAACCGACTTCATCACGGATCTGCCAGAATGTGACGGCTTCAATGCAATTCACGTCACAGTTGACCGTTCAACAAAAACAGTTGTCATTTCTCCATGCAGAAAGATATCGATAGCGACGGAACAATTGACCTATTGTTCAACAACACTTGGCGACGATACGGCTTGTGGGACAAAATGATATCTGACCGCGGACCTCAATTCGCAAGCCAAGTAATGAAAGGGATATACGCTAAGTTAGGTATCACTTCGGCACTCAGTACAGCTTATCATCCACAAACAGATGGCGAGACAGAAAGGTTCAATCAAGAACTCGAACAATACCTTCGAACCTTCTGTAACTATCGCCAAGACGATTGGGTTAAATACCTACCTTACGCCGAATTTTCCACAACCCAGAATTCATTCAGCAACCGGGAAATCGCCGTTCGAACTACTCCATGGATATCTACCCCGACTCTTCCCTTCCATCAATCCGACTTCACACGTACCAAAGTCGAAGAACGCCTCCAAACTTGGATACTCTTCGAGAGAACTAAAAGCAAGTCTGGCACAGCGGCAGAACTGATGAAGGAACAAAAAGGACTATGACGAAGGGAAGAAGTTTAAAGTTGGGGACAAAGTGTTGCTAGACGGAAAGAATTGAAGACAACGAGGCCAAAGCTAAGTTGGCAAATCGTCGTCACGGACCGTTCGAAATCACTGACGTTATCAGTGAAGTCAATTACCGACTCAAATTACCGAATAGTGGCGCATTCATCCAGTGTTCCACGCTTCACTCCTATCGCCGTACAAAGAAACCGAAGCCCACGGAGTGAACTATCCGGGAGAACCGGCTGAGTTACTTCCCGAAGACAATGAATACGATGTGGAAGCAATTCTAGATTCAAACCAACGAGAAACCGCCGGGGAGTACAATACCTTGTCAAATGGTTGGACTATGCTGACTCAGAGAATTCATGGGAACCGGTCAGGATTGACGAAGGTGAAGGAGATGATCGAAACCTTCCATCAACAGCATCCAAATGCGTATCGACCCAAGAACCTGATACGCCCGGAACAACGGTGCGTTCACTAGGAATCCATGGAAGACATATGGCGAAGTACCCGTGTGCTTCAAGCGAAAGCACAACTCCGAGGAGAAACACTGTTACAAACCGCTGGTATTCTATGCCCTCCTTCGCACCCACTCGGCAATCGAACTCAGACTTTTGTCATCATTCATTGATTGCATTCCCTCGTTAACGGTGTCTACTGTCAAACCTGTCTCCAACAACTATAAAAGATCCATTTCCACAACGGAGAACTACAGAACATCATCCACCGCTACCAGTCCAAACAATCGCCCACACTCTTGTGATAACAATGTCTACCACTTCCTCCACCGACACTATCGCTCATACCGCACACCCAACCAACAGGGGGCGTTGCACCTACGGAAAACGCTCAGGACGTCAATGTCGACTCTCAAAACAGCACCAAGGACCTCACAACGGATGTCAACGCTGCACGTGGGGAGGAGAGGATGGACCAGGGCGATGTAGATTGGGCAGAGGACATCGAGCTAGATGCGTAGTTCACTGGACGTCTCTACGTGCGGAACACAGAGGGAACATTGGATGGGGAGACAGCAGCATATGGGGCGCACACATCACCCTACAATATGATGATAACGACAATGGAGCCGGCTGGGGGACTGCAACCAACACGACAGAGTGGGGGACTTAACAGACTGGAACGACCCTAGGTGGAATATTACGAATTACATGACAGGCTGGGACAGGTTAAGGGAGTGTTGGCCGAGTCAGGGAGACGTGGACAGACGACTTCGCGAACAATGGGCGAAACACTGGAAAAGTAGCTTGACGAGCTCCGGTGAAAGCTCGTCCTAAAGAGGGGGTAATGTCATGAATCGCTCCCCGCCTATTCATTTCCATTCTATTCTTTTCCTTTACTACTACTTCCCACTCTAACCCCATAAACATCAACCATTTCCATCATCGTCTATAGTTACCATCCCCATATATCTATGACTCACATCTTATTTCCTCCGCTTCCTATCTCCACGGACATTCTCACTGTCAATCATTCCTTATGATCCAGTACCTTCATCTATCCATATTTAACTCATTACTCTCTCGCTCTTGACGTTTCCACATGATACTGTCTATTATTACTTACTCTTTCCCATCCGTTCACATTGTACTTATATACCTATGATCCTTGTAACCTATTCCTTAGTTCGTTCACTTCGTCTCCGCTCCGTACTTTTACTACGCAGTGTAGAGCCTAGTCAGCTTACTTTCTCTCTATCTCTCTACCTCTCTTCTCTCTGATCAATCTATTCTCTTGTAACCGGCTTTCTCGTATTGTGTGACTTGGGTGGTTATTGAGTGTACCGACAATCTTGACAATTGCTAATAGGGTCAATGCTGCTCAAAATCCATTTATGGACCAGAAGTAGATGGTGATGATGCGGCAGCAGCTCAATTGAGATCAACCCTTTTTGGTGATGGCAATATTGATGAATGCTTCAAAAAATTTCCTCTTGAGCATGACTGTAATGATTATTGTCAATGGATGGGTTTAGATGTGTTCCCAAAGTAGTCCTCAACAAGTATTATAGTGGCATGAATGTAGAAATGCATATGTATGTCAAATTGTACATAAAATGTACATAGAAAGGCTGAAAAGGGTAAAAATCCGTTCAGCCACAGGAGAAACTGGCCATGTGGAAGTCACATGACTACCTGGCAGGCATTTTGCTCCAACTTATGTTCCGCTCTACATACTTTGATACCTTTCCCTCCACATCTGGAGAGTTCTCTATAATTTATCTACACTTCTTGGATATACTTCAGTGTGACCATACCAATTCCAAAGAGATTCCTCCAGCAGGACCAAATCTCTACATGAGTAAGGGATGGGAAATTATCCAAGGGGGCTGGGGAAAAAATTTTAAGGATATAGGGTCAGAAAATTTTTTAAGCCCTTCAGCCATTGAACCAACCAACCACATCCTTCCATATATGGTAGCATATACCCAATTTGGACACATCTCCGGCCAGATATAACTTTGCCAAACTCCGGCAGCTTACTGAGACGCTCAAGAAATTGCCAGAACTATGTTTCCAATGAGGGAAAGTCATGTTTCTGCAATTGTCTGAGTCTCTGAGGGATATTTTCCATCAGAATCGCTAGGTCAAATTTTGGGCCTGAACCACCCCAAATTTTCTCCACAAGAAAAATTTTTAAGGGCCCTGGGACCAAACCAACCAACCCTATATCAGTGTTGGACTTAAGGCTTAGCCCTTAAGTTAACTTAAGCCTTAATAACCCTTAGTTTACCCTTAAGTAGATGAATGTTCTTGACATGCTACTTACACTAAAATCCTGAATTAAGTGAGTGGCCACTGAGGCAGTGTTGTGCGGTCACTGACCGGAAGTGAACGGTCACTTTGTCAAAAACTGAATGGTCAGTGAACGGTTACAAGGTCACCGAAATGAACTGACCTAGGCGATGACCTTCGGAATTATCCGAGCGTCACTCCCAGGCTGCCGTTAGCCACTGATTCCACTATTCGTTGTAGTATTGCGTCCTCACGCATAGTGTCACTTGATG